>BSEG01000011.1:39392500-39905000 GCA_036245055.1 Diospyros kaki
CTGCCTTGTACTGCTTGTCTTCAAAATCTGATTGGAAACACTTAGATCCAGCCAAGAATCAGACAGTTTTGATGCCAATTTGTCAAGAACAGGAGCCTGACTATAATTCCTTTGATGAGAGAATTGAACGAGAGGGAGAAATAGAGAGGAAAAAGGGGGAAGAATCAGACTGATTAAGAGGGAGAACTGAGAACAGAGAGAGAGAGAGAGGGGGGGGGAATTTAGATAGGGAGTAGGGAGAAGTAGAGAGGTCTGAGAGAGAGAAAAAAAGACTTTCAGAGAGAGAGAATTAACTTTCAATTAATCAGAACCTAAAAAACGTACAAGAGTGGTACAACCTTATATAGAGGCTATTCCATTACTTTAACGAAGCAGTTTTCACTTCCTCCACTAGAGTAAGTTAGTAATTGCTCCTAAACACTACATAACTGTCACTAATTTGTAAATAACTAACTAATACAATTTTGCATAAATAAAAATAAAATATAACTAGCCTAATCGTGACAAAACCCAACTCCATGGCATCTAACCTAGCCTCCTTCTGCTTCGTTCGATTCCCTTTTGCCATTTCCTTAGTCCAATTCTTTGAATAGCGACTGTAATTGCTTCCAGTAGCTACCTCTAATCTTCTTCACTTTGAATAGCGATTGTAACTACTTCCAAGAACTCGGTAACTACCTCTAATCTTTTTCTAGAAATTGGCTTTTCTTGCTCGCCTTCAAAAGTCTAGTCAGAAATGCACCAGATTGCTTTGATACTAATTTGTTAGGACCTTGGCTGTAACTTTTGATTTTCTTAAAGATAGAATTGAAAGAGTAGGAGAGATATAGAGAAACGAGGGGGAATCAGACTGAAGAAGAGGGAAACTGAGAGAGATGAAGGAGAAATAGGAAGTAAGGAGAAACAAAGGAACCTAAGAGAAAGTAAGGGATAATTGCAAAGAAAAGTAAGTTCTTTTAATTCATAAAAACATAATGATACCCGACCATGTGGTTATAGCTTTATATATAAGCTATCCACAACAATTACCACTCCGCCACTACAGGTAACCGCTCCTAAATTACTTCATAACCAACATTAATATGAGAATAAAGGCAATAACAAATTGTTCTACAAAATTATACAATCTACAAAAATTAAAAATTAAAATACTAGCTAAGTCGTGATACTCTTGTAATGGTTATACCCCCCCCCCCCCCCCCAAGATTTGCATTCAATCTTAGTTTGTTTCATTCATAGTTGTCAAAGGCATGCCTAGGCACATGCCTCATGCAAGGCACGTGCCTTGTATGTATGAGTGTGTTAAAACCCTATTTGTTGTCCATTTGTGATCTTAGATTTTATTTCTTGTTGATTTGATTGCATATTCTTGTATATCATGAGAGGTGAACCTAGAGGTACAAGTTGGAGGTCTGTTGGATCTCTCACTGGCCGATATCCTTCGGTAGTGATGTTCACTCATTGGAGAACCATTCACGTTTGCGTGCTGCTTCATTGTTCTTTCTTTCTTTTAATTTCTTTTGCAATTTTGAAGAAACTAATTCTGTGTTGTAATTGTTTTTCATTGTGTTCTACTTTAATTGTTTGTTTTTCTTTCTTCTATAATCTAATTGTTTTTTCTTTTTTTCTAATTTCTTTTGCAATTAAAAAAACAACTAATTGTTTTCCTATAACTGTTTTTGCTGTGTGTAGACTGTTGTTTTTGCTGTGTGTTTTACTGTAATTTTCTTCTTTTTTTTTTTCTACTAATTGCAAAAGAATTAGAAGAAACTAATTATTTTTTTGCAGTATGTTCTGCTATATGTATGATATGTATGTTCTGCTATAATTTTTTCTTTCCTCTAATCGCTTTTGCAGTTAGAAGAAACTAATTGCAAAAGAAACTAATTATTTTTCTGCAATAACATTAGTTGTCATTATAGGGTTGGTTATTTGTCATTTATGATTTTATGAATTTGTATATACTTCTTATAGGTATATATTTGAAAGAATAGTATATAAGTATTTTATAAGCATTTTAAATAAATATGCGCCTCATGTGCATAGGGCTTGCTCTTTGTCTCTCACCTAGGCTTGAAGCACTAATTTGCACCTCATTGTGCCTTGCACTTTGACTACTCTAGTTCCTTTTCCAGGAGAATTCCCATTCTCCTTAGTTAAAGTTTATTTTGTTGGGATGTTTCTTATTTTCCATGGTGCTCTTTATTTTCTCTATTTTGCTTTGTGAGATTTTGCATGAATTGTGAGAGAACCATCTTTGGTGGTTCCGGAGTGGTGAATTTTGTCTAAATTTTCAAGGTTCATAGTTTGTGACTTTTGGGCCCTAATGGATCATGACATCTCCAAAATCATTTTGAGTGTGGTAGTTAGTTAGAAAATGGGTCCTACTTTACTAGGTATGAGTTAATCCTTTACCCTTCTTGGATAGGTTGTTTACAGTTGTACTTAAGTTGGTATTAGAGCTTAGGTTGAATCATGCTTGTTGAGATTAAAATAACATAAAAAATGAAGTTAACCTTCTATCACAATCTAGGCTAGTAATTTTTAATTTTTATTGTTACAGATTGTATTAGTCTATGTAATAGGTTAGTTATTGCTTTATTTACAGTTGTGGGATAGTTTGGGAGCAATTACCTCTAGTAGAGGAATGGAAACTGCTCCATTAAAGTAGTGGAATAGCCTCTATATAAGTCTGTGCAACTCTTGACCAAGATTATGCTTTTGATTAATTGAAAAGTTAATCCCTTCTCTATGAAATTCTTCCTTTTTCTCTCTCAAGTTCTCCCTTATTCTCCCTATCTCCTATCTATCTCCCTATTTTTCTCTTTGATATTCTCCCTTATTCGGTCTGATTCTTCCCAAATTCTCTCTGTTGGACGAGGATTAAGAAGTCAAAGGCAAGAAGACTTTTAGCTAAAGAAGGACTCTAGTAGTTATAGATATATTAGAATAGATAATGTTAATTCATGTTTCATAGCTGGATTTAATCCCTAAGTTTTAGGAGATAGCTTTCCTATTTGTTAGGAGATAGATATTCTAAATCTTCTCCTATTTTCTAGGAGAAAGATAAGAAGTCTAAGCTGTATATATTCTCTCATATGAGTTTAATAAATTATTCAAGTCTCTAATCATTCCAAGACTTGTTTCATGGTATCAGAGCCAGGTTCCGATTGGTTATAATCAGTCTTTCATTAGCTGCGATCAAGAAGATGGCAGATCATCAGAATCCGACTCTAACAGAGGCATCGACCACAAGTTCTCCGAGTGTTCTTCCTCATCTTCCTTCTGTCGCGAGTTATTCCAGCAGTCCGATTGATCACCATCCATTACAAATCACTCACCATCGACTAAATGGGAGTAATTTCAGGGAGTGGTCTCAATCGGTGATGTTGGTTATCAAAGGGAAAGGAAAATCTGGTTACCTAACTGGATCTATTCCTTCTCCACCAACAACAGCAGCCACATATGGGTTTTGGGAGGCTGAAAACTCCACCATAATGGCCTGGTTAATAAATTCAATGGAGCCCAAGATTGGTAGGGCGTATCTATTTTATAAAACTGCAAAAGAGGTATGGGATTCGGTCCAAGAGATGTACTCGGACCTGGAGAACGCATCTCAGTGCTTTGAAATCCGATCAGCTATTAGAACAACTCGCCAAGGTACTTCAACTGTTACTGATTATTTTAATATCCTGATTGAGCTATGGAATGAGATGGATCTTTTCTATACATTCAATTGGAAGTGTTCGGAAGACAGTGATCTATATAATAAAACGATTGAAAAGGATAGGGTGTTTGATTTTCTCCATGGGCTGAATCCGGAATTGGATGAAGTTAGAGGGAGAATATTGGGTACAAAGCCCTTGCCCTCTCTCAAGGAGGTTTTTTCGGAAGTCAGACGGGAAGAGAGCAGGCGCCGAGTGATGTTAAATCAGCAAAGTGAAGTTGCTGCTATAACCAACCAAAACTCAGCTCTTGCTACATTTACAAGGGAGGAAACTCTACCTAAGAATCCAGGGAGGGACAAACAGTGGTGTGACCACTGTAAGAAGCCTTACCATACCAAGGAGACCTGCTGGAAACTCCATGGAAAACCAGCCAACTGGAAGCCACGAAATAAGAAGGAATCTGCACGATCAGCCTATGTAGCAGAAGGCCCAGCAGAAGCTGAAAAAAATACCAATTTAAATCTGACTGAGGATCAGATTCAAGCCTTGTATAGGCTTCTTAACCAAGGGACAACACCCACCAGTCTCCCTAAGGCATCGACTGCAATTCAAGGTAATTTTTCCTACTCCTTAGTTTCAAAAAGGCTTCCTAAGAATGTTTGGATAGTAGACACCGGTGCATCTGATCATATGGCTAGTTCAGCTTCTTGCATGACAGAATATATCCCATGTAATACCTCCATTGAGATCTCTATGGCTGATGGCTCTACTTCACTTGTTATGGGGTTTGGAACTATTTATATTTCTGGACTAAAACTGAAATCAGTCCTGCATGTACCTGGTTTACAATGCAACCTATTATCAGTCCATAAGATTACCCAAGATATGAACTGTTATATCACTTTCTTCTCTTCCCATTGTTTGTTTCAGGACCAAGCCTCGGGGAGGATGATTGGCAATGCTAGGGCAAAAGATGGCTTATACTACTTCTTAGAGGATACCTCAGTTCCTGCAGCAAATAAGGCCGGTCTAACAGCCACTACTGATGCCAAAATTCTGTTATGGCATAGAAGATTAGGACATCCAAGTTTTCCATACTTACAGTTTTTGTACCCTCAGTTTTTCATCAATAAAAATCAGAATTTTGCATGTGAGCAGTGCACTC
Organism: Diospyros kaki; assembly: GCA_036245055.1. Taxonomy (NCBI): domain Eukaryota; kingdom Viridiplantae; phylum Streptophyta; class Magnoliopsida; order Ericales; family Ebenaceae; genus Diospyros; species Diospyros kaki. The sequence continues at coordinate 39,397,334 of BSEG01000011.1, forward strand.
TTGCTAAACAAACCCGGGCCTCTCATCCTATTCAAACTTATAAACCATCTACTCCTTTCAATTTAATTCACAGTGATATTTGGGGACCAGCTAAACACCCAAATATTTCTGGTTCTCGATGGTTTATTACATTCATTGATGATCACACTAGGGCTTGTTGGATCTACCTAATGCACAAAAAATCAGAAGCCAGTTTCATCTTCCAGAAGTTTCATAAACTGATCTTGAATATGTTTCAAACCTCTATTCACATTCTTAGAACCGATAATGGTCCAGAATATTTCTCTCATGATTTTTCAAACTATCTCTCAGAACATGGTATTTATCATCAAAGTTCATGCCCTTATACGCCACAACAGAATGGCATTGCAGAAAGGAAAAATAGGCACATCTTAGAGGTGGCCCGGGCAATGATGTTTACCACAAATGTTCCCTACTTTTATTGGGGAGAAGCTGTGCTTACAGCAGCATATTTAATTAACCGCCTTCCCTCCAAACCTTTGGGCTTCAAAACTCCCATTGATCTTCTCTGTCAATCCTTTCCTAAAACTGTGTTCCTTAATTCTATTTCTCCCAAGATCTTTGGCTGTGTTGTGTACATACACAACCACAGTCCTTCCCGAACCAAACTCGACCCAAAAGCCATTAAATGCATATTTATTGGGTATTCTCCCTCTCAAAAGGGATATAAGTGTTATTGTCCTAACACTCGAAAAATCTGTGTGACCACCGATGCTACATTTTATGAAGATCTCCCCTTTTACCAATCATCCAATCTCCCTACTGACAATCAGCATTCTTCCATCTTACTCTCCATTGACCATCTATTGCCAGTATGCTCTCAAGGGGGAGAATTACCACCTAAGAACATACTGGCAGAACAGTCTCACTCTCCTCTTATGCAAAATACAGCCAGCTATCCTGAACCTAATGCAGTCAGTGTTTCTAAATCTATGCCCTGTGCTGGTGCTGATAACCCTCTATTACCTGGCTTAAGGGCTGATGATCCTTTATTGGTATACTCAAGACGTCCTCAGCCCAAACATTGCCAATCATTGCTTCCAGAAGCTGGTCCAGAAGTTAGTCAAGAAGCTGGTCAAGCAACTGACCAGCCAACAAGTGACCAGCCTGCCAATGACCAGCCAGACAGCAACCAGCCTGCCAGTGGCCACGATAATCTTGATTGGGCTATGCCTATTGCTCTAAGAAAGGGGGTAAGGTCATGTGTAAAGTACCCCATGATTAATCATTTGTCTTATGCTAAATTGTCTCCCCAGTTCAAAGTTTTTGTGGCACAGATTGACAGCATCCGAGTTCCAAAAAATGTTCAAGAAGCTATGAGTGATCCCAAATGGAAGAATGCTGTTATGGAGGAAATGAATGCTCTTATAAAAAACAATACTTGGGATGTTGTTTCATTACCTACTAACCAGAAAATAGTAGGATGCAGATGGGTTTTTTCAGTAAAACACAATGCTGATGGAAGTGTGGAAAGATACAAAGCTAGGTTGGTAGCCCAAGGTTTCACACAAACCTATGGGATTGACTATGAAGAAACCTTTGCTCCAGTGGCAAAGCTTAACTCCATTCGGGCTCTAATCTCTATTGCTATTAATTTGGAATGGCCTCTATTTCAATTTGACATTAAAAATGCCTTTTTAAATGGTGACTTGGATGAGGATATTTATATGAAGATGCCACCTGGTTTTGAACAAGGTGCTGGTTATGATACAGTGTGCAAGTTGAAGAAGTCTTTATATGGTCTTAAACAATCTCCACGTGCATGGTTCAAGAAGTTTAGTATGACTCTCAGCCGGGTAGGATATAAACAAGGGCAAGCTGATCATACCTTGTTTATAAAACATACGACAAGAGGAAAGAAAGTTATATTAATTGTGTACGTTGATGATATTATTGTGACAAGAGATGATTTGCAGGAAATTGAGAGCTTAAAACAGCAATTAAGGGCAGAATTTGAAGTTAAAGACCTAGGAATTATGAGGTATTTCCTAGGAATGGAGGTTGCTAGAAGCAAGGAAGGCCTTTTCATCTCACAACGAAAGTACACTTTAGATCTACTAAAAGATACAGGTATGATGGGATGTAGGCCAGCTGGAACTCCCTTAGAAAAGGGCTGGAAAAATGATGAGGAAGGAGAGGATATTCCGGTAGACAAGGAAAGATACCAACGATTGGTTGGAAGGCTCATATATTTATCTCTAACAAGACCCGACATAGCCTATGCAGTCAGTGTGGTAAGTCAGTATATGCATTCCCTTACTCAAAAACATTTACAAGCAGTATTTCATGTTCTTAGATATTTAAAAGGAACACCTGGAAAAGGCCTATTATTCCGAAAAACCTCTGAAAGAGGAATAGAAGGCTTTGTGGATGCTGACTGGGCAGGATCTCGTGAAGATAGCAGGTCAACCTCAGGCTATTGCACTAAGTTATGGGGGAATGTGGTGACATGGAGGAGCAAAAAACAATCAGTGGTGGCTCGCAGCAGTGCTGAAGCAGAATTCAGAGCCATAGCCCATGGAATTTGTGAAGTCATTTGGTTGGAAAGACTGATGGAAGATTTAGGGATATCCTTAACTCAACCAACTAAGGTTTATAGTGATAGCCAATCAGCTATCAACATTGTAAAGAATCCAATACAGCATGACCGGATGAAGCACGTGAGGATAGATCGAAGTTTTATAAAAAGGGAGATAGAGGAAGGAGGGATCAGTTTGTTCTATATTCCTACAAAGAATCAGATAGCCGATGTTTTCACAAAGGTTGTTGCAAGACCGAGCTTTGAGGAACTAATTGGCAAGCTGGGAATGACGTGCATCTATTCACCAGCTTGAGGGGGAGTGTTGGACGAGGATTAAGAAGTCAAAGGCAAGAAGACTTTTAGCTAAAGAAGGACTCTAGTAGTTATAGATATATTAGAATAGATAATGTTAATTCATGTTTCATAGCTGGATTTAATCCCTAAGTTTTAGGAGATAGCTTTCCTATTTGTTAGGAGATAGATATTCTAAATCTTCTCCTATTTTCTAGGAGAAAGATAAGAAGTCTAAGCTGTATATATTCTCTCATATGAGTTTAATAAATTATTCAAGTCTCTAATCATTCCAAGACTTGTTTCACTCTCTATTTCTCCTTTTTCTCTCAATTCTATCTTCAAGAAAATCACAAGTCAGGCTCGAGACCCTAAAAAATTGGTATCAGAGCATCGATTCTTGGTTGGATCTAGACGTTTTCACTCAAGAATTTGCAGGCGAGCAGGACAAGCTGGTTCGTAGAAGCAGTTCAGAGGCAGTGACCTGCATTTAGAGGTAGTTACGTTGGTTGTTCAGGGTGAAGTTGGAAGAGATCAACTAAGGAAATGAAAGAGGGAACCCACACAAAGAAGTTAGAGACAAGGCTAGAGGCCATGGAGATGGGTTTGCAACATATTTAGAAAGAGTTGGGTCGTTGCTGGGAGAACACAACCACCAATGCCGCCACCAAAGTGGTTGTGTAATCATTGGAGAAGGACGTAGCTAACATAGGCCATCGGTTGGATTGTAGAAGAATGAACTTGTTTCAGCTTGCTTTATCTATTGTGTTGTTGTTTAGTTAGCTGTTGTATTTGATATGTATGCTGCTTATATTTGTTGTTAACTAGTTAGGTAGTGGTTAGCTATGTGGCTTAGGTTCGTGAGTATATAAACTCAGCGAACCTTCTCATGTAAGGTTGATCTCATTTTTCTTACCTATAGTAAAAGGTTCACGGGAGGTTTTCTCTCTCTCTCGGTTATCTTTGTGCCCTAGGTTTCCTATTGTCCTAACTGTTTCTTACATGGATAACATCAGCCATAGGTTGGATGGGCTCTTGAGGATGTTTTCCAAGATGCCCCATGCTAGCCTATCAGAAGATTTTCCTCCAAGAGTCATGTCAGGACCAATCTTGACATGAGCAGGCATTCCTTCTCATGCTTCCACTTCACAGGAAGATGAGGAACAACCGATAATAGAGCTGACATTCCAGGTAAGGGGATCCCACCCAAATCACCAACACACACCTCTACCTAGGCTGGAAATTCCCATATTTGAAGGTGTTAGACCTAGGTGGTGGGTTAGGAGGTGTGAGAGGTTTTTCCAATATTATACTGTGGCTGAGACTTAGAAGATTAACGTTGCAACAACTTACTTCAATGATATGGTTGATGCCTGGTTTCAAGGGTGGAACAAGGTGATAGGTTTGGGGAGGAATCTATGGCTAATACAATTGAGGAGTCAATAAGTTGAAATAGGAAATATCGGTACTAGACTACCAAGTTCGTTTTGAAGAACTGAGGTCCCTAATGTTGAATGCACAACCAACCGTAACGGAATAGTATTTTGTTTCCAGCTTTATGAGCGGCTTAAAAGATGAACTGAGGCCTACAGTTAAGATGATGCAGCTGTCACGGTATAAATACTTGAGAGTTGGGTAGTTATTTCTAGAAGGGTCTACAACTATAAATAAAGCTTTCTTTTGGCAGGAGCTGTGGCCGCAGGATCCTCTATATAAAGTACCCAATTACTTGTAATGAGGCATGCTGAAAATTGAATTCAAATTCATTTTGATTTCTCCCTCATTTCTCTCTCTCTTCTATCCGTCCTACTTAAATTCTCTGGAATTCTTCACAAATTCCCTAGAATTATTGTCAAATCTCTCAAAATTTCACAATTTGGTATCAGAGTGTCGTGTAACTAGGGTTTAGCCTAGGATTTGATTGTAAATCGGAAGAATTCGATGGGTTTAGGACCAAGAGCAGAATGATTAGAGGGGGAAATTAGACAGAGATGGGGAAATATAACATATAGAAATGAGGGGGAGAGTTGAAGATCAGAACAGAGTGAGAACAAAGTGATAGAAATTATTAGAACGGGAGGAAGAAATCAGAGAGAATTTGAGAGAGAAAAATAGGATTCAATTATCATTCAACATATTCCTCCTATCTGTTTATAGTAGCCTTTTATAGGGAAATCAGGCTCCTAACTGAATCCTTAACAACACCCATGTGCTTCTAATCAATTGCTAAAATATCTCTTAACAACTATTATAAGCCCATTATCATATTGCCCCTCTATTGCTCCTAAGGTCATGACACAGAGCAAGGCCCAGGCCAAGGAGATTCAATAGGTGTAGCAATGGCGGAAAGGACTCGAATGAAGAATTTGAAGTTGTAGGTGCAACAATTCCACTCGACAGTTATTGATCTACAAGCCTGAGTGGAATTGCTAGAGACCGGGTCCAATCGCAACCATGAAGTGATCATGGCAATGTATCGAAAGATGGACACCTCACTAGGGGGTTTGGAGAGAAGATTGGATGGGATCAGGGACGAAGTTGGAGCTCAAATTAGGGATCAACTGCAGAATTTTATGGTAATGTTCACATGCCAAAATCATGTAAGTCATCACTTGATTTTCTTCCGAGGGAAAGGACAGAGCCAATTCTGACCGGTCATGGTGTGAGGAATGGACATGCAGGCCCTCAGAAATTGAGGTTGCCCCAAGAGGAGAAGAGGACACTGAAGTGGATCAAAGGTAAGAGGGACTAGTTGCATTCAATCAACCGGGGTTCCCTATGCCTAAATTAGAGATCCCCCTGTTTGATGGGAGTAATGCTAGATGGTGGGTTAGGAGATGTGAGCGAATGTTTAGCTAGTATAATGTTCTAGAGGGACAGAGAGTAGGTTTGGCAGCCGCATACCTAAATGATGCAGGGGACTCCTGGTATCTGGGATGGTCGCAAACTAGGGGAGTGTGTCCATGGGAGGAGTTTGCTGACAAATTGTGTGAGAGGTTTGGGGATAGAAATCGGATGGATGTGGTGGAAGAATTCAATAAACTATGGCAAGGAGTAGGGGTACTGGCTTACCAAGCCTGATTTGAGGAGTTAAGATCGATAATGTGTTAGGACCCTTGTTCGTCACACTGACCAGTGACATAAAAGGAGGGGAGAAGCAGGGGCAACCAAGGAAAACGACTCAAGGGCAGAAGAGTCACATTTGGTTGAGGGGGGAATAATAACTCACGTGGCTACAATGGACTAAGAAATATGTACAAAAGGCTGGGGGAAAGGAGAGAGAAGGAGCTAGAAATTTTGGAAGAAGTCGTGGGAGAGAAGGCCCTCTCGAATAGGCCGATATTTACTTTCTTTTGTTTTGTTTTCGTTCATAGTTCTTATAAACGAAGATTCCTATCGTTTTCTTGAGTGCGAGATTCAATCAATTTTGTGAAAGTTCTATCATTTTTTTGGTATCAGAGCACTAATCCACGGGGGTGATTGTCTCTAAAAAAGTGGGTGAGCTGGAGGGGAGATTGGAGAGCTACCAACAGTGGATAGAGGTGAGAATGGAAGGATTGCACGTAGGATTGGATTCGATGAAAACTAAGTTCCTAAGGGAGCAAAATATAAAGAAGAACATGGTAGTGATGTTGGACCAATTCAATCTGTTGATGGAGAAATGGGAGAAGCAAGAAAAGGGGAAGCAAAGTGGGGAGAACAAACTCGTGGATTCCTCCCTCATTGTGGAGGACATGCCGGAACTTGGGGGGAAGAGTAGGGACATAAGCAGTGGATTCAATGGCTTTTGGAGGCCAGAAGTAAGAAATCGGCGTTTGCAGATGCCTTTCTTAGAGAGAGATGATCCTGATGGATGCGTATTCAGGGTCGAAAGATATTTTGTTGTGAATCAATTGATGGACATGATTCTAGTGGGAACAAAAAAGACGACGAGTAAGGAGTTAGGAGGAACTCAAGGCTCTGTTGAGGAGTCAATTTCGGTCCACACAGGAAGGCAAGATGGAGGAGAGATTTCTAGCTCTCTGGCAGTGGGGATCCGTCAAGGAGTATCGTCTTTGCTTCGAGACATAGGCATCGCCGCTTGAAGACATGCCGGAGGCCATGCTAGAAGGCACTTTATGAATGGGTTGAAATCGGACATCAAGGTTGAGATGAGGGTGTTAAGGCCTATGGACCTGGAGCAAATGATGGACGTAGCCTAACGAATTGAGGAACAAGATCAAGTGATCCGTGGAGGTACTTCCGAATCAGGCCCAAGTAAAGGTCAGGCCTCTTCAACCTCGATTCCAACTTACCAATGAGTGGCGATTCCGCCACCTTTGCCTCCTTTCCCAAAATTGGCGTCGCCCAGCCCCACTCCCTCATACCGGCCTCCGATCGTCGGAAAGTGGAGTAACCTTCCTTTCAAACGGCTTAGTGAAAGTGAGTTGCAAGCCAAACGAGTGAATGGATTATGTTTTCACTATGACGAGAAATACACGGTTGGGCACAAATGCAAGAACATGGAGTTGCAAGTGATGGTCATTTATGAAGAAGCATAGAGGGAGCCGAAGCAGGGGAGAATTATGGGGAATTGGGAGACAGTCAAAATGGGAGAAATGGAGTTATCATTGAATTCAGTAGTGGGGTTAACACCTTCACAAACTATGAAGGTAAAGGGAAAAATAGAAGGCCAGGAAGTGGTGGTCTTAATTGATAGTGGAGCTCCCCATAGTTGTTGACCTGGTGCAGAAATTGGGACTGATTCGGACACAAACTCAAGGCTATGGTGTGTTCATGGGTTCGGGCACGGGGATACAAGGGGCTGGAGTATGTAAAGGGTGACCTTGTCGTTGTAAAATGTGGAGGTAGTTGAGGACTTCCTGCCATTAGAGCTAGGAAGCTTAGATGTTATTCTCAGGATGAAATGGTTAGTCACACTTTGGGAGACACAAGTGGATTGGGGCTCATTAGTTATGAAGTTTTGAGTAGGGGGCACGACCATAACACTACATAGGGATCCCAACCTCAACAAAACATTAGGAACTTTGAAGTTGATGCTAAAGACATTCCAAGAAAATGGGGAAGGAGTGCTGCTAGAATTGGGAAGCTTGACAGTTGAAGTTAAAGAGGTGAAAGTGGAAGTTCTTGGCATTCTACAGGGGCTGCTAACAGAATACAAGGAAGCTTTTGGGGAGCCGTGTAGGCTTCCCCCACACTGGAGGCAGGATCACACTATCACATTGCAGCCGAGGGTCCCTCCGGTAAGTGTACGACCTTATCGTTATCCCCATCTTCAGAAAAATGAGATTGAAAGGCTGGTTCAGGAGATTTTGTCAGCAAGGCTCATTAGGCCGAGCATTAGCCCATTTTCCAATCCCGTGTTGCTGGTCAAGAAGAAGGGCGGTGGGTGGAGATTTTGTATGGACTGCAGGGCTTTAAACAAGGTAATGATCCCTGATAAATTTCCAATCCTAGTTATTGAAGAATTATTAGATGAACTAAATGGGGCTGCTGTTTTTTCTAAGTTGGACTTGAAATCGGGGTACCATCAGATATGAATTGCACTTGATGACATTTCAAAGATTGCTTTTTGCACACATGAGGGTCATTATGAATTTTTGGTGATGCCATTTGGTTTAACAAATGCACCAGCCACATTCCAGTCCTTGATGAACGAGATTTTTAAGGAGCACTTGAGACGGTTTGTCTTGGTATTTTTTGATGACATTCTGGTTTATAGTAAGAATATGGTAGGACACAAGGAGCATTTGAGGTGCATATTACGGGTCTTAACAGTTCATCTGTTGTATGCTAATGCAAAAAAATGTCAATTTGGGTATAGGGAGATTGAGTATTTGGGACATGTCATTTCACAAGAGGGTGTGACTGCAAATAGTGCTAAAGTCAAGGCTATTATGGAGTGGCCCAACCCTAAATCTCTACTGGAACTCCAAGGCTTCTTAGGCCTTACGGGATATTACCGAAGGTTTGTGAGGAACTACGGCAAATTGGCATGGTTATTGACAGAGCGTCTCCGAGAGGATAATTTCTATTGGGATGACTTATCGAAGCAAGCCTTTCAATCACTAAAAGGGGCTATGACAGATCTGCCGGTGTTGGCCTTACCGGACTTCTCAAAGGAATTCATTGTGGAGACAGATGGGGCATGGGTTATGGGCAGTTTTGATGCAGAGCAGCGACCTCTTGCTTTCTTCAACCTCACCCTAAATCCTATTGGTCGGAATAAGTCGGTGTACGAGAGAGAGTTGATGGTGATCGTATTCACAGTGAGGAAGTGGAGACATTATCTATTAGGACAGAAGTTTGTTATTCAGATTGATCAATGAAGCCTTAAGTTTTTGATAGAGCAGCGGGTGGTCAGTTTGGAATGTTAAAAATGGGTGGTGAAGCTGATGGGGTAGAATTTCAAGATTCAAAATCACCCTGGGTTGGAGAACCAAGTAACTGATGCCCTCTGTCGCGTTGATGGCACTCATCATTCCTCGAGTCTTGCAGTTGGACCATCTAAAAAGGGAGGTCAAGGAAGATAGTAAACTCTAGCAGATTGTTAGGGAGGTACAAACTAATCCCTCTAGCAAACCCGATTTTACATGGGTGGATGGCCATTTGCTATTCAAAGAGAACTTGTATCTTCCTAAAGGCTCCACTCTGATTTCCTTGTTGTTGGAGGAGGGACATGATGGGCAGATTAAGGGACATTCTAGTTTCCTAAAGACATATAAACGAATGTCCGCCAATGTATATTGGGTTGGGATGAAGCGGGACATTCATCAGTATTTCCGCCAATGTTCAGTGTGTTAGCAAAATAAGTATGTGGCACTCTCTTCGGATGGTTTGCTGCTGCCACTCCCCATTCCTCATCAAGTTTGGGAGGATGTGTTGATGGATTTCATTGAGGGGTTGCCAAAATCAGCTGGAATGGATTCTATTTTGGTGGTTGTAGATTGGCTAAGTATGTATGGACATTTTATTGCTTTGAAACATCCATTTTCAGCAACCAGCATAATAGGGGTCTTTGTGAAAGAGATTGTCCAATTACATGGGATTTCAAACACCTATCGTTTCCGATAGAGATAAAATCTTTGTCAGCCATTTTTGGGAAGAACTTTTCCGATTGGAAGGCACTAAGTTGAATAGAAGCACCTCTTACCACCCTCAGTGTGATGGCCAAACGGAGGTCCTTAACAAACCCTTGGAGACGTACCTCATATGTTTTTCTTCCTCCAAACCAAAGGCGTGGTGTAGTTGGCTTCCTTGGGCTGAATATTTGTATAATACTTCTTACCATGTCTCCTCAAAATTAACTCCATTTCAAATAGTCTATGGGTGTAAACATCCCCATTTGTTGAGATTTGAGAAGGGAATAACAGCTGTCTCGGTGTTGGAATAGCAGTTACTGAAACGTGATTCGATTTTGGTGGAGTTGCAAGCCCAATTGTTGAGGGCACAAGCAAGAATGAAAGATATAGCAGATAAAAAGCGGCGTGACATTCAATTGATGTTGGCAAACTAGTTTATGTGAAAATTCGCCCCTACAGACGAAAGACATTGGCTTCTAGGCCGAATGAGAAACTGTCATCGAAGTTTTATGGACCTTTCACAATGGAGAGAAGGATTGGGAAGGTGGCATACAAGTTGTCTCTACCACCCTCTTGTGCAATTCACCCCGTATCTCATGTCTCCCAGCTCCGCAAGGCTGAAGGAGCAGTGCAAGAGGCTACCAATATATCTAACCAACTAACTGCAGAGCTGGAGATGAAGATAGAACCGAAATTCCTACTGGGGGTAAGGCTGGGCACGGGAAACAACTTGAGGAGCCTAGATGTTCTTATCCAATGGAAGGGGTTACCACCCCTGGAGGCAACTTGGGAGCCATACCATCAGATATTGCATTAATTTCTTGAGTTACACCTTGAGGACCAGGTGAATCTTATGGGCGGGAGTAATGCTAGGACCCCTGTTGATCACACTTACTAGCGACGTAAAAGATGGGGAGAAGCAGGGGCAGTCAAGGAAATGACTCAAGGGCAAAAGAGTCGCATTCGGTTAAGAGGGAAATAACAACTCACGTGGCTGCAACGGACTAAGGAATGCGTATAAAAGGTAGGGGGAAAGGGGAGAGGAGGAGCTGAAAATTTTGGAAGAAGTCGTGGGAGAGAAGGCCCTCTCGAATAGGCTGATATTTGCTTTCTTTTGTTTTGTTTTCGTTCATAGTTCTTGTAAATGGAGATTCCTATCGTTTTCTTGAGTGCGAGATTCAATCAATTTTGTGAGAGTTCTATCATAATGGTCAACATGAACACCCACCTCTCTAAAGTCTATTTTGTCTCTAGCTTCATAAGGGGGTTAAATGAGGAACTCAGGCCTATGGTCAAAATGCTTCACTCGGAAACAGTGGAGCAAGCAGTGGAGAATACTAGGTTGCAGGAAATTATGATAGAAGCTATCATGAAGAAGCAGAGACATCAGAGTAAGGGCGTCAATATGGGGCCTGCACCACCGATGGTGGAGGGTTATGGTAAGCAAATGGCAAGGATAAACCCAGGGCAAAGAGGGATGATAATGGTTGCACTTGGTAATCACTTAGTAGGCTAGAGTGTGAAATTAATAGAACAAAGAAGGTAGGCCAGGTTGTGTTTTAAATGTGGTGATCGGTATTATCTGGGGCATTAATGCAAGAGGCAATTATTCTTGCTGGAAGGAGAAGATGGAATAATGGACGAAGAAGAGGAAATAGAGGAAGCAAAGGAGTTAAAAGGGGAAGATAATGGGGAGATTTCGTTGCATGCTCTCAAGGGCTTAACCAACAATAAAATTATCAAGGTGGAAAGTAAGGTGCAGGAGGGCAGTTTGATGATTTTAATCGATAGTGGGAGCACCCACAGTTTCTTGGATGAGAGCACAAAAACTCCACTGTAGGCTTACCGGAACCCAACCCTTAACAGTGATCGTTGCCAACGACAACAAAGTGCTAAGCAACCCAACTTGCACAAGTTTTTGCTAGGAGATGCAAGGGGAGTTGTTTGAGGCTAATTTGAGATAACTTAAGCTAAGGGGCTGCGACGTGGTGTTGGAGGTGGATTAGATAAAACAAGTTAGCCCTATCAGCTTTGATTTTAACAGAATGGAAGTGACCTTTTAGAAGGGTGGGAAGAAGATAACCCTCACTAGTAATAGGGAGATGGGGGCTTGTAAGATGATTGCAGGGAAGAAGCTGTAGAAGTTACTCAAGCAAAAGTGAGCTCAAGTAGCTCAATTGTTTTCTATCCAAGCAGTGGAGGAGACAGAGGAAGGAAGTGAGCAAGAAGGGGAGTTCTAGCTAACCACACTCACTTCAGACCAAGGCCAATTGGAGGTACATCACTTAAATCATCTTAATATGCTTTTGGTTGAATATGAGGACCTGTTTGTAGAGCCTAACCCCCTACCACCCAAAAGAACCCTTGACCATTCAATCAACCTAAAACCTAACTCAGAACCAATTAATGTCAGATCCTACATATATCCCCCTTACTAGAAGACTAAAATTGAAAGGATGGTTAAGGAAATGCTACATCAATCCTTAATCAGACCAAGCCAAAGTCCCTATGCATCCCATGCCCGTCTTGTCAAGAAAAAAGATGGTTCATGGTGCTTTTGTGTTGGCTATTATCAACTTAATGTCTTGACCGTCAAGGACAAGTTCCTTATTCCTATAATTGAAGACTTACTAGATGAACTAAACGATGCTACCATCTTCTCCAAATTGGACCTACGTTCAGGATATCATCAAATTCATATGAATTCTGATGACATCACAAAACAGCCTTTCGAACCCATCATGGCCACTATGAGTTCTTGGCGATGCTATTTGGGCTCACCAATGCCCCAGCCACATTTCAATCACTTATGAACCAAGTCTTTGAGCCTTTCTTATGCAAATTTATTCTAATTTTCTTCGATGACATTTTAATATACTGTCAAAGCTTCAACCAACACTTACAACACCTAAGGACTACTTTTGAGGTTCTCAGGTCCTGCCAATTGTATATTAAACGGTCTAAATGTGCCTTTGGTTAGAAGCAGGTATAATACTTGGGGCATGTTATCTCAGGTGCAGGGGTAAGCACTGATCTGAGAAAGGTAGCAACTATGGTTAATTGGCCTAGACCTACTAACATTAAAGCATTGAGGGTTTCTTGGGTTTGATAGGGTATTACAGGAGATTTGTGAAAAATTACGGCCTCATAAGCCAGCCACAAGCTATTGAAGAAAGATGGGTTTAGATGGCGGCCAGAGGCAAAAAAGGCATTTTGGTAGTTAAAGGAGGCCATGAGCGAGACCCCAGTGTTGGGTTTACTTGACTTCTGTAAAACCTTAACCCTAGAGACTGATGCTTGTAGCATGGGAATAGGAGTTGTGTTAATGCAGGAAGGGAGGCCCTTGGCTTATCTCAGCCAAGCCTTGTCACCTAGGCATGCAGGGCTTAGTATATATGAGAAAGAGTTGTTGGTTGTGGTGATGGCAGTAGAGAGGTGGAGACATTATTTGGAAGTGGGGCAGTTTATCATTAGAATTGACCATGAGAGTTTAAAATTTATACTTCAACGGAAGCCTCGTATGCACCTTCAAAGGAAAAGGATGGCCAAACTTATGGGCTTGGATTACATCATACAATATAGGAAGGAAAGAGAGAATGTGGTTGTTGATGTCCTTTCCAGGTGCCACGAGGAAGGACAAGTGACAACCCTCACTATTATAACCCTGGATTGGTATTGAGATGTAGAGGGTAATTATGAAGAATATAGCAAAATGAAGGAGTTAAGGGAGCAATTGATTCTGAATCCTAACAACAAGCCCGGATACACATTGAATTAAGGAGTGATACGATATAAAAGAAGGCTGGTAATTGGGAGCAGTGAGACACTGAGGAAGAAGATATTGAGTTCCCTCCATGAATCACCCTTGGGAGGCCACTCAGAAATTCAAAATACCTATTACAAGGTAAAGCAGATCTTCTATTGGGCTCAACTTAAAAGGTATGTGACTGAGTATGTATTAGCCTGTGATACTTGCAGCCGTTTTAAGTATGAGACAGTAGCCCGCCTGGGCTTACTGCTGCCCATGTCTATCCCTGCACAGGCATGGGAAAGTATAAGTATGGACTTTATTGAGGGCCTACCTAAGTTAGAGGGGAAGGATTGTATTCTGATAGTGGTGGACAGATTCACCAAATTTGCACACTTCATTGGCTTAACCCATCCCTATTCTACCCAAAAAGTGGCCAGGGTTTTCTTCGATCAGGTTATGAAGTTGCATGGAATTCCCAACTTGATACTTTGATAGAGACAAGATCTTCACTAGCTTATTCTGGTAGGAGTTGATGAGATTCCTAGGGGTAGAGCTAAAGATGTCCATAGCTTACCATCCCCAAATGGATAGTCAGACTGAATGGGTGAATCAATGTGTGGAAAGGTACCTAAGGTGCATATGTTTTTTGCATCCTAAGGGGTGGCATAAATGGATTTCACTTGCACAATAGTGGTATAATTTCAGCCACCATGCATTAATCAAGAGGTCACCCTTTGAAGCATTGTTTAGTTACCAACCCCCACTATTTCCAGCAGTAGGGGGAAATACTACAATAGCGATTGTGGAGGCATATTTAGAAAAAAGACAAAAAGTGTTACAGCTGCTCAAAGAAGAACTCGCATTGGCTCAAAACTGCGTAAAGCAATATGCAAATAGAAGGAGAAGTGAAAGGGAGTTTGATGTGGGGGAGAAAGTATATTTGAAGCTCAGGCCAGTCCATCTCAAGACAATTGCTTGAGGCCAGATAACCAAATTGAGCCCTAGGTACTATGGGCCATACCTAATTGAAGCTAAGGTGGGGAAAGTACCGTATAGACTACAACTACCTAAGGAGTCCAAGATTCACCCGGTTTTTCACGTCTCTTTACTCAAGAGGTTAGTGGGGACACAACAGGTGGCTTTCAGCCTACCTCAACTATCGAGAGAAGTGGATGTGATAGTAGAACCCAACTCAATATTAGACAGGAGAGTTTTGTACAAGCATGGAGCCCCTATCATACAGGTGCTGGTGAAGTGGTCCAACCTTCCCCATAGCAACAACACTTGGGAATATTTGCCTGACTTATTAAGGCAATTTCCCCAAGCAACTAACCTACTCAACATTTCTTGAGGACAAAAAAAGTCTCAAGCAATGGAGAATTTGTCACAGTATAAGTACTTAAGAGGGAGAATGTACCGTGCAAGTGGCATGGCCTTCATGTGTAAACGGTTAGAGAGTTGGGTAGTTATTTCTAGAAGAGGATACAACTGTAAATAAAGCTTCATTTTGGCAGGAGTTGTGGCCGTGGGATCCTTTATATAAAGGACCCAATTACTTGTAATGAGGCATGCTGAAAATTGAATTCAAATTCATTCTGATTTCTCCCTCATTTCTATCTCTCTCTCTATCAATGCTCCCTCTCATTTCTATCCGTCCTACAATCCTACTTCAATTCTCTAGAATTCTTCACGAATTCCCTAGAATTGTTGTCAAATCTCTCAAGATTTGACAAGAACCTGCAACTGTTATGCGGGCTGTTGAGAAGGTAAGGTTACAAGAGATGGCCTTGGAAGCAATCCTTAAAAGGGACCACCTTCCAACGAAAATTCAACCATTAACAAGTCAGCAGTTAGAAGAGAATTTGGGGTTTGCAACATCAAGATGGAGCCCTAAGGTTACTACTCTAGCCAAATCCCTGTCCATGGATCAGAGGAGATAGCTAAGGTTGTGCTACAAGTGTGGAGAAAAATTCAGTCTAGGCCACCAGTGCAAAAAGCAATTACTGTGCATGGAAGGATTGGAAGAAGGAGAAGGTGACAAAGATGTTGCAGGGGTTGGATGAAGGACCAACCATTGAGATTTCTTGAGGACAAGAAATCTTTAAGGGGGAGGGAATGTCACGATCTAGGCTAGTAATTTTTAATTTTTATTTTTATAGATTGTATTAGTCTGTGTAATAGGCTAGTTATTGCTTAATTTACGATCGTGGGATAGTTTAGGAGCAGTTACCTCTAGTGCAGGAATGGACACTACTCTGTTAAAGTAGTGGAATAGCCTCTATATAAGGCTATACAACTCTTGATCGAGATTATGCTTTTGATTAATTGAAAAGTTATTCCCTTCTCTTTGAAATTCTCCCTTTTCTCTCTCGTGTTCTCTCTAATTCTCCCTCTCTCCTGTCTATCTCCCTATCTTTCTCTCTTATATTCTTTCTTATTCTGTCTGATCCTTCCCAAATTCTCTCTATTTTTACTATTCTCTCAATTCTATCTTCAAGAAAATCATAAGGCTCGAGACCCTGACACCTTCCTCTATCTACAAGCTTAAGCTTTTAGATGAGATGGTGGATAATGGTTTGATATGGTACTAGAGCAAGCAAAGGTTTTGAGTTTAAACTTTATTGCCAACCTAATATTTACATGGTTGCACGCCTTTGGACTAGTTATAAAGTGAAGCCTAGCTACATGTGAGGGCGTGTGTTGAGAGTAAAAATAATAATATAAAAGATAAAGTTAACTTTCTAACTACAAGCTTCAGTTTTTAGATGAGATGGTAGTTAACAATTCAATAATGGCAAATTTCCTACTTTGCTATGTTTGAGTTAAATCTCTTTGCTTTCCTAGTAGGTTCATTTGTGGTTTGCTATTAGAGCTTAGGGTCAATCATGCCTCCTAGATGACAAAATTTTGCGTGTGAATGTGACCTGCCTAGTGTTGTGGCTGGTTAAAATATGCCAATACATCAAGTAGCTGCAACAATAGTTAGAATAGGAGTAGCTTATACAGCCTTGGTAGGAGGGGCTAGGTATACACCATCATCATCATCACAAGCATAATGCTCCTCTTGGATAAGGTGACCTTGGTGTCAAGATGGACAACCCTGACTTTGAAGGTTGTATGCTGTCTGACTACTTCATTGACTGACTCAACATGGTTGTACGCGTCTTTGAACATTTGGCATGGCTGACATGTATTTTTGCTCCTTTTGATGTGCATCTATTTTCGTTCATGTTTGACATGGGTTTAGCACCCAAAATGGAGTGTTGGTGCTTACTAGGCTTGCTTAACAACCAGAGTTGATCTTACAATCTATATGATCTACTCAACCTTTTCAATGTTAAATAGCATTCTTTCAGTTGTGAGTGGAAGCGTGATGCATCTGTCTTAGGTGTTGTTACTTATACTTCCTTTCTACTCTTATTGTTTTCCTTTATACTCTAATAAACCTCCATTTGGTCTGCTTTTAACATCTTATTGAGCTAAACCCCCCATTTTAATCCTTACAAGTGGTAACTTGAATCTAAAACCGTTGTCCAATCTAGTTTATTTGTATCGTGTGTAATCTTTTTTCATACCCAGAACTAAACTTAGACCTTCCCCCCCCCCCCTGGCCAGCCCGCCCGCCTGCCCGCCCGCGCGCGATCCTAAAACCCAAACCTGCCTTCCCAATTTTAATGATATGGGTTTGCACATTAGTACAGTTAGGAAGATACAGATTACATCAGTAAATTGTGAAGGGTGCCTCTTGTATCATAAATTACTGTGTTATTGTAACGAGAAAAACACGAGGAAAGTGAAGAAGGTAGAGAAGAGACAGAAGAACTAAGAGAAGAGGAGGGGAGAAATGTTCCTGTTGTATCATAAATGTGGTTTACTTGGGTCTTGCTGTCTGTGCATTCATATGAAGGTAGTTTGTCTGCACAATCATGAGGCCTAAGTTTGTTCTTCACTATTTATTAGGCATTTTTGGTGTCTAAGGTAAGCCACTATTATGTGATGTATATAAGAGGTAATAAAATCTAAAATCCTTCAGAACGTCTGAAATCTCTCATAAATTCTATTACTACAGTAATTAAGTGGGAACTTTATGTAGTCTACATTTTTTAAAAAAGGAAAGCATCAGACATACAGCTTTCCTGTCAACGGTTGGATGGACTGCTTCCAGTTATCTCCATGGGCCAACGTTTATATAACTCTTGTGTTATGTACCTGGAATAACTTGGTTGACTCAAAATATAGAGAAATGAAGCCTGGGATACCTCTGGCAATTGTAATAGGGAGATTGGTCCCACATGTGCAAGACTTCTAAAGTTGTATGTGTTATAACTGCCTTCGGTTTTCTGCTTCTCATTTTCTTGTCAAGGTTTCTTAGGTCCTTCGGTTTTTACTCACAGTGGATGTTGCATTTATCTTGCATATTAAGTCTTTATTCATTATTAGTTTTCAAACATAGATAAATATAGGTTGCTTATATGGTGTTCTGTTGAAATATGTGACCAAAAAATGGCAGTCTGTTGATTTAAACATCATAATTATTTCAAACAACTTCAATGATTTTATGTTTGCCTCTCGTAGAAAGATAATCCATCTGGATTGTTTGACTATTAGCACTGTTCCTGTATTGATACGTCTGTTTGCTGAAAGTTCCTTCCCTTGTACGACATTACTGATGAAGAAACCAATGCATTGTAGGTTATTCATCCGGAAGTAATTAATGTTGACATTGAAGAAGATTCTGGAGATGTGATTTTCATTGATAGGAAAGTTGATGCACATAGCAGAGGCAAGGTGATCAAATATTTGTGATATTATTCTAGCTAATAATTTACTCCCTCTTAGCTTCTATCTTTCTTGGCCCTTTTCCCTTTTCCCCTTAGTTATGATACAGTTATGCTGAAGAAATACGTTCTTCCCCCTCCCCCTTCCAGGAAGCTTTGGCTGATTTTGCGTGTAGTCATATTAATACAGCAAAGGCTAAATCACATGATGGAGTTCAGTCTTCTAAGAAGAGTTCCATCCTAGGATTGCATAGTTCATTTAATTTGGAAGGTTTCAGCAATGATTTTCCTTATGATGGTGATGAGTATATGGATACATATCATGATGATTTAACACATGATAGTGAGTATGAGTATGCTATTTTGCAAGCCCATTTTGATAGCATGGATATTCCTCCTGGAGTTGAGGTTCCAATTCCTTGGTTCTCTGGTCCTGCTCAGACCGAAAAGAATTTGGATACAATAAATACTTCAAACCATTCAGCTTTTGCAATCCCATTAGATGCCTCTGGGACAGACTCACCTTATTCTCACAGGGGGCTGGAACTTACTCAAACTGGAAGCAAGTCAATTTCCACGAGCACTCCTAGTTTGCAAACGCATGTGGACGCCTTTGGTCACCCTTACAGGGCGGATCTGTCATCACCTTGGCAACACCCAGAATTTGCTCAGGATAAGAAAAAAACAGCTGGTTCTACTAGTTCAAAGTTTTTTAGCTCACAAATGGAGAAAGGTGCCCATAATCAACCAACTGAATATAAATCTTGGCGTGCGCTGGGATTCTCCAATGGCAAAAAGAAGCCTTCTGGTTCTGGTAGTACAACTGGCCATTCGTCACATAACCTACTGGGCACTGTAAAGCCACCTTCTGGAAAGGAACCATCCTATAGTGGCTCTTATCTTCACAGATGCAAGAAACCAGTTGACAATGGTAGTCCAAATTACTCAAAAGTTTCAGCAATCCAGAAAAAGCTTTCAGCAATGCAGAAAGTGAATCTTCCTCCTGGAGTAGATGCTTATATGTCTGGGTGGCCAAATTCTGCTTTATTTATGCCCGAACCATATCTCATTAATGATGTTTATAATTCACCTGATCCCTTGCTTCCCTTTATTCCAAAGGAGTTACCTGTCTCATGGGTCCAGGATCCTGCTAATGGTCAAAAGAGTGTGACTTCTGCAGGAAGCTCAACTGTCCCATCCAGTTCACCATTTGTCATTCCAAAGCATGTGGATGAGCATGAGATTATGCAGAAATTCGAACTTTTTAAACAATTTGATATGGTTCAAGATCATTCAGACCACCACTATTCTTGCAAAGGTTCTTCAACAAAGCAGGTTCGTATATTCAAAAAGGTGCCTTATTTGTATTCCAGCAGGTGCATTTCTTTTCATTTCTTTTCTTTATTTATAAACATTGTATGTGAGTACATGAGTTGGAATCATAGAGCAGCCACTTCGGGTAGGTTTAGAGGAATGATAGTGGATGGTTTGGTTTCCTTACATGTCTCTTACTTTCTTCTGACAGCCATCAAAGAGTTGGGCGAAGAAGATACAGGAAGAGTGGAGGATTCTCGAGAAAGATTTGCCAGGCAAGTTCTTTATGGTTGGTACATGTAGTAAATCCACTGTTTCACCAAATTTCCAGGCCATTCTTTTATGAATGCATCCTTGTTCTTGTGTTTGTTGACAAACATTAAGGAAGTTTGAGTTGCTATGGCCCTGGGGTCTACTTGCACCCCCTGCCTCTCAATTTCTGCTATTTGCTCTTCTTGCTCAGCCTTCTACTGAATATTTCATCTTTTTTCTAGTAAGCTTTAGATTCTGACTTTCTTTGTCCTTTGTTTTCACTTCAACAGATACAATATTTGTCAGGGTTTATGAATCAAGGATGGACCTATTGACAGCAGTTATTATAGGAGCTGAGGGGACTCCCTACCATGATGGTCTCTTCTTTTTTGATGTTTTCTTTCCTTCTGGTTATCCAAATGTCCCACCGGTATGTAAATAAGCTTCTTGTTGTGTGCTTCTCTTTACCATTCTATACTTTCTCGTAGTCCTAACAACTAGAGAACTACTTGTGACAGCATGTGCACTACCATTCTGGTGGTCTTCGAATCAACCCAAATTTGTATAACTGTGGAAAAGTGTGCTTGAGTCTTCTTAACACCTGGAGTGGTAGCCAGAATGAGAAGTGGATTCCTGGTTTATCAACCATGCTACAAGTTTTGGTATCTATACAGGGGCTTATTTTGAATGCCAAGCCCTACTTCAATGAACCTGGTTTTGCAAGAATGAGTGGGTCGGCAAATGGAGAGAAGAATTCACAGCAATACAATGAAAATACATTTATCCTGTCACTGAAAACAATGGTGTACACAATGAGGAGGCCGCCAAAGGTAAGATTCCTTTAGTCTCTTCCTTCTACAACTATTTGAGCTTGGTTTAACCATTTGCTATTCCATATGATAGATCAAATTAGAATTTCATCCAACACCAGTTGAGTGTGACATGTCTGTCCGATAATACTTGTTTGCAGAGATTTGAAACAAAAGATGCGATGGAAAGGTAACCTTAGGACCATTGCACCTGACAATTGTATACGACAACATACTATGTCTACATGAATTCTAGCTCACCAGTCATTTCTATGTCCTTATCACGTTTAATTATTAACAATTCAGTACTATGTCTACATGAATTTTAGCTCACCAATCATTTCTATGTTCTTATCATGTTTAATTATTAACAATTCAGCACTTAGAAAAGTGAGAAGTCTTGAGAGATTAACTTTATTTTGAAAAGTTAATAATCCTAACTAGCTTGTTAAATATAGACTTGTGAGCTATTCTTCTTTGTTAATTTCAGCCTTAGCCCCAACACTGTAGCATTTAAGTTCTTTCATATTTTCTGCATAAAAAGCCCTTCATTTGCAATATAGGGTTTAGGTTTAAGTTGTGACCTTGGCAATTCTTATTTGAGACTCAAAGGCGAGCTAGGCTAATTTCCGACTGTCCGTGTTCAAATTTGCAATCAAAACAAGAAACGTTGTTGCAGTCGAACAAGGAGAAGTAGAGTCGTGATTGCGAATTCGATTCAAGCAAATTCTAGAGTTCCGACAATTCTAATTAATTCCAGTAAGTGATTCCGATGATTTTTTGGCTAAGGATTTGGAAGTTTTGTATCAGTGCGTGAGATCCAGATTGTGAAGACGTGCGATTGAAGCTAGTTCAGATTCTTGAACGATTGATAATCAACGGCAATTGCGATCATAGGCGGACAATTGGCTGACTTGGAGTGTTGGATAGTGATTGGGTGAAGCGGACGGTGATTAGTGTTGGAATCAGGACTCAGTAGAATTGAAGACAACACAAGCCAGGAGAGGCCGACGGTGATACCGAGTTGAATTTGAAGTCCAAATCAAAGTGGCGCAGTAGGTATGGGATCGGAAATGAAGCGACATTGAAGGTGGAACAACAGGGTGATTTGTTGTTGTTTTCCGAGTTGCTGTAGTCGATTTAGAAGGCGAGGCGAGTGAATCTCAGTGGCCAAATTAGGTTATTGAAGGCGAGGTATAGAATCGCTGTCAGAGGGCAATTTCAGCAGGACAAATCGATTAGGTCGGAAATCAGATAGCGATTGTGATCATCGCGATAGGTCACAGTAGATCATCGGCGAATTTCGACTATTTCCGAACAAGACGAGCCAGGCGATCTCAACAGCGAGCTCTTGTACAAATTTTGAAGGCGAAGAAGGTCTGATGATTCTAATTGCGATTCCGACAATTTCTTAAGGTCAGGCTCGGATTTTTGGAGGCGCAATGGAGCAACTGGATTAGGCAAGTATTGAAGGCAAAATTGGAGCTAATCTAGGTTCATTCACTGTAGTCCATTGGCCCAGGCTTCTTGGCTATGATTCCACCAACTCATAGAAGCCAATTCCAAAGCAGATTTTGCTTGTTCTGTGTCCGTCGACTTCACTTGCGCCTGATTTAGATTTGACTATTGAAGAGCGATGGAAAAGAAGTTTGAGAATGAGAGCAAGCAGTGGGGTACATGATACAAGCAAGGAATTTGGCCTTATGATAAGTGAGAAGCTGCAAGAGTTC
This sequence comes from Diospyros kaki, assembly GCA_036245055.1. Lineage (NCBI taxonomy): Eukaryota > Viridiplantae > Streptophyta > Magnoliopsida > Ericales > Ebenaceae > Diospyros > Diospyros kaki. The sequence continues at coordinate 39,419,883 of BSEG01000011.1, forward strand.
GCGATGATACTTATTAAGAAGTCTCATTACAACTTTCCGATGGAATATTTTGATGATTATCATGGAAGCTTTAACAAGGAGGAATTCCTTGGAGTGGAGAAGCCGAAGGAGGAGACAAGATTACGAACGACCGATTCATTGCCTATTCTAGACTTTGGGCAAAAAAAGAAGCATTCTGGTAGGGCAGTAGATCAAAAGGAGCCCACGGATCTTTTTGAAGAAGAAATAATACCCCGAGATGCACCTACTAAAAGGTTGCAAGGAAATATTAGGGAAGCAATTGATGAAGTGATAGAGGAAGCCAAAGCCAACTCGTTACCCCCGGTAGCTAGTGCATGGGCGGAAGGGTTTGGGACTGCTCTAGATCAGAGGTTTGTGGGAAATGGGACAACATTGGATCAGACAAATCAGACTAAAGGACCAGCCATCGGTGTGGATGATGGTGCTAAAGCCTTTCCTCAAATTTTGGACTTATCGAAATCTGAGGAACAATCAAATTTGAAACAAAATATGGATTTGACTTGGGTTAAAAAAGGCAACGAGAAGGTGAAGACAGCACTAGCTGGAGGAAAACTAAGGGATGTAGCAGAAGGAGTTGAAGGGTTTGTTGAAGAAAACAAAACTATCGCTGTTGTGTTGGTTTTTGCTCCTACTGAAAATCCAAGTTGTTGTCTATTGCATTTAGGGATGAATCGTTGGCTAGAATTGAAGTTGCAGCAACTCCTAATGCTAATGCTCACAAACAGCCTTGGTATGAGTATCCAAGGCAAGTCTACAATCCTCCATTGCTGCATTTTGAGGATGTTGTTGATATTTCTGCAACAAAGCATGGTTGTGGGTTGAAAGGGAAGACAATAACTGCAACTATGGATGTCGATCTGCCTGCCTTGCTTGTATTGGACAATAATAAACTACTAATGGAGGTCATGGACACGGATAGTCTTTACGTTGGACTTCAAGTTTCAGCTACTAAGTATGTTTGTCCGAAAATTGCTGATTATGTCCATAAATGGGAGACCAAGCTTGATTGGATAACTATTATTGGAAGTAGTTGTTTTGGGCTTAAACTCGATGAAGTTTTCCCTATGGAAGTTTTGAGTCAACTTAGGCTTGGAATTGATCTTCGAAACCTAAGAATGAAGATGAAGAGGCCTAGAAGGAGAAAGAAGGAAAGAGGAATAAAACAGATTGAGAGAGCTGGTATTGGGAAAGAGCAGTGACCAATTGCTGAAGTTCTTGGGGATAAGAACTTTCTCAAGGAGGGGGGAATTGCTATGACCCCGAGGATCCCCAAGGATAGAGTAGGAAATATGAGCATTTAGCTTACATGCATTACTATACTTTGTAATTTTCTTTTTTCTTTCTGTTATAGCTAATTGTTTTAACTATAGGCAATTATAGTCATTGTTGTAATTGCACATGGGTGCATGTGCAAGGCTGTGAGGCTATATAAACCACAGCTAGAGAGGATGGAAGGCATACTTGAAGTGATTAAATGAATTTCTAATTCTCTCTCTACAATTCTCTACAATCTCCCTCTCATTTTCTCTCTACTTCTCTCCCTCATTTCTCTCTACATTCTCTCCCCATTTATGTCCATTTCTCCTCTCAAATGTTCTGTTCTTGATTCTATTCATCAGCTCCTTCCGATTGTCATTCCAATCCTAGGCTAAACCCTAGGTTCATGACAGATCTCACTTTATAATCGAAAGAAACAATGCAACTATTAGCTCTTTAGAGTCTCAAGAAGTTGAAAAAGCCAACTAGGTGGTAAAACATATGAAAAGAGTTTAATTACGAGTTTTGAGTTAAGCTAGGGAAGGTAAATGTTGTATGAGATGTATTAGGTTGCAAGATGTAGTTAGTTTCCGTAGGGCAAGGCCAACCAGGGGGTGGGGGGGATGTCCTTGATCAGATCAAAGAAGTAATGGAGCACGTCTCCATGGCCAATGGAAATTGCTAGGAAGGCAAGGATAGCAGTTTTAAGGGGGGAAAAAAAAGCCTTCTCTACCACTAAGAAGATGCTAATCCATGTTCCCAAGAACAACCTAGGGATGAGTTCTGTACAAGAATACATGGCATCAAGTAGAGTGGCCTCCTGGGGCGATGGTGCATCTACATAATTTAAAGTTAAGACACAGATATGGATGAGGTCAAGTTTAATGTGAGGATATGTTGTGTGTGCCAATGAGAAAAGGTGGAAAACCAACAACTTCGGGATTTGTTGGAGTCGTTGCCTATATTGAATCACTCGTAATGGTATTTCTCTAGTCATTGCCTATACTCCTAGATGAGGTGTAGGTTTCTTACAACTTCCAAAAGAATGTTTTTATGAGAAGTACTTTTGAGGTTGTGATCAAGCAAAAGCCACTCACGCCATACACTTTCTTCTTCTTCTTCTTCTTCTTCTTCTTCTTCTTCTTCTCTCTCTCTCTCTCTCTCTCTATATATATATATATATATTAGATCCTGGGAGCTTACAGCTTATCATATGGCGAAGCCTTGGAAGGATTAGGCTAACATGACATGCTTTTATCTTGAAAAGGCTGGAAGAAGGATGAAGAAATGTGCAGGTAAGAAGCAAAAATGGAGTATAAAGTCAGTGACATGGTGGTGGTCTTGTTTCTTCCTCAATAGTTCAAAGACTCAAGAAGCTGCAGAAAGAAGTTAATACAAAAGTATGAAGGCCCATTCTAGGTTATGGGCTTGGTAGGGAAGACAAAGATGTAGAAGACAGACCAGGCTAGAGTGACTCTTAAAGGGCATCTTCAGTTGTGACTTGGTTATTTTACAAGATTGTTGAGGTGATATTAGTTGATTGAGTTGTGTGAAGGAGAGGGGTACCACCTAGCACACTACCTGATAAACCCTATAGCATTACAAAGGATGAACAAGCGACAAGGATGATGTCAGGATAAATGGGGGAGATTGTTAGAACCTACCTGACACACAATGTTCTACAGGCTAAGAACAAATTTATGAGGTTAAAAGAGGATATTGAAATATCTAAGACCCTTGCAGAGATCTATGGGTTTTTATGAGAAAATATTTGATTTGTAAATATCTGGACAATTTCTTGTAAAAATATTATATAAGGACGTGGGAGTATTTTACAGGATAGATTGTAGATGTTGATTGGTTTTGATATTTACCACCCATTGAGGATGTGAAATGCCTATAAGTGGGTGAGTCCCAAAGGAAGCAGAAAAGTTGCAAATTCTCTTGCATAGAACAATACAAGTCTTCCATTCACTCGAATTTCATTCCTCAGTCGTTATTTTGCTTGGCTTTGGTTGTAAGGCTGATTTGGCATTCACCAAGAGAGTGTTGAAAAGCCAAGTTCTGGCATGGTTTTGCTTGGAAGGTCCAAGGCCGTGACTACTTGCCAACTTTGAAATTTATGACTCAGCTAAACATAATACCAGAAAATAATTTTTTAAATAACACCCCATATTTTTATTGGCTACTTACGAATGAACTTAAAATGAGGGGATCAGAAGTAAGAGATTGTAATAGAAAACTAAAAAAAGAGGGGAGGAATGGATATGGAGGATATACTTTATTAGATGACTCCTGCCAAGGATTTCAGTAAATCTCTATTGTGGAAAACCATAAGAATAACCAGAAGATGCAACCAAGAGTACTGTAAAAGGACTGTCTGATCTGCAATATTTTGGTGGTTGTAACATAATTTTATGTCATAATTATAGAGAATGTTCATGTCACAAAATAGTTACAGCTATTTTGAAGTCATTACATAATTTGTGTATTCAATGGGATTATGGCTTGTGATTGTTGTTGTACAGAATTTGTGTCTATAGAAGATATATTAATTGAATGGCTGAAAGAAATGTTCGGGTTTTGTTGTTGTTTTGGGTGGGGGGAGAGAATTATATAGATATGATGGGGTGAGAGAGAGGATATATCAGTTAAAAATGGATTTGACATACAGGTAGCATGAGGACTTGAGACAAAACTACAAAGGGGTGTATATCAACAAAAATTGGAACACCACATTTAAACAAATTAGTGTCATAGATAATCTGTTTACTACACATGCGTGCACACACATACTTTTTATAATACACAAGTGTGGTAAAGATGGACAGGAACATGAGTAGAGAAATGAGAGCTTGTGAGACCTAGATGGCGACAGGGCCCCTGTCTGGTGGGGTTGCGGACATGAGTAGAGAAATGAGTGCTTTCGGGACCTAGATGGCAGCAGCAGGGGTCCTTGGGTTTGGGGACATGAGTAGAGAAATGAGACCTTGTTGGACCTAGATGGCAACAGGGGCCGTGGGCGGTGAGGGGCAATGTCATGAATGCTTGGGGTTGACATAAAAGGGGAAGAACAAGAAGAGGGATAGGGAGGGGTTTATAAATACTTGAACATTAGAATATTCCTTCAGGTTGATGCATGATAAAAATTTACATTAAGTTATTGATAGAGAAAGATCATGTCTCACATTGTAAATTATTTTCTTTGAACTTCTAATGTGTCTCATGTGTATAAGCAATTGGCTTGTCCCTCTACTTGTGTTTGATTCTTGGACGATTAACAAAATAAAAGCAAACTGCAGCGTGTGCCCTTTGACACATTAGAAATTTTCCTTGTTTATTTGGTAGGGGCATTTGACATTTTCATGTGTCAGGTCCTGAAATGATGCACTGTTACTGGTTAATACAAATGTCAGGTCCTGGCATTTGACATTTTCCTTGTTTATTTGTTCTTTTTAATCAAGCAAAAAAAAACTGCATGAGTCAATGCAACATGTCCATCTGTATAGCATTTCTTAGAATTAGTGTGGGGATTTTTCATACGTATATGGAGAATCCCATCTTTTCAAACTGTATTTGGATGCAGCATTTTGAGGATTTTGTTTTCGGACATTTCTACAAGCGTGCTCAAGATATTTTGGTGGCATGCAAAGCCTATAAGGATGGAGCTCAAGTTGGTTGTCTTGCTAAAGGTGGGGTTCAGGATGTCGATGCAGGTGACAAGAGCTGTTCGCAGCATTTCAAAGATACTTTGGCCGACTATATCACTGTGCTTGTGCAAACATTTTCACAAATTGGGGCCAAGGACTCTGAGAAGTTCCTTTCCCTCGCGGAGAAAGGAAACGGTCGAGCACCCTCTGTGCCCAAGGCTTCAAACTATTTTGATCCTCTTGACTAGCGATTTTGTGATGCTGGCAATGCATTATGCATGTAAGACATATATAGGCAAATCATATTTAATTTTCGTTCCGTATAGTTTAGACTTAAGTTGTGGAGCCCTGTTGTATATAGCTGTTTATATGGATATGATGGTTTAAAGTTTTTATTTAATTATGGTTAGTGGTCAGTAAGGTGGAAGCTGATATGGGATTATGGCTTTAACTACAGCTGGGTCTTGTTACTCTTATGGTTACATTTTTAACCATACAAGCAGACAATTATCGAACTCTTCCTGTCATTTAATTAGGCAGTATATATCTGTGATTTTAATCAACTATGGTTTCTTATGCGTAGCCAGTAGTGGTGGGGGTCTAATCTAGAACATTGGTTTCGGACGATGACAGTTAAAGCCTATTGTGGTATCTCAGGACAATCCCTACATAGGTCCCAGGAAGATGAACTAGAAAATGTGATTTTAGCAGCATTTCTTTTTATATTTATTATCTATCAATTTATTTTATAAAAATAAATCTATGTTTGATCACAGTTCAACTTTCGTCGAGAAAATATAAAGTATAACGGTAATATTATGTCGAGGTGCTAGTGTGTTAGCACAACCCAACCCAATAATGACGTGATGATGATGTTGTGTGTTAAAGATTTTAATACATGACGCCTCATTATTGGGGTTGGGTTGGGTTGGGTTATCAGGACTACATGATTGACTGTATTTTCTCTTCCATTTATGCATGCTCTTGTATTGATACACTCTTTCTTATGCCCATTAAGAAAGCCTTTATATTAGGCATATCAACCGAACCAACTGCTACATCACGTTATGATAGTTTATTTACATTGCTAACATTTTGTATCTAGTAATTTATTTTTGAATTTTATTAAATAGTAATATATATTTTAAAGTAAAAATATTATTCAAACCCATTTTATTGGTATCTTATTTATTTAATTACATTGGAGCCGGCCTTTCGATACAATTGGAGAGGAATGTTTATGGGGTGGTTCTTTGTTTTCTTCGCTGCCGGGAAGGAAGCTTCCAAAGTTCCAAGACTTTCTTGGCATTGACGTCTCTATAACGCTATATATATAATATAATAATAATTATATATACTAAGTCGAGCCCAATCCCAGCCCCGTGACGGTTACGTTCAACCATTAGATCTTACCAAAGCAGAAAATACAAGAAGATGGGTAGATTATTATTAGAAACACAAATTGAGTTAAAATCAAGCTGCCAATGCCAAAACTATTATTACCAATTATGTCGGGATGTTCATTTAATTACTACTATGATCTCCATTAGCACCCAAAAGAGTTTGCTCTTCTTCCTAATCTAGTTAATCTGTGAGGTGGTAGCTAGCATATATAATTGAGTTGTGCTGTAGTGCCACTTTAACAAGATCATGCTAGAAGACCAAGTCCAAGCCCAGGTCGGTCGATTGTTTGATTTCTTCTAGAGCCGCCGGCGATGACTTCTATGAAAGAGAAAGTCCATCCACAGCGTACAAAAACGTAACCCAAAAACCAAGTTGTGGAATCACCAATCATTGACATGGTGGACTTGACCTGAAGATAAAAGGAACTGACATTATAAAAGATACCTCTTCTTCTCTTGTTTGCTTTCATTCAGAGTCAATATGGTTGGAGCAATGAATCAACTGACATGGTGGCTAATCCTCTGTTTCTTGATCCTGCTCCTCTCCACCGTCGTTTCTCCTACTACTTCAGTTTCCTACTCCGATCACTGCGCTTCAATCGTGCCCGAATCAACCCCAACCGATCCTGATAACACCTTCTACTCGCATCTCCAAACGATGGCAACTCACTACCATGGCGGCGACAGAATTCTTGGCAAGAACTCATCCTATTCCGGCTTCAAATATGCCTCATTTCGGCTAACCCAAAACATCTATAAGACCAAAGCCAGTGGCGTTTACTTGCTTCACGCCAACTTGCTCTTTCGATCATCGAATCTGGTTTATGTTCCTAGAAGGAATTCGACGAGTGGGCGCCAATCTTATGATTCCAGGAATTCTGCATGGCATAATCCGCCGAGGTTCATCTTAAGAGGGTTCTGGTCCGAGAAGACTGGGAAACTCTGCATGGTCGGCTCGGCTTCTTGGTATTCGACTGAAGGTAAACTTGTCAATCTTGAAGCAGTTCTTAAGCTTAGCAATCCACTGAATTTGACTCTTGCTACTAGTTTGGTTACTGGAAGATTGGAGAGCTTGAGTCCTACTAACGATCCCAGTTACTTTGAGCCAATTTCTCTACTCGCAGTTTCTTCATCCAAAAATTACAGCTACAGGTTAGTCATGGAGGAAATTGGCAAGGGCTTTCCTGGTGGGATTGATGTCCCAAAGACCCAATCACTTGACTGGCAACCAAGGCGGATGTGTTCAAGCCTATGGCGACAAAGTTTTGACTTGAACTATGCAAATGAGTCGTCTTCTCGGAACTGTACACCTCTTGGTCAGGATATTGACTATTTGCCTCAAATAATGTACTTGAGAAGCATTCAGTGTTCCGAGGATGAACACAAGGCTCGGTTCTTGGTAGGATTTGGAAAGGATGACTATGCTGGGTATTACCGATCTCCTTTTGATCCCAACACAACGCTCGTGGCAGAAGCATCATGGGACGAAAACAAGAACCAGATGCGTGTTGTGGGTTGCCGAATCTTGTACTCAAGTGATGCTCTGGGAAACGCTCGTGTTGGTGACTGTTCAACCAGATTGAGCTTCGGGTTTCGTGCCTTCCAGACTATCAGAATCAGGAGCACACTTGTTGGCCAAATTTGGACCAACAAGGCTGCTAACGAGTCGGGGTACTTCAAGAGGATCGAGTTTGGAAGTTCTGTTGATAGGATGGTGAGGGCTTCGAGGTTGAGATACGAGTACACAGAAATTGAGAGAGCCCGGAAGTCATGCCCGACGAAGAAGCCTGCCAAGAGGAAGGGGCGGAGATATCCAAAGGGGGATTCTTACGATATGAAGTTTGACATGTCGGTAATGGAATCCACTGGGAAAGTTGTTGCCCGGGGGAATGCAGTTCCTGTCTCCGTGGGTAATAAGAGTTATGAGGCATATGGCAGCTGGTACTACTCGAGATCAACAAATGGAATTCCTGAAGCTGGGGAGAAGAAAAGTGCTAGAGGTCCAGTAAACATCAGCTACACAATAAGCATCCGAGCGTATGCATCAAGTTATAGGATTTATTCAACTAATTCATCAATATCAGGTTACGAGGCTCCTTCTACTAATTCATCATTCATACTCCGATATGGCGTCAGGCAAATTTCGGCTGAAGGGGTGTACAACGGTGAAACAGGACAGCTTTGTATGGTTGGTTGCAGACAGCTTGGTCCAGACCTTAGGAAACTAACCAATGTTTCCATGGATTGTGACATTCTTCTCAACTTCCAGTTCGCGCCACTAAATGCCAATAGTGGGAATACTATTAAGGGAAGCATTGAGAGCACGCGGGAGAAGAATGACTTTCTGTTCTTTGAGAAATTGACCTTGTCTTCAAACGCTTACTATACCTCAACAGCCAAGCAGGCAGTTACCCGTATTGATCTAGAGATCGTCTTGGCTTTGATCTCCAACACACTGAAATGTGTCTTTGTGGGATTACAACTCTGGTATGTGAAGAAGAATCCTAATGTGCTTCCCTCCATGTCCCTTATCATGCTTGTGATCCTCACCTTGGGGCAAATGATCCCTCTGGTTCTCAACTTTGAAGCTCTCTTTATTGGGAACAGAAATCGGCAGAATGCGCTGCTCTGGAGTGGTGGAGGGCTTGAAGTGAACGAGGTGATCATAAGAGTGGTCACAATGGTAGTTTTCTTGCTGCAGTTCCGGCTTCTCCAACTGTCATGGTTTGCGCGTTTGGGAGAGGGAAACCAAAAGGGCTCGTGGGTGGCCGAGAAGAAGGTTTTGTTTGTTTCTCTACCATTCTACATTGCCGGGGTACTCATCGCCTTGCTGATGAAGTTGGGTAAGAACGACGTTGGCAATGGCCAGGTAGTGATTCTATCGTATCCTCCCTCTTCTTCTGCTTCTAATCACCAGGGCTCTGTGGCTCCTGTCTGGGGAGCCTTAACCTCTTATGCTGGTCTGGTCCTCGACGCATTCCTTCTCCCTCAAATCCTACTCAACATAGTCCAAATTTCGGAGGCAAAAGTCCTCTCTCACTCATTCTACATCGGAACCACCCTGATTCGCCTGCTGCCACATGCATATGACCTCTTCAGGGGCCACTTTGGAGGGTTCTACTTCTACGCAGATCCTAGTGCAGACTTCTACTCCACCACTTGGGATGTCATTATCTCCTGTGGAGGAGGTCTGTCTGCAGCCATCATCTACTTGCAGCAGCGGTTCGGCGGCCGCTGTTTCCTTCCCCGGCGATTTAGAGCGGCTCAAATGTATGAGAAGGTGCCGGTTGTAGCAAGCAGTGAGTGAGTGAGTGTGAGTGTGAGATTGAGATGCTAGAACAGAGGAGAAATAAAGCTGCTGCTTAGTGTCGTGCTCTTTTAAGTATTGTGGTCCCATATATTTGCCCGCTTCTAAGCTCTCTATCTCCTGAACAACAAGAAAATTAAGTCTCTCTCTCTCTCTCTTTGCTGTCCTTCCCATATTTTCTCCTCTGCTGGGAAAGGGGTTTCCTAGGTCAGGGTGAGTGACTAAATATGCTAAACATCGAGATAATATGTGGTATAGTATCCATCTAAATAATGCATGTCTTTCTTGTAACAAATTGTCACTTGTCAACCTAACACCACCCCCTCCCCTCTTCTCTCTTGCTAATGGGACATATGCCATAAATTCTAAAAGTAAAAAGAAATACTTAAGATCTTTTCTTACCAATTACTTTTCTCTTTTACTTGTTCTCTAAAATCTGAATATTAAGTTAGTGGTTGGAGATTATTTCAAGAAACAAAAGCACTTTACTTATAGGAGTTAGCATGTGATGTCTCGGGTCTCAATTTTCAATAACATCACTTCTTGATATTTTGGAAATGTCAATAAAAATGATTAAAAATGTCAAGTATTTTTTTCTTTGTATTTGTTTTAATACTTTTACGAACCTCCAATTAAAGTCATAAAACCCAAAACCTAAAATGCTAGTCCAATTCTTTTTAGTTGGGTAATTAATTACCTTTTAGTTGATTAATTGTATTTTAGAAGATAAGACGAGTAAATTCATGAAATGTGTATATCTATTGACTAAATCAACATTGGTTACTCAACTGAAGATTTATCAAAGATACACAAGAAAATGTTACACGAAATAGGGAATAATTTATTATGATAATATTAAGTTTAAACTCAATTTATTATTCACTAAGTTAATAACATTTTTTCAAGAAATTAACACATTTTTAAGGATGCTATGTTGAAAGAAGAAAGATTCTCAACTCTAGGAGAGCGCACAATCAGAATAAGAACTTATTATTGACATGTAATCTTAGACTCGAGACATACGATAATCATGGCACATATCAATCAAAAACTTGATTGTTGTCCTTTTCGTAACACTTCTTCATAAATTATAAACTACTTTTCGAAAATCCTTTTTATGCATATATAGAAAATTATGTACATTTACAATCTTAAGTTCTAAAAGGTGAAATCTCTCACCTTAAGGGCTCCCCTCGATCAACCCCAAGATTTCTATAGAGGGAGTTAATCACAGAACCTAGGACCAATGATTCGAACACGAGACCTCACTGGTTATATAGCAGGTACAGTCCAATGGTTCCTTAAGTTCCAACTTGTGCTCGCCTTAACCGCTGGGCTATGCCCATAGGGGCATGTACATTTACAATCTTATATTATGATTTTATTAGTTTACTTGAAAATCAATTAAAATTCATAATTTTATGACTAAATAAAAATCTAATTATAAAAAAATTTCAACGATGGATCGGTTTCATAGTTTATCGAAGAACAAAACTTAAACCAAGTCGCTTTTAAGTGATTTTTAGAATCATTTAATCACTAATTTTGTAAAATTACAATTTAATGATTTAAACCGATTTGATTTAATTAATTTAAAAGATTTTATGTTTTCTTGCTGACCCCTAATTGGGCCTGCAACTCTAGAGTCCAGCCCAACAAGGGCCCCACGGGCGAGATTCCTAGCACGGATCTCTCTGGAAGAGCCCTGAAAAGCCGCTAAACCCTAAAACTCTCCCATATATGGGCCCCTATATATCTGTGCCAGTCAGGAAACTCCTCCGACTCTTGTGTTATTGAGAGTGCGAGAAGATGGCAGGCTCGCCTGCTGCGATGGCGGCGTCGAGACTGATAAACCAAAGCAAGGCTTCGCTTCCACACCTGATCCGCGGCAGCCTCCTCCGGCACGGCGCCGCAGCCGTTGCCAAGGCTGTTAAAGTCACCGCCTCTGCCTCCGAAGTGCGGTCGCTTGAGAAGGGGAGCAGAGCTGCAGAAGCGTTGATTCAACCTCCATTTGGTCTTGCAGCTGAGCCTTGGGTAAAGCAGTCCAAGATTGAGGTCCGTGGCCGTCCGCTCAACGTCGACGACGATGAAGACGTCAACTCTGATGACTACTATGAGGAGGATATGGTAGATTCCTACGAGGACCTCGAGGATTTCGAAAACCCGTGGACCTCGGATGAGGACTCTGATTCTGATGACGGAGACGATCGCCATTCCAGGAATTACGTACCATATCCTCATATTTATCGTCTTCAGATAGAGTAAACCGTCGTTTCTCGTTGACAAGTGATAATCTGCGAATTTCTACGTTTGAATGTGATCCCGTGAAAGAATGAGCTTTGCTTTATGCCATTAGTCTATCCTTTTTCTTTCCATTCGATTTGCTCTTTTCCTTGTACTCTCGTCCAAATTGGATAATTTCAATTTTATTGTTACACACGAGAAGTAATTTCACCGATGGTTGGTTGCGAAGAGTTGAGGAAAGATCGGAAATTGTAATGACTTTATACGAAGAGCAGATACAAATTAACGACCAAAGCTAGATTGAGTATTAATCAAATCTGCGCATATCCTCGCCAGCCTCAATGCTCAATCTTAAATCCCATTTGATTTTCTGTCATTACCGGTCGCTTTGGGTTGGAGGGATGATTAGGTTAATCGATTATTAACCTACTGATTGGCACAAAGTATTAAGTCTTAAAAAACTAAAGTAAATGACTTAGGTAGCATGAGTGAGATAAGATTGTTATATTAAAATGAGTTACAATTATTATATTTATTAATTACAAAATTTATTCATTGCAAAACCTAAAACGACAAGTGGGGCAAGTAAGATAGTGGGTAAATTACACCAAAGGTTATAAAATTTTGATCTCCTTTTCAATTTGATCACTAAACTTTAATTCCTTACAAAATGATCATAAAATTTTAAAATATTTTATAATGTAGTCACTAAAATGATTTTTTAATGGTTCTTAGTTGAAATTGCTGATGTGGTGATGATGTGGCATTGACGTGACGCTGATGTGGCCATTGTCATGTCAGTAATTTTGGTGAAAAATTATCTAAAAATCACTTTAGTGACCATATTACAAAATATTTTAAAATTTTGTTATCACTTTGCAAAGAATTAAAGTTTAGTGATCAAATTAAAAAGTAGACTAAAGTTTTATAAGCTTTAGTGTGATTTACCCTAAGATAGTCTTTGTCCTGCTGCTCCATCTCTACTAACAACCAAGAAAGAATGCATCGCGGATGGAACAAGTGACCACAAATTGGAAGAAACCTACAACTCTCACTCTGCCCAAAATCTTCTAGACATACTGCGCAACTGTTGAAATTCAATTTGCTTTCATATTCCTTATAAACGATAGGCAATGTCAGGTATGCTTGCCACTTCTTCATCCATAGATTCTCACCATTGCTTGATCTTCTCCTCTCTTGACCTCGAACCCCAAGCCTTCCTTCCTCGGCTTCAAGATCGATCAATATTGTCTCCTCTTCTGGGCGTCTGCGACAGATTTTGAACAACACGACACAACTTGAAATAAAGAATCCGAGGATGAATTGAACCAAAGCTGGTGTAGGAGATATCGACCATGAATTATCATGGCTTTCATAGGCATTGAGAGAATAAGATGAGGAAGGTGAAGACGAATAAGGATCCATAATTTGATCATTTACTTGTATTAATGAATATTGCTAATCTTGATGTATGGCATCCTACATATAATGGAGATTGATTTGGATCCCAAGTCAATGGTGTTTTGGATTTGTATTATTTTCCTAATAGAAATTGGATTAGGTGCCTCCTACACTAATCTAGTATGATAAGAACTCAATTCAAACAAAAGAGCTTGATGTTAGTTAGAAAATAATTCATTGTTTAATAATAAATATATCATAATTTATATTATTTTATTAATTATTAAAATTATATTGAAACTAAAATTAATATAATTTGTCTAAAAATAATATATATTTATTGGTGCTTAACCATTTCTTAAAGTTAGTATTACCCCTATGAAGGATAATTTTGGATATTTGGTCAATAATGTGAATTTTTAAAATATTTTTATATACTTTATTTGAAAATCAAAAATAAATTTTATTACCACACTAAATCTAATTTTCCTTTAAATTTTAAAATTGCTCGGAGACAATCCCAAAAGGGTGCTTAAGTACAAAGCAAGTAAGGGTGATGGGGTTGTATTTATGGACTTGAAAGATAGAGAAACACTATGAAGAATTATAGATAATTACCATCAATTTCTTGTTAGATATGATTTAATTGTGCAACTTAGATTGTCCTTTCAGGTGAGTTTTAGTATTGGCTTCCAATCCATAGTAATTTTGGATCTGTATCCTTTTCCCATCATAAGTAGGAAGAAGTGTCTATTATACTATGAAAAAGGGTTAATCATGAAATAATCTAATTATTGGACTTCTATGGTATGGCATTGCATATGTATTTTAGATTCTTTTGTATCCTACTATATATATATATATATATGTATATATATGTATTTTGTCTCTAAAAATGATTAATATATTACATTAATTAAGTATATGTATCAATATGTTACATTAAATTATATCATGAATATTATAAATTACAATTACATTTAATTAAGCATAACTATTAGCTACTAATAAATATATTTCTACACAAATATATTAGAAATTGCTTAATAATTATTTTAATTAAATTTAAAAAAAACTAGAAAATAATATTTAACAAAAAAATAAGATATAATTAAAGATAAATAATCAAATTATAGTTGTTTGTTGTTTTATAATTAATATCAACGTTAAGCTATAAAAGGTGTCTTTAGAAATTGATATAACATTGATAACACCATAAAATATGACAAGTACCTTAAAGCGATAATCCCATGAATTATAATGCGTAGGGGCGGATCCATATATGATCTGCCTTGGGCTGAACCACAGCAAAAATTAAATTACTAGAGTAAATTTTTTGATTATTTAGTCTTATCCCAGCCCAAGCTCAACCTAGCCCACCCTAATTTTTCCCAGCCCAGCCCACTTGTCTACAAACCCTTATCATCTTCTTCCTCTGTCGAACTCACTCACGACTCACCCTTCGCTGCCTCTCGCTCTCTGTCTCCTCTTCTCTTGCTTGTCCACTCATGCTTGGCCTCGCTCTCTTGCTCTCGCTCACCCTCGTTGTGTAACGCCCCACTTTTCCCAAGTGTGCGTTAATCCGAGATTTCGAGAAAATTTAAACCAACCACCACAAAAATCTCTTGATAGCCATACTTTCGTCAAAATCGTTTTCCGACAATCCCGATCGTACCTTCTTAGTGTAACAACATTTAATAAATAGACTAAGACAGGTATCATCAATCACATTAGCGGAAGCAAGATCAAAACCTCAAATATATACATATAACTGACAATTGCTTTTACAATAACTGAATCGATGTTTCACATAAAAATATATTACATAATCTCTGTTCATTATAATCATAGACAAAACCTACGAAAACCAACTGTATCTGCTACATTCTGACAACATTCTTTTCCTGGACGCCACTGCTTTCACCTGGAACGTTTGAATATTCCAGGGACATAATCCAAATTAGATGTTGAATCATCTAAGTGAGAGTTCAAAAACATTTTCATGAATGCAAAGTCATGTGCCAAAATCAATAAATCCCAACATGCACCAGCCTAAGAGAATCCCACACAGCATTTAACCCTAACCGGGGAAAACGCAATCTCTCTAAAGGTGACACGACCAAATCGACCCATTGGCAACCCGATCCTGCTTAAGAGGGACAACCTCGACATATGAACCCAGGAATCACCCCATTGTCATCGTCAGGCTTTACGCTCCCACTCAAAAGCATTCCAAAACACAATCCTAACCCCAAGAGTGTCACGTCAGCACTATCCTCGGAATCGACGTCACCTCGACATTAATGCTACTGCTCAAAGGATCCTGGGGTGGTGTCCACTCGCAGCCCCGCCACTTGAGCCAACAACCGGGGTGGTGTCCACTCTCAGCCCCGCTACTTGGGTCCCGTAGGGTGAAGTCCGGTCTCAGCCCCGTTCCAAGTGGGTCACCAAGCATTAATCCTAGATACGCATCCCGAGTGCTGCCACTCCGGGCTTCGTCACAGGTTAACAACCCACATCCTACATGGACGACACAAAACAAGCCAATGGTCGAAAAATCATAACATGCATCACTTAAGTCACAACATACATTGCTTAAAATCAACGCTTAAAATCAACGTTTAATGCACATGTAAACAATCATTTGGTCATTTCATCACGAGAACCCAATGGCTAAACAAGTTTGGAAGGGAACACTCACCTTTAGACGAATTTTCGATTGACAAACGCGGTTAGCCTCGATTTGCGCGCCTGCCTCGATCTGCGTGCCTAACGCTCTTGTACTTCAACCTTGAGTCTCAACGATACCTAGTCATCACGTTTGTTCAAAATCATATCAATTTCAATTTTTCCAATTTTTCATAATTTCTTCCTATTTTCTTTATATTTCTCCTCAAAAATTCTAATAAATACCTACTCAAGAGTTTTCCTTGATTTCTCTTCACAATAATTCATAAATAATTAATTCCTATTTTCCAAAATTTTCTAAGGATTTTCTAATACCTCTTCCTATTTTTCATAAGCCTTATTCACTTTGAAAATTACAAAATGACTATTTTCTCCAACATTTTTTCAAATTTTATTGCACCATAATTCATAATTTAATTTTCTTAACAAAATAAAAAAAATTTCAAAAATACCTGACGTCTCACGCGCCCTCACGCGCGGCGCGTGGCTGACCTGGATTGAACTGGCGCGTGGCAGTCACGCGCCAGTCGTCTTCTACCTCTAGACGGTAGCCGGCAACTGCTCCGATGGCCGTGAAATTGGTACCCCCCGATAGCCCTTTGAGAATCGATCCTAACCCCACCAAAAACAGGCCAAAAGGCCACCGGAAAGTGGCCCAAATGGCCGGTTACAGGTCGGCGGTGGCGGACCGCCTCAAGCCCTCGGCCGATTTCGAAACCCCTTCAAACTCTCACCAAAATGCTTCAAACCACTCCCAAAATGATCCTTGCCTCCCAGAGACCAAAAGCCCTCTATCCAATCTCCAAAAATCATTCGAAAACGGCCTCGATTTGGTGCCTCTTCCTCGGCCGAAATCCTTCGGTATTTATAAGCAAAAATCGACCCCCACGTGGCCGATTTCTGGCCATTTCTTCCCTTTCACACCACCAGGACTGTCCTCGACCATCACTTGACAAGACTTGGCGGCCAAATGGCCGGATTTTCCGGCCAAAACTCGCGGCCAGATCTGCCATCAACGTGCGATTTTTTTGAAAATTACAGTTAGGCCCCCCTGAAATTTTGTTTTGCATTTTGGCCCCTAACCTCAAGCCCCTGACTTTTCTAATATCTTCACTAAGACCCTTAAGGTTAATACTTCTCATTTCTCCCTTGAAACCTTTGAAAAATTTTCGTTTAGACCTCCCTCGGGCAATTTTAAAAAATTACATTTTGGCCCGATTGATTTATTTGACCTCAAATTCACTCGATTCAACCTGAAACCACTTAAGAGTTGTTCTACACATCGAATAATATTCCTTGACACTCTCCGTTAACTTTTTGGACGTCGTTTACAGTAATTCGGTAATATGACCTAATTGACAGCTGTATTTTTGCTGTACCGAAAATTGTTCCCGATCTTCTTTCTTTTATCACCAAAAATCATAATTTTAATTACTCGTCGATATTATACCATTTTCTTGGGCTATCTAGGGTCCGAGGTTCTCCTTCCGACTAATTCGGTCATCCAAAACTGTGTTAGTGTGCCATATAGTCCTATTTTCCTCAAATTTCCCATTTTGCCCTTTATCAAACATCATTTTATCCTCAAAATTGTCCTCGAGTGTTACACGCTGGCTCTCTCTTGCTCTTACTCGGGCTCGACGTCGGCCCCTCTCTTGCTCTCGCTCGCCCTCGCTGCCTCTCGCCCTTGCTCTCTGCCTCTCTTGCTCTCCCTCGGGCTCGGCCCTTCTCGCTGCCTCTCACATTCGTTATCTGCCTCTCTTGCTCTCGCTCACCCTCCGGTTCTCGCTGCCTTTCTCTTGCTCTCGCCCTCGCTCTCTGCCTGACTGCCTCTCTTTTGCTCTCGCTCGCCCTCACCCCACGCTCGCTCAGCCAGTCGGGTTCGTCTCTTGCTCGCTGCCCTCTGATTCAGGTCTTTGTTCCCCCCCCCCAAAACCCATATTTGCTTCATTCGAGCCCAGATATGTTTTCTCTATTTCAGTTCTTTGATTCTCTCGATTGACAGATAAATCTAGATAGTGTTTCTATTTTTTGCCCATATTTTTTTTCCTTGTTTGTGCTTGATTTGTTGTTGAAATCTCAGCATTTTTTCAGCATCTTTTAAGGGATTTTCTGCTAATTTTGTGTATGCTTGCCTATTTTACTATTGCATTTAATTAGGAACTTAGGAATTGGTATGGCTGGAAGCCTGGAATTTGAATTTATTATTGTGAATCTGTTATTGAATATTTGAATTGAATATTTGAATCACCATACTTTTGTCTTCTCTTGTTTAAACTCTAGAAATACAGTTGTTGTATTGCCTTGCATTTGCCTCAAATTTTGAGTTAAATATTTTAATTGTTCAATTATTGAATTGTGCTATTTTTTGTTTATGTATCTTAGAATTTAGGACGAAACAACAACTTTTTACGAAGAAAGGAAAAACATTGTTATCTTTTTTCAGAAAGAGAGATCATCACACTTGTGAAAGTACTTCAATTCATAGTGAGCAAAATCAATCTAGCACAAGTTTAATGAATTTTTTGTTTCAAAATTTCGTCGAGCACAAATTTAGTGAAAATTTATTGTACTGATTTTTTGGTTACATAAAATTTTTATTACATTAATTTTTTAAATTTCAGCCCCCCAACCTAAATTCTTGAATCCGCCCCTGATAATACGCAAAATCAAAATCATAAAGAGAACACCACGAAGCATGCCCAGGGTAACAGACCCTAAGGAGTCATCACACTTGTCATTTAAGCCTCATATGATATTTTTCTTATCATATAAAGATAGCGTTTGTTAAAATTAATAAGACAAATTTGTATTAAAATAATATTAAAATATTTTTCGGATCAAGATATAGAATAGTCAATATAAGGTTAGAAAATATTATAAAATTTTTATCAAACTATTTATTAAATTTTTTGAAATGCACTAGATGACACATGTGTCATTTTTTCTTATTTGTATGAATCAAGATAAATTTATCTAAGGTGGTCAATTTCACCTTTTGGAACCTAAGTAAAATTATCTAGATGGAGAAAATAAGTTTATCTGAAAAAACTCAGATAAAAAGTCACGTGACCCTTTTTCAAGGGTTGTCTAATAAATTTAACAAATCTAATGGAAAAGACTTTTGCCTTGAATGATTTTCTTATCTCATTTTTTTTTCAATCTATATATTAATTAATAAATATTACCTAAATAAGAAAGATAATAATTTCAAATAATTTATTTTCATATCAATTAAAATATAACATTATATAATCTAAACATTTTAACGTCATCTTATAGTCGAACTTATATTTTATTCTATATACTTTCACATTTTTTTATGTTATCACTATGATTTTTTGTTATTTTAATTACATCTCTGGATCTACATTTTCGAATTAATTTAACCTTTATAATTTGACATTTTTTTAGTATGGTAGTCGAACTTTTAATTGTTGCGATTACACTTCTGAATCTGTATTTTTAAGTCAAATTAACTCTTATATTTTGACGCGAACAAAGTATGATGTGCATTTTATCGTCTTTTTTTATCTTTTTTGTTTACATATAAAAGTACAGAAATTGTTAAATTGACTTAGAAATGTAGAATTATGAGTGTTATTGAAATAATATAAAATTTAGATTATAACATTAAAAAAATTTAAGGTATAAAAACTAAATTAATGTAAAAATTAAGTTCGTATAATTAAAATAATAAAAATTTCTTACGATTAGGTAAAAAAAAAAAATGTGAAACTATATCCTTTCACATTTTTTTATGATATCACTATGATTTTTTGTTATTTTAATTATACTACTGGATCTACATTTTTGAATTAATTTAACCCTTATAATTTGACCTTTTTGTGGAAGTCGAACTTTTCATTGTTTCAATTATATTTCTGGACCTATATTTTTAAGTCAAATTAACTCTTGTATTTTGATCCAAACAAAGTATGACGTGCACTTTATTGCTGTACTTTATTTTTTTTACACATAAAAATACAGAAGTTGTTGAATTGACTTAAAAATATAGAATTATGAGTGCTATCGAAATAATGAAAAATTTAAATTATAACATGAAAAGAATTTAAGGTATAGAAATTAAGTTCGTATAATTAAAATAATAAAAATTTCAGACGATTAGGGTAAAAAAAAAAAGGTGAAACTATTAGAAATGAAATATAAATTTGGCCGTTATCCGTAATTCATGAGACGTACTAATTTACGTGTTTAATTTGAAGGCTGAGACCGGCAGCATTTTAGGAAGCAAAGGCAGGGTGGAGTGGGTGGATTGTTGATTCGGGTCTGTGTCGCTCCCTTCTGAAATCTGGAAAAACCCTAATATTTACTGTTCTTCTCTATTTCTTTTATTATTTTCTTTCTCTTCTTCATTGGCCCCCTTTTGTTTGTTTTCTAGATTCTACATACGGAACTGATCGAACCAGTCGCTGAAGGTCCAGCCCGGGTTTAAACTTTCGAATCAATTCAATTCAATGGCTTCTCATCCCCATCTCGACGACGTAAGCGTGCTGATTAAGTGTTGCCGTTTCGTGAACGCATTATTTCGAATCTAGGGTTTCAGAGTACCTTTTTTTTTCTTTTTTTTCTTTTTTTTTTCTTTTTTTTCTGTTTTGGTTGTTATTTGTATTTGAATTTTAGTATTTTTGAGCAACACATGCAGGATGATGATTTTGGAGGCGATTTTCCGGGAATCAACGGCTCTAGGCGTTCAGGTTCGGAAATTAAGTCACACACACACACACACACACACACACACACACGTAGAGGTGTTATCTTTAGTGTATGGGATGCCATTTTGTTTTTGTTGATTCACCTATATTATGCTGTGATTTTAGGCAATAAGAGAAGCTTTGGGGATCTTGAAGATGATGAGGACGATATATTTAGCTCCAAGAAGGTAATTTGTAGGTGTTGGTGGAAATAATGCCGTGGGCAGTTCAATCCCTGGGTGGGAGTAGATGGTGTAGTGTCAAACGTCAATTTTGTTCATGTTATAGTCCATAGCTTGTTTACCGTGCAGTGTTTCTCATATTTTTTAATGTTAATTATTGTGGTGTTTACTAAAATGGAGTTAAATGCTTTGGCACTCATGGAAGTTGTTGATAGGAACAAAAGCAGTTGATATCCAGGAAGGATATGCCATCGTGGACAAGAATCAATTGCTGCATTAATTTTCCTTACTCTATAGAAGTTAACTACTAGGAAAAAGTAAGAAACATATGAACCTGGGGAAGTGAAGACTTGAGCTATTGTTTGTTGAGGTGTTTTACTGTTGTTTTTGTTTATCTTCTTCAGATACTTGCACTTCTATTTCGTTTTGCATTTTAGTCATGAGATTTCCTTATTTTTAATATGTTACCTCATAACTTACTTTCTCGAACTATTCATATAAGCAGCATCTTAGAGTATCTTGATATTGTTGTAATTCCAATCATATCTTGAAGTCTGTAAATGTAATCTGACAATTATTGCCTTCCTTTTTTATTTAGGGTAATGTAAAAGTAGATGAAACTGCACCTGGTGTGGCAACTGGGATGATTTTGTCCCTTCGTGAGAGGTATTGTTGGAGATTGCTTCTTATTCTATTTTTGAAATATGTTATCTTGCCTTTTTGTATCAAATATTTGTTTAACCCTTTAGCACTAACATACACATATATTCTTTGTTTTATTTTTGCAGCCTTCAGACTTGCAAAGACAGCCTTGCAGCATGCCAAGTAAGAATTGATTTCTTTTGACATCAGCTGTTAGCTCATTATTGCTTTAATGTGTCCCTAATAAGTTATTTTCACCTTCATAAATGATCACTGCATGGACAATGTTGAGGGCGGGGGAGAGGAAATGCAATTGTCATTTATATAGATGCTTCTCACATAAGTTTAAGTAATTGTTATCTTCATG
This sequence comes from Diospyros kaki, assembly GCA_036245055.1. NCBI lineage: Eukaryota > Viridiplantae > Streptophyta > Magnoliopsida > Ericales > Ebenaceae > Diospyros > Diospyros kaki. The sequence continues at coordinate 39,441,760 of BSEG01000011.1, forward strand.
TAATGGGAGTTGAACCCTGCAGTTCTCTCAGTGAGGAATTAAAGAGGATGCCTTTAACATATCAAGGACTACTTATTTGACCTATAATCCTATTGATTTTGGTTTCAGACGGAGCTTGAAGCTGCAAAGTCTGAAATCCAAAGGTGGCGCTCTGCATTTCAGAACGAGTCCTTCATACCTGTGGGAAGTTCTCCTGGTTAGTCATTTCAGTTTGGAATGATTTAATAATTTGTCTTTGTGATTCTGTTTTCTCTGCAATTGTTGATTATCCTATTCTCCTTGTAGAACCTAAATTAGTAGTTAATTACCTTCAGAGCCTGAAATCTGCCGAGGAGTCATTGAGAGAGCAGGTTCGTTCTATTTTAAATCTTTTCTTAGGTTGGATGAGAAATTAAATAAACCAAGCAAGACTTCATACTCTGTTTCCTCGCATTCTATCAGCTAGAAAAAGGAAAAAAGAAGGAAGCTGCATTCATTGTAACTTTTGCAAAGCGGGAGCAGGAGATAGCTGAATTGAAGGTGAGCGACTAGCTTTGCCCTTCAAATTTTATTATTGTTTCTTCTCTTCATGAATCTAACTTGATGTTCTGTCTTGTAGCAATTTAATTGGTTTTCTGATTGGCATGTGTTCTGTCAAGGCACACCAAATTTAAAAAAACACTGATGATGAATTCTCTAATTGAGACATAATGAATTAACGAGACTCTAGGTCTTTTATGGCAATCATATGGCCTTTAATTCTTCTTGGTCATTCAGAAATCTGAGTTTTTAAGAGATTGACACCCCCCCCCCAAAAAAAAAAAAAAATAAATAAATAAATAAAATCCCTTGGGTTGGCTTATGTTCTGATATATTGATCTGTGGGAGACTGGGAGGGGTCCATACCCTTTTAGTAGTATCTTTTATTCAATTTTTGTTGTGAGAAAAATAGCTTATTTTTCTTCATATTCAATGTTATGGTTTTTTTGGTTTTAACATCGGTTGTTTGGGGCAGACTTTAGGATTGATTGAATAGATAAGTGTGACAAATGGAAATGTCTAAAGAGAAAGAGAGAGAGAGAGAGATAGGGCATAACTAAAAGTTTTTTTTTTTTTTTTGGGGGGGGGGAAGTACTGTAGACAATATTTTAGAGAGAGAGGTCAGGAAGGGAGAGTCTGTTGGGGAGAGTCAAAGAGGATGGTATTTGTTGGTTCTGAAGTGCATTCTTTGCTTATGCATACTAGTATTTTGGGGGTGGGGAGTGAAGGTAAAGAAATCTCAAGGATAGGCCCGTAGTTTTTTGTTTCCTACCCCTTGGCTGAGTAGGGCTTTCTTAGTGCACAAGGCTCCTTAGCGCTCACCTTGTGAGGGTTGGAGAGGGTTATTTTTATGTGCGGTGCAGCCTTACCCTGGTTTTGCAAAGAGGCTTTTTAACAACTTGAACCTTGGTCTTTCAGACACAAAGGTGCAAACTTACTCAAATGGGGGTGGGGGTGGGTTGAAAAATTTCTCAAAGATAGACTTGTTATTTCATGTCTTCGATTTATGATTGCCATGCTTGTTTTGAAACTTGAACATGGGGGTTTCCAATCTACCTAGACAGTAAAGTGAACTCGTATTGTAGCTTAGAGTTAGTAATTTCCGTTTTATTTAAAAATATTCATGAAATCCTTAGTGCTAATTGACCAATCATTTTTGTATTTTCCCCATCTAACTCTGAATTTTCAATTTTTAGTCTTCTGTACGAGATTTGAGAGCGCAACTCAAGCCGCCATCAATGCAGGTAATGACAAATGCATACTCGTTTCTTGCACAATGATGCAACCCATTCTGTCTTTTTCTTTCTAATTTAGTTTAATGCTTTTGATTTTATCTACTCTTATCCAGAATTTGATCCTTTAATGTTGCTGATTACTTTTCTTTTAAGTGGTTTATTGGCACACTTTAGGAAGCCTTATTCTTCTTATTGTAGAAGACAATGTGGCATTTTAAGTTATTGATGTAAGAAAATTTTTGGCTTGGATCAGGCTGCCGACAACTAGGCTGTTGGTAATTTTGTAAGCTGTGGAAAGCATCTAGGTTTTTGGATGCAGAAGGGCTAGTGTTGTGTTGTTTTTATGCATGTTATTGCGGTATTTTAGGAATTAGATTCTGGGATTCTTTCAACAATAGCGTTTTAAGGGTTTAGGGCAAATGGAAAATCGTGGGCTGTAACCCTTCTTAGCAACACATTGGACTGCCCAAGTATCATGACATATGAGCTAAGGCCAATGCATCAGCATCTGGAATGTAGTGTTAAATCTTCAAGTCTTCTCGCATTTTCATGGACAGATGCAAGTAAAAAAGTTAGTCTGGGTTCATAGATTAAAGATTGGATTATGAAATATCAAGATGTTGACAGGAAGACCTATGAAAGTGGTGGATGTGATGATTAAGAGGAAAAAAAATATTACTGTGCCTCCAAGAGACCAGGCTGGATTGACAGCTAAAATGTTAGCAAAATCTGGATATAAACTTAGGTATGTAGGGAAGGATTGAGCAAATAGAGTAGAGATTATTTAGGATAAGACTTTGAAGGATGTGGATATGAAGAGAATAGGAGAGGAGACTATGAATATTCAATATTGTTAGTACATATGTGCTGCAATTTGGTTTAGGAGATGAGATAAAGACAATATTGGGAAGATTTAGAGGGTTTGATGATACGCGAAATACCTAGAGGAGAGATCATTATAAGAACAACTTAAATGGTCATGTGGATGGAGGAAGAGGTATAGTGATGTTCATGCAGGCTTGATTTTGGAGAAAGAAATATGGAGGGTGAAGTTATTTCGGATTTTGGAATGGCATGTGATCTCATTATAGCCAACACTAAGTTTAAGAAATGAACATCCGATCACATATAAAAAATGGCTTATCAACTACCAAAATAGACTACTTTCTTAAGAGACTAGAGGACTACTTATGTTGTAAAGATTGTAAAGTTATACAGGGAGACTGCTTAACCATTCAACAAATGATGGAAAGTAAAATTGGTGGGATTTAAGAGGTGGAAAACAAACTATTTTTAAGTTAAAAGCATGGAAGAAGAGATTGGACAATAGTGCGAGAGGCAAACTGTGGACTGAAATGGCTATTGTTATTCAAAATACGACAAAAATGGTTTTAGGAGGGTCATCAAAAAGAGGCTTGGTGGTAGAATGAAGAGGGATAAGAAAAAATCAAAACTAATAGAGCTCGCTATGAGACTCTACATAAATGTAGTAATAAAGAAACTCTAAAGAGCTATGGTTTGGTAAAAAAAAAAAAAAGAAGCAAAAAAGTAGTTTATGAAGCAAAGTCAGAAGTTTTTGAAAATTTACCCTAATGATTTGATGCAAAAGATGGGAAAAGAGATATAAACTAGAAAAAGCAAGAGAAGGAAAAACAAGGGATTTGAATAAAGTGGAATACATAAAAGATGAAAACCAAAAGGTACTAGTAAATTTTTTGGGGAGGGGAGGGGGGGGGGTAATCAAGGAGAGATGGAATGAGTATTGCTTGAAGTTAGCCAATGAAGGTGGAGAAACAAACTTCATGTTGGGGCATTTTAGTAACTCTGAAGAAGATATGAAATTATGAATTACGTGTTGTATAACATATATGTCCAAGTGAAATAAAACAAACGTTGAAAAAGATGAAGAATAGCAAAGCAGTTTGACCAGATAATATCCTGATAAAAGCATGAAAATGCATAGGAGGAGGATATTTTTTTGGTTAACAAAATTATTCATTATGATCCTTAACAAAAAGGATGTCAGATGAGTGGTGGAAGAGCACTTTAGTTCCTATTCAGAAGAATAAATGAGGTATACAAAGTTGTAGAAATTATAGAGGAATCACATTAATGAGCCCCAAGTCCCACTATTAAGCTGTAGGAGAGAGTGATTAAGAAAAGATTAAAAAAGAAGCCAAGGTGTCCAGAAATCAATTTGGTTTTATGCTTGGTAGGGTCAACAATGAAGCTCTGTACTTGGAGCGGCACCTAATGGACAGGCATGGAGATAAACAAAATGATTTATGGTGTTTATACATTTAGAAAAAAGTTTATGATTCCAGAAAAAGAAGAAATGAAGAAGCTTATGACAAAGTTTCTAGTGAAGTTTTATGGAGGAAATTATATCCTATCTATTGCAAAATAAATAAATAAAAGTACTTTCCCTTTACCGTTTAGATTGGAGTTGAATGTGTTATGATATAATCTAGATTAAGTTTTGTAATTTTAATGTTATATTGCTGCCCCTTTTCTTCATTTTGAAATATTGGTCAACTGGCTGTTCTCCAATTTTTGTTATTTTCTGATACCTTGTGGTGTCTTTCTATCTATATGTGTCGGTGCCACTTTTGCTTATTCAGTTTTCAGAATTTTTCATACTCTTTTGGGTGATTCATTGTACTATCTTGACAGTGACTTAAGTATCTCTCTTGCTCTTTTCTTTTGTCCATTTTTTTGGGAGTAAACTCAACAGGCAAGGAGATTGTTACTAGATCCAGCTATTCACGAAGAGTTTACACGTTTAAAGGTGCATGTCTTGTTGCCTATTCCTGATTAGAACTTGACTTTTTTAATTTTACTATCTAAGTTGTTTTGATCGATTGTATTCTAGTCTGTTTTACTTGTTTTTATATGTTTATCTATTTGTTTGAGATTTTCTCATCGTGTGCAGAAGTTAAGTCTTGGGTCCCAGATGGGTTATATTTAGGATGTCATATGGCATGGTAGGTAGTGGCTCATCTGGAGTCACTTTGGCTTCTGGGCTAATTGACATTGTGGATAGAAGGGAATAACATATTTATTACATATGTAATATCATGTTATATTATCTTCAGTTGTACCTTATCCTAACCATGTTAGGGTCGGCGATAAGGCATTCATATTTCATAATGTCAATTGATTTCTAAAAGTCACATTGACCATACAAATTCGTGCAAAAGTGAAATATGACAACATTTATGTTCAATGCACTTTTTAACACAACTATTTAGCGAGAGAATAATGAGGTAAAGTTTCAACACCATCTTGATATAGAAAAGTTTCATGGGATGGTGGTGAATGAAGATAATTAATATAGCTGCATTCCATTATATAGTTGATATTATGAAACCAACTTGTACAATATGGAAACACGACTTTCATTTAATGTTACATATATACATAAATTTTTAAGTTCTGGATATATTTGTTAAATATTTGTCATATCGTCATTTTAGTACTCTAAATGGTAAAGAAAGTATGCATGAAGACCGGTCACCTGGAAGCACAGTACTTTGAGCTGCTGAAAATTCCACCTTTTATTGAGGGGTTCTAGTAACATATTTCATGCCACCCTTTCCTTTCCTTTACTCGATGGTTTTACTAAGTTGGTTTGACCAGTAGTTTCTGTTATACCAGTTAAAAAGGATATTTTTCAAAGCAATTCCTTTATCTCTCATGTATGGCAGTAAGTATAATGGGGTCAAATGACTTTCCAGTTCACTTTCACCCTTTTCCTATGTTTTGGGTTTACATGTTGGTGATGAAGCTTTTGTTGCTTTTCATGTTTTGTTTGTGTATTTAGATAGATGTATTCTAACGCTGTCAAATTTGTTTGTTTAATTGCTATTGCTATTCTCATCATGGCAGAATTTGGTGGAAGAGAAGGACAAGAAAATAAAGGAGCTGCAGGACAATGTTGCTGCTGTCAATTTTACGCCACAAAGTAAGATGGGTAAGATGCTAATGGCCAAATGCAGGACGCTGCAGGAGGAAAATGAGGAGATTGGAAACCAGGCTAATGAAGGAAAGGTACCATTTGTTGCATCTGCATAATACATCTTATTTATGTATAACGGTGTTACAAGGTTGCAGAGTTTGAATGGATGAATTGTCTTAAAGGTTATTTACTGAACTACATTTATATGGAATCTGTTTGTCTTCTATGAGGAAATTGTGAGTGTAGTGGGTGTGGACTCCCAATTTTTGAGCAATATACTGAATGTTATGGTTTATTTATTTATGTTTTAGGGTCTAATTTCATTAATGTTTCCTCATCTCATTGTAGATAAATTTCCTTCTAGGTAAACGTGGGACACTTGTTAATGTTTTGCCTCTTGGATAGCATTAAGGATCAATATTTTTAGGTGTTAGTTGATGGATGTATCTGCATTGTTTTCTCTTGCAGATTCACGAGTTGGGGATGAAACTTGCTCTGCAGAAATCCCAAAATGCAGAACTCAGGAGTCAATTTGAAGGTCAGTTGCTCATCACCTGTATCATGAGTCATAAATTGGGACATTTTGACTGACTATACATTTTCTTTGTTTCTGCCTGTGGTTTCAAAAGCTTGGAACTGCTAATTTGATGGTCTATGAGGACACCAGCTGCAAACAATTTATTGGTTAAGCTTTTGTTGTTTACCTTTTTCCTTTTATATTTTTTGGGCGTGGAGGGGTGGAGATTGCTGTTTTGATATGTCAGCCTTAAGTGAAACACCCTCCACCCCAAACCCAAAAAGAAAAAAAAAAAAAAAAACTGTTTAAAATCAAATCAAGTGAAACAAAGATAAAAAAAGAGAAAAGGACAGAAGTCTATGATTTGCACTCAACTGCACTGCCTTTATGATGGTTCCTCCTTTTGTTGGCTCAGAAAGCTCATAGGTCTTCGAAAGGTACACAGACCTTAATTTGTGCACCCAGATCAAATCCTTATACTCTTTTATTTGCACAGATAGAAGGAATGGCCAAGACCAACCAAATTTTCTGGTGTAAGTCTGTGCATGTGAATGGGTACTGAACAATGGATAAGAGATCAAGAACTGCACCTTAAGCTTGTAGAATGATGAATCCGTGCCTATTCTACTTGAGTCAGGAAATTCTACTTTTAACTGTTGTGTTTAATGTGGAAAGAAACTGAAGTCCATAAGAATGGGTTATACTTGAACTGAAGTCTAAGAAATTAAAATTAGTAATGCGCCCTCATATATACTTGAACTGAGATAAAATCCAGTCATATTTTACATGGAGCAAATGCTGGCAACTGCTGTACAAAAAAATTACCTTGTGGTGATGTGTTCTTGGCTTCTCTAAAGCTAATGAAAGTAATCATAAGTTTGTATAAATATTTATGCAAAATGATTAGGTTGGAAATATGGACTGTAGGCTTATGTTATAGTTGATCATCCAACAGGCAATTTTGTCATATGTTGCCGGAAAGTACTTTTATGCATTCTCAAATGATTCTTATGTAACCAGGCTAAGTTACTTTTTTGGTCTTTATGGATGCACGCCATAATCCTCAAGAGTGCTATTTCAATTTCTAAAACATAGTGTTCTTTCTTTGACAGTGTATGACTAGCCTGCTTTTTTGGTTTTTTATACCAACTTTTGGCATGACGGGCTCATCTCATTTCTATTACTTGTTTTGTTTTCTGCAGGGCTGTATAAGCATATGGAGGGATTGACAAATGATGTGGAGAAGTCCAGTGAAATGGTTTTCATCTCTCTCTGTATCTTTTCATTTCCATATTGAACTTATATAAGGCATATTATTAGGAAATCTCTAAGAGGTGTTCAAGCTCTGATGCTCTTTTGGTTGGCTATAGACTTGATAGAAATGAGAAAAACATGGGGGGTCTTGAACAATAAATTGAAGGGGTTGCACAGTCCAGCCATTTCTTTTACCATGTTTATATGCCACTGTACAATTAACCAGAGAACTGGGACGTATGCTTGGGTCAACTATGGATGTATATATTCCTTATAGCATCAAGTGTGATGTCTGCCATTTACATCTTTGCAAAATACCAGTCCTTTGACCCAAGCTTATTTGTCCTAGATAATTGTTATTACAGTTGCCTATGTTCAAGGTCCTTGAGCCATAAAGATGCTGTTTCGTTTGGAACCTTTGGCGTAAGGATTCTGTCATGGTGGTGATAGTAGGCTGGTTCAGCTGGCATGCCATGCCATTTTAGAATACTAGTGCACTTGAGAACCTGAGGCTTATGGATGGATGTCTGTGACGACCATGGCACATAATAATTAATGCCAAGACATGATGCGTCGTCTTCCTTGTCGGTGTCTTTTCACTTTTTAACATTTAAAACGCAGAATGAGACACAGCCAGAATTGGTAGAAAAAATTGCTTGATTGAGACTTGCAATTTGAACATGGTTTACATTTGATTGATTGCAGGTACTCATCTTGCAAGATAAGCTGGAAGAGAAGGACGGTGAGATCAGAAAGTTGAGGGATGAGGTGGAACAGAAGAAGGCGGCCACGATGGAGGTTCAGCAGACGGAGGTAGATGCGGAAGATAATAAGAAAGAAACAGCTGATGAGAGCGTGCCACTGCCACAGCCACCCACAGCTGGTGAACCTGAAGCAGAGAATCAGTAGTGGAACTTTGGCCTAATTCAATAGGAGGATTGTGATTCAATTTGTTGGGATGTTGTAAATTAATTTTGGGATTATGTTTGAATGATTGTTTGTTAGTTGTTTTGTCTCCTCAAAAGGCGGCTAATTCCTGAAAGTCCAATTTGCCTCCATCCAAGGGATGGGATAGGGTAGGATAGGTCTCTCATTTGAAGTCTTTTAAACAACTTTTATAATTATAAATAAATTGTATTTTACAAAGACCTTTAAATTGAATCTTAATAATCTTTATGATATTTATTCATTTAATATTTTTGTAAATAACTTTTTAATTAATAAAACTTTACAAATTCCTTTTTAATATATTTTAAGCCTAGAAATTCCTTTTAGTCTTAAAAAGAAGAGAATGAAAAAACACTTATATAAAATTATTTCATTGTAATTTAATATCTTTAATAATATAAATAATTTTAATGTATCTTAATATAATTTAAAAAGTGATATAATATATAAAATAAGTATTATACAATTATTAAACAAAAACTTTATATATATATATAGCATATCATTTATATTTTATATTATATAAAAGATCAAATCTTAATTGGGAGAGAATTAGGTTAGCTCCAAAACCCTAGGCTCCACGAATGATAGAAAGTTAGAAACCCTGGCAGACGCAGACCAAACGGTGGTGGAGTTGATGTTCCGACTTGAAAGCATTGATTGTGATTGTAATTGTATTGTATGACCGCATTCTACCGGTGAATCATTGTTGAACTGTCTAGTTTGATGTCAATGGAAGTCCAGGGCTTCACGTATGAGGCCCTAAGCCCTTTGCTAGCCGCCGAGCCAGCATTGACGCCGGAACGCCTTTTTGTCTCCGCCGATCCCGAGCCCTATGTTGTGTTCCGCAATGAAATCCCTCTCTCCGCGACTCACTGCCCATTGCCAGAGTCCATCGCTCCGGATTACTTCTCTCTTGACGTCAGTGCGGATGCCGACGAGCCGGCGGTTGATTTGATTTCCACTCCATCGCCTTTTGCAACTCCAGCACCGGAAACTGAGCGGTCGCTTGAGGGCGGTTGGTTTCGGCCAAATTATCGGTTCAAGAGCCCTATGCTTCAGCTCCACAAAGGTATATACTTGTTGGATGTTTTCAATTGAGTTTATTCGAATTTTAGCCGAAGGCGACATCCTACACATCTTACGTATTAGTTCAAGTTTTAGTTTGCTGTATTTTCTAGTTGTCAATCCTAATGAGTTTTTGTTCGTCTGCTCGTTCTTTTTTATTTAGAGGATTTATTGCTTTTGTTTGTAGCTTTGCCTGCCAAAGTAACTTTTTCTATTTGAAGGGAGTTGATTATTGATGGAAGTAACATGAACATGTTGTGCTGTACATTTGGCTCTACATTGCCTGAAACCTCTAGTTATGTAGTTAATTGATTGTTCTTTGGGTTTAAGCAACTGTTGTGAATTTGGAGAATCAATGGTGCCTTCGCTTGTCTATTTGCAATTTTAACATGGAAAATTGGAAATATATCCTTATTGGCTTATTATGAATGATCCAGAGATACTGGATTTCTGTGACTTTCTCTCACCAACTCCAGAAGAACAAGCATCACGAAATGCGGCAGTGGAATGTGTCTTTGAAGTTATTCGATATATATGGCCCCACTGTGAGGTCTCTCTCTCTCTCTCTCTCTCTCTCTCTCTCTCTGTACATGTACATTCTAACAACGACATGCAAATATTAAGAGTATACATATGTGTAAAGTAGCTCCAAAATTGGGAAGTATAACAAATTTTTATTTGTTTTGCTTGCAGGTAGAGGTTTTTGGGTCATTCAAAACTGGGCTTTATCTTCCAAGTAGTGACATTGATGTAATAACATTGCTTCCTTCAAGTTGTTTTGTTTGCTTAACTTATGGCTATGCAACACAAATTCCATGATTTTGTTTTTCTCCTTCAACTGTGAACTCTCCATTTTTAGTCTGAATTGTGAGTCTGAGACTGTCTTGCTATTTTTGATTTCAATGTCTTGCTTCCTTTATATGATTATGCTGTTTTTAACTCATCATTACTTCAAAATGCTTACAATACGATCCTCTTTTTGCTGTGTTTGACAACTTAAGCCAAATGATCTTATTAGCTGAAAGAGGGGAATGTACAGAAAAGAGAACTTATCATTGCTACATGTAATGGTTACACTATGGCCTTCCATTCCCTGGAATGATGATTGTAGAAACCTCTTTTTTTTTTTTGTAGTTGTTTATTTTGATAAATAAACAACTAGTGATTTCTGTGTGTGTAAGAAAGAGATTATTTCCAATACACTTGCTACAAAGTTGGTCGTTAGGGAATGAATCAAGCGAAAAAAGAAAAAAGAACAAAAGCGCACGCACACACAAGACAAAATTTACGTGGTTTGGCAAATAATGCTTATGTCTACAGCAACACTAGGTGTTTTTCACTATTTTTTGGAAGATTACAATTACAAGAATTATGCCCACATATTTATAGACTAAAACTAGGGCAAATAGAACTCCTAATTTGAACAAGGCTTGACTAGGGATCTGACTTTCTCTTCTCTGCTGAACTTTAAGGTGCTTAGCCTAATAGGTCTATGTGGATAAGAAGGTATCTACCCCATGTTGCACATCTATAAGATATGACATAAACAAATACTGAAGTTAATATCATTAAGTGAGCTGTTCTAATTGAAACAGAGATACGGTAATGCAGGCATAACTAAAGCATGTTTCTTTGTTCCTTATCTAAGATAACAGGCTACAAGTGACTACAGGAGTGGAAATTCCATCATGTTCAATAAGGACAATGTATCTGTTGATGACTCCTTTTTGGTTGTATTTCGCTTCATAGTTCATGGGAATGTTAGTGATTAAAGATGCTTAGTTTTGTTGATTTTTTTTTACTTCTTTTTTCTTCATTGCAGTTTGACATTATGATATGAAATTAATTTAGTTTGGGTAGAAAACTGAGTCCTTTTATTCTCATGATTTATAATTTATCTATGCTAGGTGGGAACCTCCATAATCTCATCCACTAATAGAGTAGAATTTCATTGCCATGAATTTTAGATTATTTATTCATGTGATGTTTCCTTTGATAGTAATGCATTAATTGAGAAGACCGTTTGTCTAACTATTCTGTACAGGATATACATGTATATATAGATATATATTGGTTTTTCTTCTCTGGTTCTGGGTTATTGAGGTGTGAACTAATTTTCAATAAATATTTATTGTGAAATACTAATGCCTGGGAATTGAATTTCCAAATTGTAGGTTGTGATACTGGGATCAGATGTCAAAACTCCACAAATTGGCTTACAAGCCCTTGCTAGGGCCCTATCTCAAAGAGGCATAGCAAAGAAGATACAGGTGTGTCTCATTTGATGATTAGAACATAGAAGCTACTGCCTACAACTGTTAATATCTAACCATATTTATTTCAGGTGATTGCAAGGGCACGCGTTCCAATCATCAAATTTATTGAGAAGAGAAGTGGCATTGCATTTGATTTAAGGTTGAAGAATTTAAAAATTATCATTTGCATTCTATTCAACACTTTTTCTTTACAGTATTCACAAGTATGTGTTGCATATGTCCTGCAAGCATTAGGGCTAATTTCTTGGTATTTTTTTGTCACTGAACTTGGATTTTTTTATTGTACACTGAACTTTGATTTTACTTTATATTAGTTTATGATGAAAATTTTTTTGTTACATTTTACTTGCACCAAATTGCTTTGACATATAAAATCGTGGAGGTGTTAAGTGGTTGGTCTTATCACATATAGCATTCCTGACGTCTAGCATGGGAAGCTTTTCAGGCAACCTACTAGGCTCTTTTGTAGTGCAACTTGGAACTTTTGATTATATTTTTTCTCTCTCTTGATTGTCTCAGATTAAATATTAAGTTGTTGGACTTATTTATATTGTTATATCTTCATGGTTGCAGCTTTGATGTTGACAATGGACCAAAAGCTGCTGAGTTCATAAAGGTTTGTATTGATGTCTCTTCTTTTGCTTCTAGTTTTTTATTGTTATACACACACATACCAACCTACATATGGATTCACATATAACTGATAAGTAACTCAGACAGAAAAATATCCATATAGATGGTACACACAATTCCTAATATATTTGTGGTTTCTGTGTTCAGGAGGCTGTATCCAAATGGCCTCCATTACGCCCGCTGTGCTTGATCTTGAAAGTATTTCTGCAGCAAAGAGAATTAAATGAGGTTTGGATTTTATGTACTTTGTCATGATTAAATTTGCAGCAATCTGTTATGATTTTCCTAATTAATGGCATCAATCTGCAGGTGTATACAGGTGGAATAGGTTCCTATGCACTCCTTGTGATGCTCATTGCAATGTTGCAGGTAATTATACTGGCATCTATTTTAGTGTATCTGACCTTATAATCTTGGAGTCACAGGTCAAAACCCAGCCTGGTTGGCTTTTTGTGGGGGAAAAAAAGTCAATAAGAGTCTACTCCTGGCTTCATTTTGTGGGGCTTCCATTTTCAAGTCCTGATCTTCTTGCTTTAGTTTGAATTTAAAGAAAAAATTAATTACCCTCTTTATATTTTCTACCCTTTAGAATCTGAATTTTGAATACAAGTCCATTTCTCCTAGTAATTTATTCAAATAAGAGAGATGATGTTTCTGTAAATTGGTCAAGTAAGGTACTTTTATTGTGACAAGTAGCAAAAGCACACATCAGAATGAAGGAAGGGCTGAAAGCAAATATTACTCCATCCAATGTGGTGAATAGTTTATTATTTTGTAGCCCATGGGGTTAGCTTGTTTTGATGTAAAGAAACCAAGCTTCAACTTAAGCAAAGCTCCTCAATTATCTCACTTCAACTTGAACTGCGCTTAAAATACAAGTAGATACTAGAGACTTGTAAAAAACCAAGGTGCAGTACCTCACTTGGGTTTGAATCGAAAGTTAAACAGGCTAAGCTTGAACAGATTTTCCAAAGTTCTTGAAGCAAGCTTAAGCAATCCCCATATTCTTACTCTAGGTTGATTCAAAGTTGTACTCTATTTTGTTACATGCATATTATCAATATAAGCATTGTTAATTCTTTGCATTACTTCATAGCAAGTGCCATGCATTGTTTAAGAAATACCGAATACAAAATATCCTCTATTGAATTCTAACCAATTTCATTACTTTTATGCTTCTTCATGTGGCACATTTGACTATGCAGAGTCTTCACAAGCAGCAAGGTTTTCCAGAACATAACTTGGGAGTTCTTTTGGTAGGTTTTCCACAGTAATTTTTTTAAAAGTAATCCAGTAGCTCAGAATATGAAAAATATCATAAGGGGGAAAATTTTGTGCAGAATACATCATAAAGGGTCATCCTTATACAAGAGAATGAGCAGGAAACAAGGATTCCCATTAGAAATTAAGATGCAAAATAAAGGTGATTCAGAAACTATACTGCAGGGAACAAGCAAAAAGGAATGTTCATCCTCACCAAAAGTTGTACCGTTGAAAATATGTTGCTTTTCATATACAAACTGAGCTCTTGACGTCTTCAGCCGACCTGCTATTTCTCTCCAACTAAAAACACCACTAAATGCATCTAGGATTAGTCCATCCAACTGTCCTCTCTATTTTTTGTGGGCAACTGCTCTTCCAAGAACCCAAAAACTCCACCACTGTTTGGCATAATTCCTAAGATGGAAAATACAAAGCTCTTAACCTCCCAAGAGATGGTCCACGGTCTCACTATTCCTTCTACACAAGCAACAATCCAATACCATGTGCCTATGGTCCAGACAAAGAACTCCACCTGGAGCCAAAAAACACACATAGGATGAGGTGGTTGATCTTTTCTCAAATCTTTCAATGATCAAGTTCCAAATGTCCTTCAATTTGAAGGTTGCTCTAATCAGCAAGCCCAAATAAATGGATAGAAGAGAACCTACCTTGCACCCTAGGTTAGAGGCTAAACCTAAAACTGTTTCCACTTCCCCAATGGCAATGGTCTTGCCTTTGGCTAAACTCAGATGGTGACTTGAGACTGCTAGAAAGCAAAGTAAAGCTGCCCTAAGAACCCTTGATTCTCTATTTGAGTAAGGTATCATCCACAAAAAAATAAGTTACAAATCTTCAAACTAAAGCTGTCTCCATCTCCAACCTCGAAACACCCTTAACCCATCCTTGATCTTGAAAATGTTGTAAGATAAGGATAAATGTTATCAAGATAAGCAAGGGAGTGGATTCGCCTGCAGTAATTTATACTGCGCACCCTCCTTTGTAGGGATTGGTTCATATTTTCACTGTATGACCATTTTGGTAGTGCTATTTGAGCATTTGCAATAGAAAATGGCATTTGGGGAATGATATAACATATCTATAACTATGAACTATGAAATGCATTTGCTCAGCATGATCATTGTGTTCTCAATTTGATTGATTGAAAATTTTGTTTTAAGAAAAGACATAAATTTATTGATTTTCTACATTCTCCTGATTAGTTACTTTTGGAAGTCAGGTAAACTTTTTTGATATTTATGGACGGAAATTGAACACATCAGAAGTTGGTGTGTCTTGCAAGGGGCCAGGCACATTCTTCTCAAAGAGTAGCAAAGGGTAACATTTACATTTTCCCATTTTTACCTTCTTACGAGAGTTTAAATTGTTTGATTAAGCATAACCCAAAATTGATCCTTGTTCTTGGTTTTACTGCCACTTTTCAGGTTTGCTGTTAAAGGACGGGCATTTCTTATTTCCATAGAGGATCCTCAGGTTACCTTGACAATTTCAATTATCTGCATTTTGTGTTACGTAGTCTTCTGAATTAGGGAGATACCCATGTGGGATACTTGACATTTAGTTATTGTATAGGATATGGGTCTGATAGGAATTGTTGGACAGTGCTCAATAAATCTATTAAACCAAAAAGGATTATGCACCTATACGTAAAACTCTCATTTTATGTATAAAAAATTGTATATTAGTTTATAGATACAACTTTATATTAAGTTCAATCTTTAAAATCTTGAAATGTTGCCATATCCTAGTTTCCTTTGGACGTGAGAATTAGAGAACATCACATTGGGATGTTGTTTTGGCTGGCTACAACTTAGAACCTGTCTGGACTATTGAAGCAAATCTTTAAGAGCTTGGGATCACCTGTATTCCTGTTACACACACACACACACACACATTGGTCACAGTTCCTACTGACACACACATCAGTCACAGTTAGTACCGGGGAAGGCATGAAGTGCTAGCATTTAAGCACATTGTTCCCATCAGCTCATTGTGGTCAGAAAAGAATGAACCATAAAATAGGGATATGGGTGACCCTTGCTTCTCAAAACAATATATAATTCTGGTTTTGTTTTCTGGGTACAGGCACCGGAAAATGACATAGGGAAGAACTCCTTTGGCTATTTCCAGGTTTGTTGAACAATAACAGTTACTAGCACTCCAGCCGCGGGCTTTGCTTCTTTTTTAAATGTCAGCCTCCTCAATCAAGTTGCAACACAAGGTGTGATGGAGTTGTTTTTCTTTCTGCTTCAGGTCAGATCAGCTTTTGCCATGGCTTTCTCAACGCTGACGAATGCAAAGACCATCTTGAGCCTAGGCCTCAATAGGAGCATTCTGGGTACCATAATAAGGCCAGAGCCGGTCCTAGTGGAACGAAAGGGAGGGGCAAATGGCGAAGTTACATTTGGGGAATTGCTGCCTGGAGCAGGAGAGGCTGTTCAGGTCCATAGCGAAGAGCAGCATATGTATTGTAATTGGCAATTACATGATGAGGAAGAACCCCTTCCCAGGGGAAATGGGACAGCAGCTGGGGATGGTGGCACTGGCACTGGCACACCTTCCTCCTCTGGAAAGAGGAAGAAGAAGACGAGGACGAAAGCATCCGAAGAGGAGAAGCCGGCTAAGATGCTGAAAGCAAATGGTGAAGCCCGGAAGGTCAGGCACGAAGAAAGTGGGTCGAAGAGAGACAAGGGTAAAAAGAAGACGGGGTACCCGCGGGATGGAAGTGGTAGTAATAGTAGTAGAAGTAGACGTAGAAGTAGTAACCGTTCTCCATCCCCAAGGAAGGAGTAGGACTCGCAGCTCCAGTTTTCATCAGTGCTCCCCATAATCCCATACCCTACAATTACTGGTTGGGACTTGGGGGCTCGCTCCCATCCTTTCGGATGAATTTTCATCTTCACTACAAAACCAAAACCAAAACCAATGCCAATGCCATTGCCACCTCAACTGCTTTTATCAGACCAGATGGGTGTCTTTCCTTGGAATTCAATTCCATTTACTCTTTTTTTTCTTTTATTTTTAACATAACAAATTAAAATTAGAAATGAATTTTACAAAATTTGTAGAATTCATTTATTCATTCCAAATAGCGTTTTTTTTCTGTCAAGTAAGAATTGTATTAAAGGAAAATAATGTATAGTGTCTACAACTTTAACTTGAAACATACCTCGAGTTAGAGGAAATTAGAGAAAATAAAACTATTCATTAACTAAAGGAACATTTTAAATTAAGGTAAAATAAATAAATATTATTTATAATAATATACAGTTGCTAGAGGAAGATTTCAGAGAAGGTAAAATTCCTAACATTTACAAACCCCAACAGAAAATTAGCAAACTGATTAATATTCAACTCATAATCTTTTCTCGTTATTAGATTGTTATTTTTTTTTAAAAAAATTGTGTACCATCACGAGCGTCTCCCCTTGATGTCTCATTCTAAAATGAGGAGATAAATTCAATATATCCGGCAAGGGGCCACAAGAAAATTCAAACCTAAATTTCAGGCTTTCCCACCCCAGGCACCCCTGGGGGGCTAGATTGTGGGTGCACGAGCATTATCATGAGTCAGCTACCCTCTCCTTAAAAACCCGAGAAAATACATTTCTTCATTTCCTTCTTCACCCAGGGGCTCCTCATCCTCTCACACGAGTTGCGAACAGAGCCTCAGGAAGCATAGCTCAACTGCTCAGATCCGTCTCTAACTGTAACCCCGCACTGAGGCCTGCCCAAAATCTGCAAACCCTCCCAAGTCCCACCTTCATTTCCTCTTTCGCTCAAGCGCCCGCCCCCAGCCGCCGCCCACCCCCCTGCCTCCGTCGCTCGCCGGCGCCGCCTCGGTCGTCTCGTCGCTCGCCCTCGCTGGCCGCCGGCTCTCCCTTGGACCTCGGTCTCTCGCAGTCTCGCTCTCGCTGCTGCCTCTCTGAGCTCTCTCGCAGCCTCGCTCCGTCGCTGGCCGGCTCGCCCCTCCTCCGGGTTCCGGCCCTCCGTCGCTCGCTGCCGCCTGCCTAACTGCCTCTCCGCCTTCGACTCTCTGTCTCGGCCCTGCTTCACGTAAATCAGTGTGCAGCACAATAGTAAGCTTCTCCTTCACTAATTTTTGTTGTAAAATCTTTTTTTTTTTAATTTTAAAATTAATTAGGTAAACTTGAATTTTGTTAACTGATGTTGGGTTAATTGATGTTAGATTTATCAAAAATAAGTTTGTTAATATGATATTAAGATTGATAAATAAGTTTATTAATTGCAAAGGCACAATATTATGATTATCGGGGCAATTGTATAGTCACACATAATTTGATATTTGATTGTTGGATCAATTACACATAATTTGATATTTTAATTATTGAATTAATTACATAATTTGATATTTTGATTGTTGGATCAATCACATAATTTGTAAATTTATAAATTTGTGCATTCTCTAATTATCATTTGTTATATTAAATTTGAAATAGTTATGGAGAGATTTTTAAAAAGAAAATCTGTCAGTCAATTGTGATAGAAAGATGTTAATAGAGAGAAATTAAATAAATTATATTAATTTTTAATATATTTATATTATTTATTATTTTTTTCTTTAATAAATTAGGTTCGCCCTCACTGCTGGCTCCGCCCCTGCTATGCGTTTTAGTCTTCTGCTGTGGATTTTGGATTTTGGTTTTGGATGGCGTCATCTCTCAAGAATCACGGAGTCTCGTTACCTTCAAATTTATTAATGGTCCGGTTTGTGGATCGCATGTTAACCTTGAATATTTTATCCTGCCTGTGCTGTGTTGCCGCAATTTAATTGCTACCTGTTGTTGATCCACTTTACGCCAAAGTGCTCAATGGCGATCGACGCTCCATCATCATCCAGCAAAGCATGGGTCCTGCAAGGACTGGCCTTTGGAGCGGCGGTCGCTGTGGCGCTCGGCACCCGAGCCTACCTTTCCCTTGGCCGATTCGCCAAGTTCCGATCCCGAGTTGTCGGCATTATACCAGCCCGTTTCGCTTCCTCTCGCTTCCCGGGCAAACCTCTCGTTCACATCCTCGGGAAACCCATGATCCAGGTACGCAATCGGCCAACACTGTACGCCGTATTTGTATTTGCATTTGCATTTGCATTTGTGCTTTTCCGTGCTCTAAAGACATCTCTACTCGTGTGTGTTGCGAATTGTGATTTTGTCTTGCTTTTGTTACCACATTTTGTTCGCTTCTGTTTATTGCTTGTCAGATCTACTGTCTGCTTGTTCGAATCAGAGTCCATTCGCGGAATTGACCATTAGTATGGATGTTTCGTGGAGTTCACATAAATTTCGATTAGGTTTGTGTAGTCTTTGGCTCCAAACTCCAGCTCTGACCCTGTCGGCTGAGAGATCAAATTGAAACGAGGTTTAATAATAAGAATTTTCTAAATTCAACCTTGCCAAATTATAGTTGTCATGAAAGATGTAGAGATAGCATGAGGGGAGAGGGGGAGCCGAGAGTTGCATTACCATTCAGCGATAGTCCTGCATATGTGGTGTGCTGAGGAAGTTGGATCAGACAGAAAACTGTCCCTTTGATATATTTTTGATAATTGGAAACTTTTTACAAGCAGGAATTTGCATTTTAAGCTGGCAATTGGGCCTTTGTGATTTAACTGTCCCCGACATAGTATATTTGACATACATATGGTAAGAAGTTGAAATATGCAACTAATTACACATTTGGGGGTCCAATAGGGATACCGGCCTTCATGACTGGTTCTTTGTGTTCTTGGTGTTGCACTAGACTGCATGTCTGTCAAAGAGCCTTCTGCTTGGCATTTCCTTTATGATTGGTGCTTGTGGAGGGAAAGAAATAAGAAGGCAATTCAGAGTTTGGAGAGCTTTGTTTTTTATTTCAAGGATTTCATTTTATCCACCTTATCTTTGTGTTTGAGGGAGTATAATGTACACTCTGTTTCTTGTCATCCGTTGTTGAGATTTTGGATCTAGCTCCTTAGGTAGCACAAATTTATAGTTTCCTGCTCATTCTTTATATAGCATTCAGCCCCTTGAGGTGGTTTTTGTTTCTATATACTTGTTTTCTCTTCAAAAAAGAAGATGATGATTGTAACATGGATATAAAGAATCTAGGAGGCAGGACCATATTATAGCAAACATGTTTGTTGAAAACTAGATCCTCCCATAGTACGATAAGTAGAATGTTTAATTTTCAAATGTGTGAACTAGTGAGAATTAAAACCTGATAAATATGCAAATAAAATTTGTAAATAATTGGTCTAAATTGAGTTCAGATTTTGTGCTTATCTGGAGAGAAATAAGACATCTAGTCCTTATTTTGGAGCTAAGGGTTGAACTAAAATCTTATCATACTGGAAATATGACATCAAGCCTACTGTGGAAGCTAAAAGGTAATTTGTGTCCCATTCTTTTTCATTGCTCCCATTCCTCCACCTCCTTCCCAACACACATACAAGCCAAATAAGAAAGTTAAATTATTATTTAGATTGAAAAATCCATCTACTGAGCTACTTTTCCAGTCCGTGGATTTACTTTGATATACTTATCAGATCAGAATTGAATGCCTAGACATGCATGCATGAATCCATCTGTATTCTGATGCAAAACGCATTGTCTAACTTGCCTTTTGGATGAAGAGATGATTATTCAAGGGCTGAATGTAGTTTTCTTGTCATGGAAGTGATGTTGAACCTTGTCTCACTTCTTGCTTTCTTTGTCCATTTATTGTGCTTGAGGGCACATAGAGAAGAGAGAGGCCCTTTGGACTTATCTGCATGGTAATGCTGGGATAGGGAGCAGTAATTTTAGGTTAGCTCACTGCATTCCAGTGCTTGTCTCTCAGTAAAATTGTCACAAAATATCACTTGATTTGATTCATGTGTCAGTAAAATGGTTGCAAAATATCACTTGATTTGTCTCAATATCTTTATCTGGCAATCTATGGTGATAATTTCCTAGTTACTCCTTGTCATAGATAAGTTTGCTTTTGTTGTCTACGACCTGAGTTTCACAAGTTAAATACTCAGTCATGTCAATTGAAGTTCTCGTCAGGCTCAAGGGTAGCTGCAAAGGAGAACATGACTACATATGTAGAACTCTCTCACTGGCTTATTGTGCACTATTTTTATTATTATATCATTTAAGATTTCAACTTTGAGTAACCTGCATATTTCTCAAACATGATACTGTCTACAAGTTCACCAGTCACAAATGATCTTGCTTCTACCCACAAATTCACTGCTTTAGCAGTTATAGTCTTAGCTTCTAGCAGTACTTTGTAGTATATCTTAGATAGATATATGATAAGACATCATAAATGCTACACTTACTCCTGTAGTATCTCGTCTGCAGAGAACATGGGAAAGGGCAAAAATGGCGACTACATTGGATCGAATTGGTAAGTCTTGGATTTCATCCAATTTTACTTCTCCTGGAACAGAGATTCTTTGCTGCAGATAAGTCATACATATCCCTAAAAAGAGGATGGTGATAGTCTACATCAACTTGATTCAGTGTCGAGATAGAATGCTACTGTTTACTAGCCAAATTCAGTTCTAGTTAGACATAGCTAAGTAATTAACACACTTTAATCCAAGCAATCGGGTTTGATATATAGATATTATCTCCTTTAGTTACCTCTACTTAAGTCATATCTTCAATTAAGTTTATCGCTTTCTAAGAAGCACATACAGATACCGATATTCATCGAACATGTATCTTATTCCTGTATTACTTGTGGAAAATTTGGAGACTCTTTGAACACTTAGAAGACACAATGAGCACATGCGGACAATGTAAGATTGCTGCTTATTACACATGTAACAGATTGCAAGTTCAAAGAAAATAACTTAAAATATGAAATTGAATGTTCTGTTACTATCATGATAAATACAATAACTTAAAATGTGAAATACAGACACTGATGTTGCAAGAATGATAAATAGGACTTTGGTCATTATTATGATGATAAATATGATTTTAGACATTGTTATTTTTATTCTTAATTCTTATTGTTGTTATTATTATAAGCAAGATTGTTGACATTGTTGCATAAGGATGCTAGTAAGCACACTTCTGTACCTGGGATCTCTCCTTGGCTCTTTGGTTTTCTTGTGTAGTTTCTTATCTTAGTGTTTCTATGCTCAAGTTGTGGCAACTGATGATGAAAAGATTGCTGAATGCTGTCGAGGATTTGGTGCTGATGTGATAATGACATCAGAATCTTGCAGAAATGGTAACAGTCACATTTGTTAGTGTCATGTATTTTCTTCCAGAGTTTTATTAGTTTTGTTCAATAGCTAAGGTTGTATCCCTGTGGCAGGCACCGAGCGTTGTAATGAAGCACTGCAAAAGCTTGACAAAAAGTATGATATCGTTGTCAATATTCAAGGGGATGAACCTCTATTTGAGCCAGAAATAGTAGATGGGATTGTCAAAGCACTGCAGGTAAATTTATTTGTTCTTTTCTAACAATGAAGTGTCACTATGACCTAAGAAACAAAGAATTTGTTTTATTCTATTCTTATCATCAACATGATGTATCATTTGAACACAGTGAAACACCAAGATGGATATGATTCCTGGTTAATCAGTTAAGATTGAAAAGAGTATTGAGATATTTTGTCTGAGTTTCACTCAGAAATGACTGGCCTAACTCTTTGTCAATTTTGATTCATGGTATTAAAACTCATATCCAAAAGTGCTCATAGCTGAAAATTCATCTAATAATCCCCACGAACAATTATGGAAGTTTTAAGCACTGCTGGTGAATTGCAGAGATTAGGACTGAACACTGCATCTCCTCTCTTTTGGGTAGCAGGAGATACCATTCATTCAAACATTGGATGATGCAAGTTATTGGAACCATCTTTTTTGTGTTAAATATTATGGAAATTATTTCCTTTTGGTCAAAGTTCTCTGTTGATATTCTATACTATAGACCTGAATTATTTGATTTCACTGCAGGCAGCCCCAGATGCAGTGTTTAGCACTGCTGTCACATCTCTCAAACCTGAGGATGCATTTGATCCAAACCGAGTGAAATGTGTGGTTGATACTTCTGGTTATGCAATATATTTTTCAAGAGGACTGATTCCATACAATAAGTCAGTGTTTTCATTGTATTATATATGGTAGCAGTTCTGCCTATTATCTGCTGCATGGCAAAATTGATGAACTATTATTACTGAATACAGGTCTGGGAAAGTCAATCCTCAATTCCCATATCTGCTTCATCTTGGAATTCAAGTACCATATGAAATATTTCCGGCTAAGAAACTTTATCTCCTTTTTTCTTCTCTTGTGATGCAGTATTATGTGTTCTAATTTTGTTTACCAACTTTTGAGAAAATAATATGTTGTTTCTATCTCATGACAGAGCTATGATACAAAGTTCCTTAGGATATATCCTGAGCTGCCACCTACTCCGCTGCAACTAGAGGAGGATCTGGAACAACTAAAAGTCCTTGAGAATGGATACAAGATGAAGGTCTGACCACAAATTTGTTCCACTCTTTTTTTCAGCACATTTCACCTTCTTCTCATTTCTATGAATCAGTTATTTCAATATTCTGATATTTTGACATTTGAATGCACTAGGATTTGAAAACATTGATTTGACCAGTATTACTAAGCCCCCTTGTTTTCCTTACAATTTTTAAAGCGATATTTAGTAGGATTTGGTACAAACTTCTGCCACCTGCATTCAAATTCTGCCATGCTGGATGATTATAAAAATGGAATTTCAATTCATTTTCATGATATTTAGATTCTTGGCCTTGCCAAGATTTACCAGTTTACCCTTTCTTCTACCGTCCACATATAACATGAGGTTCTAACCTATTATGTATTGTTACTGTAGCGGTGATGGAAACCAAAATCATGAGTAAGAAAAATGCCCATCCATTAGGAATGTATATTTTGGCGATGAGTTCAAATATTAAGTTGAGGTCAACCATGTGAAATACTTTCAATTGCATGATCTATCTCAAAATTGTATGGAAAATATGCAGAAAACTTTGAGGAACCACCTGGTGGTTGCTGCCTGAATGAATACAATGGTGAAACATTGTTGTGCCTGGATTTCCAAGAAAGCATTGAAACACTTGTCTTAAAAAGCTAGTACTTGGTTTCTAGTTTATTTAATTCGCTTACTGAACTTTTCTATCCTATTAGCTTTCGCAGCCCCTTTTGTATCTCTGATTTCTATTACTAAACGTTATGCACAATTCTAGAAATTGCTTCCAGCTTCACATTCTCTGCTTTCTACTTTCATGCCCTTCTTTCAATTCTGATGCCTGAGGATGGAAATGGTAAAACCATTTCTATTACATCTAACTGATTTGAGCTGTCATCACACAGCCCAGATTTCTATTGCTGCAATTTTTAGGTAACCTGAAATTTGAACCATCAAGGACGTAGAATAGAGGCTAGAATATTTTTCTGTGATAGATCACTAACCATAAATTGATCCTCTTGTTCTTTCAGGTGATAAAGGTCGACCATGAAGCCCATGGTGTTGATGCTCCAGAAGATGTTGAAAAGGTAGAACGTTTTATGCGCGAAAGGAACTTATCTTAAGTCTGTCCTTGCACAAGCCCCAATCAGTAATTTTAGCGCAGAGTGTGTGTGTGTGTGTATACATGTTGTCCAGAAGCATACTTGGGCTGGGTCCATTTACACACAAAAATTCTTGTTCTTCACCGCCACCACCACCACTGTTCCTGGTCCTTCAAAGAGTCTTCCTTGAAATGCATTCCTCGAATGCTCTGAGCTAGTTTCTTCTCTTTATTTGATTTGATTTGCGGTATCATAACCCTTTCTTTAGCCTACCTTTTTGGTATTGATGAATATTAGCAGGGCACAATCACATATGCAGATCTGTTGGTCGTGTTAATTGTTGAAATTGGAACTAGAGAATGATCTAGCATGAAATATATTTGGTAAGTTGACGCGGTTATATATATATGTGTGTGTGTGTGTGTTCCTTCACTGATTTGATGAACATATTGCAGCATCTTTCTTGATTCCAATCTATGAATAGACCTTCACATTGATTCTTAGATAGTGGCTGGTTATCAAGCGGTGGCATTATGGAATCTCCAGAGATAAATTGTTGTGAAATTAGGTATATTGGGGGGTGGGGTTTGAGAATTGAAATTATGGGTTTATCGTTTTTTGAATGGATCGTAGTTTCTTTTTTACTTGTGGATGTAGGCATAATGAAAAAATCACTATCAATTCGTGTCTCTAACTTGGTGTGTTTTGTGGGTATTACATAAAAGGATAGAGAGAGAGAGAGAGAGAGAGAGAGAAAAGGATGAGAGGATGCAAACAAACTTACTTGATATTTTGGGATTGGGCCAAGTATGAGGCACAACAATCAAAACATTAGACTATCACGCATTAAATTTAATAAATTATTAACAAATATAAAATGTATTATTATGATACGAGTATTATTAAAAATATCATAAATAAAGTGTTCACATTACCAAAATACATAATGTGTGTGTATTATGCCATTTGCATATATATATATATATAAAGGCAAAGGTGTGGTTGAGATCAGTCAACTTCATTCACCAAGTGGACCTCCGTTTTGAAGAGGAGACAACAGAGATCGGAGCCGATGGAGAAGTAGAGAAACCCTCCCGACGAGTGAGTTACGAAGGAACCGAAGCTCTTCCCCACCACGCAGTGCCACGCCGGCCCGTACATCCCGTCAAACTCCTTTATAAGAAAAACACCAGTGCAATGATGATGAGAAGATGATGATGATGATGATATTAACATACACAGCAACAGGATAGTCGAAACAGTAGTAGGTAGGTACCAACCTTTTTGAGGCAACGAGCGAGGAGGGAGGGGTTAGGGCGGTGGCTGCAGGAATCGAGCAGCGATCGGGCGTAGCGCAGAGCAAACTCTTGCATGGTGGGAGGCATGTCGGCTGATCTCAGCCGCACGTTCAGGCTGATTGCTATGGCCGCCAGCTTCGCTTCTTCCCCGGCGCCGGCCTCTCCCAATTTCTTTTTCACGGCTTGCTTCGGTCTGATCGGTCTCGTGGTGTTCTTCTCCATGAGATTTCTCATTTATCTTCTGATTCTGATTCTGCTTCTGCTTCTGCTATACATATAAATATATGTATTAGTTGTCGGCGATGGAGAGATTTGGCGCAGACTGACCGTAATCTTTTGACTAATATACATGACTTCTTCTGCATGTGAATGAAATGAATGATATTTTTTAAGTTTGCAAATAGTGGACCCACCCACGAATACGTTTTTATTAACAGAGAGAGAGAGAAAGAGAGAGAGAGAGAGGGGAAGGAGGGGAGTAGTTGGGATTGATGGGAAGGAGAATGGAATGGTCTGAGATATTGACTGCCGTCAGTCATGCGCTTCAAATTTCAAAGACACCTCCAAAGCATGCCCCACTCTCCTACTTCTACTTCTACTTCTACTTCTCCTTCTACTAACTCTTTTGATTATTGCTTTGATTGATATTAACTTTAACTATCAAATTTTATTTTCATTATTTTTCTAGACTAAGCTATTTCAATTTGTGTGTGTATAGGGATTGAGATAGTGCATGAACCGTTCAGAACGTTCGGATATTTGTGAGTTTGATCCTGAGATAGAAAGAACGTTTTATCAAAGGCGTCGTGAACAAAGAGCAAGGAGGGAAAAGCAATTAAGTAACATGGGTGACAACGCAAATCAACTTGTTCCAATGGCGCAACCCGTTGAAGTCAATGAAAGAGATATTCTAATGGGGGACTTCATGATGCCCCCAATGATTGAGAACCGGTCAAGCATAATCTATCCTCCTTACGGGCATGAGAATTTTCAGTTAAGGCCAGATGTAATCAATCTCTTCGCCAACAACATACCTTTTTATGGAATGAGCGAGGAAAATCCACACTATCACTTGTCTCGGTTTCTGGAGTATTGTGGGAATTTCAAGTATCAAGGAATTAATAAAGAAGCACTCAAGATGCGTCTTTTCTCTCACACTCTGAAGGATAGGGCTCGAGAGTGGTTAGACTCATTACCATCGGGCAATATTACTACATGGGTAGATTTGGTACAGAAGTTCACACTCAAGTTCTTCCCACCGGCCAAGATTACCAAGCTCAAGCATGAAATTTCAACCTTTCAGCAAGCCGAATCAGAAAATTTTCATGAGGCATGGGAACGGTTCAAAGAGTTGTTGAGGAAGTGTCCAAGTCACGGTTTTCCATTACCAGCCCAAAATCATTATTTTTATGCTGGTTTAACTCCTTACAGTCGTTCAACGGTGGATTCTACAACAGGTGGTTCCATTCGAAATAAATCAGCCAGACAACTTCATGATCTTTTTGAAACAATGAGTGAGCAGTTTGTAATGTGGCCAGATAGGAATTCACATAAAAGAGCAGCAGGAGTGCATGAAGTGGATGTGAGTACTTTAATGCTAGCTAAGATTGATGTTTTGTCAAAACAGATGGAAGCATTCAAATACGCCTCATCCGCTAATATGGTGCAAGGATCTCATCCTATTTGTGTAACTTGTGGGGCAAATCATCTGTCGTTCGAATGTCCACTAGTCATCACGGATCCTTCTTTCACAGAGCAGGCCGCATATGCACAGAACTTTCAACATCAACAAAACAATCCATTTTCTCAGACGTACTATCCCGGTTGGAGAAACCATCCTAACTTCTCCTATGTCAACAATCAGAATAGTCAAAATCCACCAAAAATGGGAAGACCACAAGAGGAAAAAGGAGGATGGGAAGAAGCGATTTCAAAGCTTCAACAACGAAGTGACCGGACAGATGCATCCATTAAGAATATAGAAAATCAAATTGGGCAGTTGGCAAAACTTCTCACTGAAAGGCAACCGGGCACATGGCCAAGTAATACGGAAGTTAACCCAAAGGAGCAAGTAAATGCAATCACAACAAGGAGTGGGGTGCAACTACCAGAAATTCATGTTAAAGGACCAAGTATGGCAAAACAAAATGGTATTGTCCAGGAGACAATTGATCAATTTGAAGAGCCCGAAGTAGTAGCTGAACAAGAGAAGGTAATTCCACCACCGGTTAAGCCATATGTTCCTCCAATTCCATTCCCTCAAAGGTTGCGCAAGCACAAGATGGATAAGCAATTTGAGAAGTTTTTGGAGGTATTCAAGAAACTTCATATTAATATACCGTTTGCGGATGCCTTAGCCCAAATGCCCAGCTATGTGAAATTCATGAAGGAAATCTTATCAAATAAGAGGAAACTAGAGGAGCATGAAACAGTCAACCTAACGGAGGAGTGTTCAGCCATCTTGCAGAAGAAGCTTCCACCAAAACTCAAAGATCCAGGGAGTTTTTCTATTCCTTGCACTATTGGTAAAATTAATTTTGATAAAGTTTTATGTGACCTTGGTGCAAGCATAAACTTGATGCCATTTTCTGTTTTTAGGAAGCTTGGATTAAAAGAACCAACACCCACCACTGTTTCTCTTCAATTGACTGATAGAAGTATCAAATATCCGAGGGGAGTAGTGGAAGACGTTTTGGTAAAAGTGGATAAATTTATTTTTCCTGTTGACTTCTTTGTTCTAGACATCGAAGAAGATTATGATATGTCCTTAATTTTAGGGAGACCTTTTCTTGCCACAGGGAGAGCTTTGATTGATGTCCAGCAAGGAACACTTAGCCTTAGAATTTATGATGAGACGGTTACATTTAATGTATTTAAGGCTATGAAATATTCTAGTGGCAATGAAAAAGAAGTTTTAATGAGAGATGGCATTGTTGATTTAGTAGAGAGACCTGATGATCTTAAAGAAAATTGCATTGCTAACTCTTTTGATGAGCAGGAACAAAGTTTGGATGCCAAGAACAAGGTTGTGGTCATGGGCTCTTTGGGAGAGAAGCAAAAAGGTTGTTCATCAAAAAGAGACAAACTGTGTTCTTTGGATGTTTCGTCTTCTTCAAAAGCCAAGCCACCAGATCATGAAAAGGAAAAGTTGGTAAGGGTGTTGAGGGAGCAAAAGAAGGGGATTGGATTAAAGGTTGCTAATATTCAAGGAATCAGTTCATTAAATGGCACCTACAAAATGTTGATGGAAAAAGGATTCAAGCCTCCTTGAAGATAGAGGCCTAGTCAAGCTAATGACTTTAAACAAGCGCTTATTGGGAGGCAACCTAATTTCCTATCTCTTTCATTTATTAGCATGTTGCATTTGTTTTTTTTCTCTTTTGTTCTTTACTTTAAGTTAGGTTAGAGTGTCATTCTTTAAGATTTTGCACAAAAATAATGTTGAGGTTATCATAACAGCATGCATATGATGTGCTTGATAAAATGCCCAAACCAATGTTCACTTGCATATTGCATCTTAAGCTTGGGATTGTGAGGTTTAAGTTTGGGGGGAGTTTGGGCATCCATGTGACTCTGTCTACTTCATGTCATTCGTATTCATTGTTGTCTTCTCATGTTCAAACATGTGCATTGTAGGTACATTTTCAGAAGTAATAATGCAATCGAAGAGCCATCCTACACCAGCTGCTTACAAGGACAAATCCATTGCCGAAAGTTCCAATACCTCAAATCGAGCGTGTGTTGATCTATCTACCATCACAACCTTGACACTATAGATCGGGTACACTCCTTCCTTTTCTTTCTCTTCGTTCCATTGGGACAATGAAACGTTTAAGTTTGGGGGGAGGTTCACTATGGGCAGCTACATATGTTACATGATTTGGTTGAATGGTGTTAAAAAAAAAAAAATGTCTTATTTTGTTGGGTAGACGTGCCATCAATGATGAAGCTTATTTGGTACCATTTTGATGAAATGAGTAAAGAGAGTGATGCTATTCATTTTGTTTTGTGATTCATTATCCATGATAGACGAATGTGAGCACAAGTGTCAGGAGGTTAAATGCATAAGTTCCCATTTAAACTTTCGCCATTAAACTAACTTTGTGAGCACCTCAATCATCAAACATTATGAAAAGGAAAGTTTGGGGAAGATTGAGCCATGATGGTAAATGTTGAGGAATGTGTTGATTCCGTGCATGTTAAAATTTGTGTAGAATGTGTTAGACATACTAAGGAAAGCTAGGCAATGACCATAGGCTAGTGATCTCATCCCTATGTCACTATGTCGTGCACCAAACTAAATTTGAGTCTGCATATATCTTATACCTTTCTTCGTAGCCTGAATGACTTGAGTGATTATGCCCGTAGGGGTATCTTAAAACCTGGTGTCCCGTGGTCATTTAGCTTGGGAGTCATCGGCTGAAAGCTCGTTACAAGGGTCATTCAGAAAGCTTAATGGAGTAAAGGCTTGTGATAAGTGTTTTTTATACACTTATTTTGGTTTATAAACTTAGCATATATACATTCAATGAGCATGATTTCTACTTGATTTGGTTCTATATATGGTTATGTAGATGTGGAGCATGTGTTAAAGCGGACATAGAGCAAAAAGAGTGATTTTGGTACATGATGGGAGTGAAATGAAGCTTGGAGGCATGGTCGAGTTTCGAATTAAAAGAAAGAAAAAGAGTATCGAAAGCAAGAAGTTGAAGATGATAAAGCAAGAGGCTAAAGAAGAAGGCTAGCGGTCTTACAGCGGAATGCATACCGCTGTAGCACCGCTATAAGGTTTGGTTTCTAGAGCTCACGGTCCTATAACGGAATGCATACCGCTGTAGCACCGCTATAAGGTTTGGTTTCTGAAGCTCACGGTCCTACAGCGGAATGCATACCGCTGTAGCACCGCTTTAGGAATTGCTTTCTGAAGCTCACGGGTCTGCAGCAACAAGCATACCGCGGTAGGACCGCGGTAGGGTTCAAAGCTTCGAGACAAGGCCGTTTTAAGCCCGTTTTAATCCAAATAAAAGGGAAATAGACTTCTTCAAGGTATAGGACTTTGATAACCTAAAGAGGACTATATAAAGACTTATTCTTGAGAGATTTGGGGGTCTTTTTGAAGGAGAGAGAAGAGAAGCGGATGGAAGATTGAAGACTACTCTTGGGTTGTATTTTTCTTTTCTTTTCTTTTCTTTCTCAATTCTTTGCTATGGATTCCAACTCTTTTCCTTCTCTTTTGACTGAGAGCATGCATAGCTAAGTTTTATAACTAGGGTGAATGATGAAACCTCGACTTCTAATGGTTTGATTTAAAGTTATTCGATTTGCTATTTTCTTATCCATTCGGGTTGATTGTTTGTTATGTTCATAATGTTGTTTTAATGCTTGATCACCATTGGAACATATTTGTGATTTGTATTGCTTTCGAGAGATTCAATATGGATTAAACATGGTAGCAAACAACATAGGGTCCTATAATAGGTAGAGATGCCGTTATGCCCTATGAAATCATTTTGTGATGATCTCCGTGATTGAATGCATGTTTATATGTTCGAAGGTTAACTAGAGATAGTTAATCTCATATATATTCATAGAACTGAATGACCATCGAGAGAGGCTTTTGGTTGTGATTGGATCATCGATTTTCAACCTAAGATAAGGAATAGCAAGACCCGAGTAACAAATAATTGAATCATAGAAGGCCGACGGTGGATTCACAAACCCTAGTGCCTTAGTCTTGTGAGTTTTAAATCAAAGGAATTATTTTGTTTGCATCTTTTATTCATAAATTAGTTTTCATTACAATCGAATTCTTTATTAATGTGTGTGTTAGGTTAAGGTTAAATCAATTAGAGTAAACGTCAAAAGTTAGTCCTCGTGGGTACGACACTCTATTCATCACTATATTACTTGTCACGATCCGTCCACTTGCGGGATAGAATTAGGCGGACAACTGCCGTCAGTCATGCGCTTCAAATTTCAAAGACACCTCCAAAGCATGCCCCACTCTCCTACTTCTACTTCTATTTCTCCTTCTACTTCTCCTCGTTTGTTATATAGAAATATATATATATATATAGGTATGGGCTAGAACGTGACGGATAAAAATTTATATATATAGAAATATATATATATAAAAAAATTTATTTGAATTTATTTATTAAGATAAATAATTTAAAATTAAATCTAATTCGAATATTTGATTTATAAGCAAAATGAACTTGAATTCAATAAAACTCATTTTGTTAAAACTTATAAATATATTCTATTAGAAGGTTATGAATATTAATAGACTTTATTAGAGACTGTAAACAAGAAATTTATGAATAGTTTATGAAAATATTTATTTATAAATATATTAATATATTTATTTATAATTTATACATATAATATTTAACATAAAGTTATTAATATTTAAATTATTATAATAATATAATTAATTTAAATATATTTAAAATTATTTTATATATTAATTTAATATAATAAAATAACAAATTAAATTTAAATAACATATTTTGATTAACTTGAGTTTGTCAATCAATGCTCGATTTAACTCGTCAATCTTTTGACGAGTTAAGCTTTAAGACACTGGCCAAACTCAAGTTCGAGTCTAAAAATTAACTTGTAAATCAAGTTCAAACTTAATAAAATTCGATTCAACTCCATTCGGTTAGGATCTTAATTTATAATAAGGCCCAAACTCTCAAATAGGGTCCTTTAGGCTAAGCTAAGCTAAGCCAAATGGGCTCTTCGGGCCCAATCCTAGGCCCAAAAGAAACTTAGGCCCCCAGATCCAATCGTTGTTGATCTTTCGTGTCTCTCTCCCTCACTCACTCACTGACACAACCGTCGTCCACTCGTCTACAAGCACGAACGATAAAAACCAAACGAAAACCAGCCAGCCACTCATTAGAGGACCACCAGCTCCCCTGTCTCCGTGAAGAGCATCGCCATTCAGTCGTCTCTCTCTCGGAAGCTCCGATGGCTCGCGTCCTCGAAACTCTCGCTGTCCTTCGGGCTTCCTCCGTCCCGGCCTCCACGATGGCTCCGATGGGGACGACTTCGTCGGTTTCTGCACTCCCCGGCAGCCAGAAATCCCTCGAATTGCCTCGGTTCAAAGGCCTCAGGATCCAAAATAGTTGTAGGACTCGATCATAAGCATCGTTTAGTTCCAGTTCCAGAATCGTACGCCCTGGGGCACGAATCGTCTGCGAGGCTCCGCAGACTGCCGTTGAAGGTAAATCAACATACCTGTTGTTGCAATCCTAGCTTCTATATTTACCTGCTTATGGGACCGGATGATAGTAGCAAGACTGTGAATTGATAGGTAGCAGAGATCTTACGAATAGGTGAACTTTTATTGATGAATTTCACTTTCGCTTGTTAATGGAGCTCAGTGCTTCACATTATTAGGAAGGTGACATTGAAGTAACGACTCAACTTTTCTTGTTTTGTAGACATCCTGTGCTGATTCAAATGTATGAATATGGAAAGGATCTAAGAAACTTGTCATTTTGAACAAATTAAGTACAATTATGGAGTTTGTGGTTATTGTTTTAATGTTTAGAAGATGCTTTGCTTATACTTAAGGCAAGAACAAATCCTTTTCCTGTTCCAAAACGGGATAATTTCTGGCTTTGAACTGTTTGTTGAACATCTACTTGTGCCTTCCTTTTTCTTTTTGGTAACCACTAGCCATCTCCCTCCATAAAAGAATAAATCATCTGAAAACTTCTTAGGAAAATGCAAATGAAGTATCCTATATTGGAACCAGAATGCATTCAAATGCTTTCCGTTTTTGTTTTCTTGTTTTCATTTCCAATGCAGTACATCAAACAAGAGGAATTGCCGCTTGCTTCTTGAATTTTGGATTCAAAATCAATTGGATTCAATAGATTTAACAAGCACTATTGTTTGGGACCCCAATTTCGATCTAGTCTGTCACTGTTAACAGTAAAGATTGTTGATTTCAAGCCTGTTAGGACTCCTTATGGAGATACAGAACTACATTTCTCAATCTATCCATTTGACACTTGTTCTTTGTGAACTGCTAGGGGTGCTCTTGGAGATGTAAAACTTCAGCTACAGGATTTTTTTGGCTTCATTTTGATATAATAAATTTGGCATGTGCTTGACATGCTTCCTTTAAGAAGAGAAATCCATAGAATTATCCATTTCTGGTAGCAAATAGGCTGGAAGTGCATGAAGTATTTCAAGTTTGGTAGGCTTTCCAAGTCTTAAAGAATAAACTGTACTCTAAGACTTAAGAACTTTTTTTTTCTTTTCAAAGATTGAATCTGCGTCAAGAGATCATATGCGATCTCTAAAAGCTCCTGAAATTCATGGAATGGTCTAAATTGGATTAAAAAAATAAATAATTGAGGCTTAATGACCTCAAAAGTATATGAAGCAATTTTATACAATGGCAAATAGTAAGGACGATTAAAAACTGCAGTCGAGTATATGAGATTGGGGCAAGTTGTTTGTTTGATCAATGATTGCTGTAATGAGAATTCCTGATGACGGGTGATAATAAGTATAAGCTGACTGGTGCAAGTTGGTTGTTGTCACTATTTCCGTTAGGAAAACAGTAGCTCTTTGTGGAAGTGACAAATCATGTGCTTCTTTAACAACTGCAGTTCCTGCAGCCACTGATGAAACCTGGAACTCACTTGTCCTCGAGTCTGATTGCCCTGTTCTGGTTGACTTCTGGGCTCCGTGGTGTGGTCCATGCCGGGTAATTGAACCTGTTATTGATGAATTAGCAAAGGAATATACTGGGAAGCTCAAATGCTACAAGGTGAACACCGATGAGAGTCCTTCAATTGCAACCAGATATGGGATCCGCAGCATCCCAACCGTCCTTATCTTCAAGAATGGGGAGAAGAAAGGCTCAGTTAGCGGTGCTGTTCCTAAATCAACTCTGACCAATCTCATAGAGAAGTTCTTGTAAAGCCGGCAAGCTATGTAAATCCTTAAGACTTAGTGGAGCTGTCTCCATGCATAATGTTTCTTCCACCTGCAGCTTGTTGTGCCACAAGTGCAGCCAAGCAGTGTCAATAAATTCAATATGCACCTGCATAGTTACTAGTTGCTAGTTGCTGCTGTACCTTCATGACCATGTTAGCTAACACTACATGTCTTGCATTCCTGAAATCCCATTTAAT
Source organism: Diospyros kaki (assembly GCA_036245055.1). Classification (NCBI taxonomy): domain Eukaryota; kingdom Viridiplantae; phylum Streptophyta; class Magnoliopsida; order Ericales; family Ebenaceae; genus Diospyros; species Diospyros kaki. The sequence continues at coordinate 39,476,460 of BSEG01000011.1, forward strand.
ACTCAGTTCCTTCTGAGTATTTTTTATTTTGTATCAGTTGATTTGGATCATTGGTTGTGGTGGCTGCCTTATTTACTGTTAGTAATGCATGCTGCAAGTAGCGATGTTAATGGTGGGATTTGGTCCAGATCTAATGTATTATACATTTAGTCATTGATATTTGAATAATGATCCGATTCTTGGACAGTCTCTAGCTCTAGCCCAAGTCGACACAATTGGGACGTGGCTGGCTTATCCACAGACAACCCATTTCATGATTTTGAATTGGACCCGGAACCTCACTTGTCAATTTGACCCATCCAGATGACATGTCTCCTTCAGTCTTTTTTTTTATTATTATTTTCTTTTTACTGCTGCAACTCTTCTTTTTGAATAGCTTCTGCCACATGTGACGTGGTGCCCTCCCTATTGAGCCCGTCCACGAGTGGGGTAATGGAGTGGGCCAAGCATAGAATTTTCCTAACCTTTATCCATGTAAACTGGTTGACTTTTAACATTCCACTTCTCAAAGACTACATATCTTATTGTCAATATGACTAATTTATAATGAACACAATTTTTTTATTTTGGCAAATTAACATGTCCTAAAAATGTATATTCACTTTTCCAAAATATTATTTAGATATTTATTTGTGATATTTTTTATCATATTCGTGCATTGCTATATATTTGCATTAATATTAACATAAAATATAATATATTAATTCGCGAATCTTATAAATGAATGTTTAACTTAATTAGTGTTTCAAAGTTTAAATCAATCAAATAGTTGCTCAAACTAAAGTATTAAAAAAAATTAAAAATAATAAAATACAAGTAAATAGAAGTAATTTGTTAAATAAGTATTATTCAAGTAAAAATAATAAGTTTTGAGTAAGAATAAGTGTTACTTGAGTAAAAAAAATATTATTCGATTAACTTTTAAAAGTAAATTTTAATTTAAAAATATTACTTGATTAAAAATATTTATTACTTGAGTAAAAATAATATTATCATATTATTTAATTAAAAAATTTATCTTACTCGACTAAAAATATATTTCTGTTGGTTTTTTTATTTTAATTTTTTAAATAAGATATTGAATCAAAATGATATAATCTAAAAATTCAAATTTAGAAATTATATCGAATCAGTTTATAAATTGAACTGAACTATATCGTTAATTTTAATCGATTCAATTTAGTTATTTTTATTTAATCAAAACCTTTTTCACCCTTGATAGAGAGAAATCATAAAGCTTAGAAGAAGAGTCTTGCACTAAGTAGAATTCCAATTTGAGCTCTCAAGTTTATCAATATTTACCATCTACTACTAGGCTATCGTTCCAATTATAACTAACAAAGCTTTTAATAAGTGATGACTCATTTATCTCACGTGTCAATTCTATAAAAAATATTTTAAATAACCGTAATACCACGTCATCATGATGACCCGGAAACCGCCACGGTGCTTCAGAACTCAAAGATTCGCCCTTTTATATTCGATCAGCGGCATCTGCCTCTCTCCCCAACTCAAAAAGAATCGTGCCGTTGACGCCGATCCAAAACCTTTTCCGATCATCACCGTTAGAGATTTCACGGCAGAAGTTTTCTAGCGAAAGTAGCCTATACCGCCCCGTCTCCGCCTTTCTTCTCTACTGGTACGCGGGGATGATTAATTTCCGTCTCTCTTCTCTTCTCTTCTTCTTCTTCTTCTTCTTCTTCTTCTTCTTCTTTGCCAATTTGATGACAATATGGCACGTTGCTGCTCTCTTTGTGATCTTTTTCCATTTTGATGATTTGTTTCTATTCGTGTTTCATATGTTGGAGGTCGTAAATCGCAAGAATCTTCTTGCCTATGTTTCTTTCTCTTTTTCTTTTTCAATCTGGAGGTTCATGTAATGCTGAGCAGAGCCCTTTCGGCTGATTTTAAAAGAACTTGTAGATCAGATTGCTATTACTCTTAACTCTTCTTCTTTTAAGATTACTAGTATTTCGAATTTTAGCAACCTGTGTAAGGAATGGATATTTAATCTGCATCGTTTGTTTGGCCTCCTGTCTAGTTCTTAGCTCCAAGTATTTGTCTTTTTCACTTTTGTTGCTTTCTATGTCCATCAAAGAAAGCTGCCAACATGGCCGTTAGTATAAAACCTGATCTTCAACCTTTCCTTGTGGGTTGGTTCTTTCCAAAAAATTGTATTGCTTTGAAATTGTGGCTTGTTCATGGGTATTATCAATTTGTCTTGAATAGTTTTTGCTACTTGTGTGTCGAGAAATCTTCTTGGAATACGTGAAGTCTGGTCACTATCTAGTCGTTTTCATTTTTCTGGCAGCCACCTGAACTAATGTTTTAGTCGTTGCTTTCACGGGTTGCTTCACAAGTAGGGCAACTTGGTATTCTTATTTATATTTCACAAGCAGATATGGTGTGAGCTGATTTTTAGATCTCTGTTATCAACTGTGGAACATACCTTCCTCTTTGTTGATGCCGATGAACCTATTGTTTGGAGTGTTTTAACGAAGTTTCTATTGCCCCATCACATTCATGACAAAAATCTTGGCCTCCCGGTTTTCAAACGTTCTATTCACGTTAGTCATGATATTTGACCTAGTAACAGAAATAGTTGATTTTCTTGCATGTCTATATTTTGTATTAATCAAAAATTTGAATGTTGATTGTCAGTATCCATTCTAGAAGGTCAAAGAAGTACTTCTCATCCTTAAATATGAATGGAGGGACCGTGTGGAAGTTGAGGTCCCCAATTTATTTGGCGCTGCTTACTCTATTGGTTACCCTTTTCATAAGTAGGGCCCAATGTGGGTGATCAAGGAACATCTGCCCTTAGCTTATCCTTCAATCCCTTGGCCAATCTGTCAAATGCAGATGCCTCCCCTGATGCTCTTTGTCTAATTTTTTGCTTTCATTTTTTAAGTACAACTTGTTTCAAAAGTAAATCTCTCTGGATTCTTGTTATGATATGATAAAAGTTCCCAGGTAAGGGTGCTTGGTTTCGGTTCAATCTTTATCTTTACTCCTGCAAATCTGCTCCTTTTTTTTTTTTTTTCTTTATATGCTCTTGTTAAGAAATGCTTAAAGGCGCATAATCATATATTCAGCTGCCATTCAAGCTTATCTTTTAGGCTACTTACTGAGACTCAGGTTGCTACTCCCTCATTTCTAAAACAGGGTTGATGATGGCCTATGAGCATACCATTCAAGAACCTGCAGGCCAGTTTGGATCTGATGGGGGTGTTTCCCTGAAGCAAAAGTGGGAATCAATTCCAACTCGAACCACAACTTCTGAAGATGGGAACGATGATTTCGATTGCAGTATTTGCCTAGACTCGGCGCATGACCCTGTGGTCACCTTGTGTGGTCACCTGTACTGCTGGCCTTGTATTTATAAGTGGCTCCATGTGCAAAAATCTTCTCTTGAACCAGATGAGGACCCCAAGTGCCCCGTCTGCAAGGCTAACGTTTCCCAGTCATTATTGGTCCCTTTATACGGGCGTGGAACATCAAAATCCGATGCCCAGAGGCCTCAAATGGATGTGGCCGCTCCTCGCAGACCCCCTGCTTCTCCTCGTCCAAATCAGCAGCTCCATTCTTATCCTCTCGTTTCACACCCTCGCCCATTAATTCATCGCCCACAACACTACTCCCCTTACCCTTACCCTTATGGTGGTGATTATTCTTCCACGACCGGTATCTTCAGTCCAAGAGTTGGCATGTTCCGGGAGATGGTGTTTGCGAGGATGTTGGGGAATTCAGGCTCAGGCACAAGTTTATTTCCTTATCCATACACTAATGGCAGGCGAAGAATGAGAAGGCAGGAGATGCAGATTGACAAGTCTCTCAGTCGAGTGTCCATCTTTCTCTTTTGTTGCATCATTCTGTGCCTTCTCTTGTTTTGAGTCTCTTCTCTTGACTTGCCCTCTGTATAGTGCTGTGAAGAAGTCATGGGGTTTGATTTGATGAGTTCATCAACGGTTAGGAATAGGTTAGCATGCTCTGTAAGTCAATAATATCCCACATATATATATATATATATATTTGAAAGGAGTGATTATCCTTAAATCCTATATATATTTGGAGCTAGCAACAAATTAAAATATGTAATGCTAATTATTACTGTTTATTATGCCATATATAGATATCAATATATCCTTGAGAATAATAAAAATAATAATCATAATACAGTTCTTCAATTGAAAACTAGAGTAACTTTTAAAATTATTATAAAATTTTAAATTATTTAACGCAATATTACACTTTTTAAACAATTGAACACATCACGTTCTAACATGGAGATTCACGCAAGTAGAACTTGTGATTGGCAGTAGTGAGTTCCTACCCTAGAGCCTGATGTTTGGCCAAATTTTGCTCATTTAGGTATTGTTGTCTTTAAATAATTTTTATATTTAGAAAATTTTTGATTATTTTGAACTCATAGCTAGTAGCGAATTTCAATAATAAATTTTGTTTGCATGAAGCCCGCATGGGTAGCTCAGTTAGTTACAGTTAGGGGCACAAATCATCTCCAAAGTGAAATTTGAGACAAAAACTAAGGATCGAGTCTCCCCAGCGACAGTATGAGAGCAATCTCTCAAAATAAAGGGGACTCCTTGTACGTAATGAGCATTGATCTAGTTACTGTGCCTGATTGAGTCACCATGATTAACCCCCTCACATTTTATCAGACCGAGTATGAGAGTACCTGGAGTGAGCGATTTACCTTTTGGGACAAATTTTGTTTGCATGAATTCCATGTCATTTAAAATTCTCTTGATATAATTATGTATTGATATTTAATATATTTATATTAATATAATACACAATATTAAGACATTGTGTGTGCTTTGGGGTAAATTACACTAAAGGTCACAAAATTTTGGCTTCTTTTTCAATTTGATCATTAAACTTCAATTCCTTGCAAAGTGATCACAAAACTTTAAAATATTTTACAATATGATCACTAAAATTATTTTTTAACAATTTTTGGTCAAAATTGCTGACGTGGCAATGGCCACATCATCGCCACGTCAGCGCCACATCATTGCCACGTCAGTAATTTTGACTAAGAACCATCAAAAAATCATTTTAGTGACCACATTACAAAACATTTTAAAATTTTGTGATCACTTTGTAAGGAATTAAAGTTTAGTGATCAAACTGAAAAAGACACCAAAATTTTATGACCTTTAATATGATTTACCCGTGTGCTTTGCCACCACAAACTATAATGCTTATTTAGGGAATATATATTTTTTTGGATGGTCTTAAAATGCGATCTGGTAGAGATCTTCTTTTAATATTTGTATAATTTATTAAAAGAGCAGTGATAAAGTCAGGATTTTGGTTAGGGCTTAATAACATTTCCGTCTCTAGAAATTTATCTGAAAATTAAGTACACCGACAGGGATGAGTATGAAATTAAGAAGCAGATATAGAGAGCAGAAGCAGAAGCACATGCATGTGGTCTCTCTCTCTCTCAATGCTTTCTTCTTCAACTCACTCACAGACAGTCACAGCCTGCCGTCAGTTCGTACGTAAGTACGTACCACATTACTCCGTACACCTTAAACGCGTCGATCGATCCACTTTTTATCCTTAATTTTACCAAAATATTATATATATATATATATAATCACCGACTCCATTCCCGCGTTCTCTGTGCACATCTGGATTAATTATTCTTGCAGTGCAGCCTATATATAATTGGCTCCACTCTCTTAACACTTCCATATCGATCCATGCAGATCAACTACTACGAATCATTCTGATCTGAATATTACATTCATATCAGTTTCGAACATCACCGGCCGCCGGCGGCAATAATAATGGCCACTCTTCTCTATAATGCTTCCTTCTTCTTCTGGCAACTTTTTTTCCTTCTTCTGGGTTTCGCCTTCGCCGGAATCCATGGCCGAGGCGACCGTTGGCTTGACGCCCATGCAACTTTCTACGGCGCTAACCAAAGTCCATCCACCCTTGGTAATTAAATGTGCATCTATGCATGTTTGGCCCTTTGTAAGTTGTAGGGGTGCGTTCGAATGTTCGGATTCGGATGGATTCTATCTACAGACCCAATTCAATCTAACTGATAATGAAGCTTATTTTCCTAAAATTACCCTTCTTTTTGTTTCATTTGGTCAAATTTGTTTATATATATATGTTTCTTCAGGTGGGGCTTGTGGCTACGAAAATACATTCAGTGCCGGATTCGGGACGAACACGGCGGCAGTGAGCGGCGTTCTCTTCAGAGGGGGCGACGCGTGTGGCGCTTGCTACCAACTCATGTGCAACTATAGGGTGGACCCCAAGTGGTGCCTCCGCCGCCGCTCCATCACCGTCACTGCCACAAACTTTTGCCCTCCCAACAACAGTGGAGGGTGGTGCGATCCCCCCCGCCAGCACTTCGACTTGTCCATGCCTGCCTTCTTCCGGATCGCCAAGCAAGCCAACGAAGGCATCATCCCCGTACTCTATAGAAGGTACAATAATTATATATATATATATAGAGAGAGAGAGAGAGAGAGAGAGAGATTTGACATTAACTTGTTTTTGACGATGTGGGGGGTTTTTGAATGGATTGAATGAAGGGTGGCATGCAGAAGGAAAGGAGGAGTCCGTTTCACGTTGAAGGGGCAACCGAATTTCAACATGGTGATGATCTCCAACGTGGGCGGGAGCGGCGAGATTAAGGCCGCCTGGATCAGAGGCTCCAAGAACAGATTGTGGGTGGCAATGCGCCGGAACTGGGGCGCCAACTGGCAAACCGGCGTCGATCTCCGAAGCCAAACCCTCTCCTTCAAGCTGCTGTTGGCCGATGCCAAATCCCAGCGCTTCCTAAATGTTGTGCCTTCCTCTTGGCAATTTGGCCAAACTTTTGCTTCCAAAACTCAATTTATCTGATCTCGATGATATATATATATCATTATTATATATACTTAATGCATTAAGATTAACTGTCATTAATTACTTACCCCTCTATCTTAAATGGTTCGTTCGATCGAGAACATTCTATATTCTCATATATTCATTGACTTTTCCCAATTGAGTTTGCAATCTACTCAATATTATTATTATTATTATAAGAAATGAAATGATTAATAGAAATACATATATATGCTTGATTTGAGTCATTATTTAATTATATGCTTCTCTTTTTAAGGTAAATGTATTTTTATTTTGTCATCTCTTAACTTTTCTTTTTGTTACTTGAGTTATATATATACTTTTACCCCCTTAAAATTATCATTTACTAAAGATGTACAAGTTAAAAAATAAAATATTTTAAATAAATTTGAGTATATATTATTATAACTTAAAGATTATGAATTTAAATCTTATTAGTAGAATTTATTTATTTTTTAAATAAGTATTTTAGAAATCTATTTTATTAACAAAAGTTTGTAATCCAATATAGAAGTAACTCAAAAGAAATTAATGTACGAAATTAATCCCTAACGACATAAAAGATATGTTAAGATATATATGAAGTTGCATACATATCCAAACATATAAAGATGAAGGATAAGATCAAAATCAACCCAATAATAGCAACAAAAGACTAATGCTTAAAACCTTATGAAGCTAGCTAATATAAACACTAGGTTGCTACCTAGCTAAAATGTTGCAAAAAACATAAACACTAGGTTGTTACCTAAAATGTTGCAAAAAACATAAAGAGCCAAACGTCAATTAAAAGATCACTTAGGATGTTAATTGAAGAAAGGAGGTGGTGAAGGCCAAGCAACCTACGAACACCCATCTTTCTTGTCTAGAAAAACTTAGAAGAGAAAAATAATCTTAAAAAATAATATTCAATATGAGTTTAAATTTTACTAATAATTATTATTTTAGTCTAGAATGCAAATGAATATGATGGCACCAATAAAATGTTGGCAACCAACACTTAAAAGGCGGTGGCTTCCTCGAGTTAAAATTTAAGGGGCTGTTCTCTTTCTCATTTTCAGGCCATTTTCTATTTTCAATTTTTGAAAATACTGAAAATGTGTTTTCTTTGTTATTTTTCAAAACGCATTTTAAAAAACAACTAAAAATTTTGTTAAGAAAACCCAAAACAACATTTTGTTGTTTTGGGTGTTTTCAGTGAAAATACACTGAAAATACAAAACAAATCTAAAACGCGAAAAACAGCGCCCCCGACCCAACCCCCCCGCGCGCACACGCACAGACCCACTGCTCTCTCTCTCTCTCTCTTTCTCTCTCTCTCTATTCTCCTCTCCTCTTCTGGCCATCGACAGCCATCGCCACTGCTGTCGACCTTCGACTCCACCGCGACCAACGCACCCCAACGCCACCGCGACCAGTACCGCAACCATCGTCATCGACCTCGCCCCCCTCCGCGACCGCGACCAGCACCCCCCTTCGCCATCGTGACCGTGACCAGCGACCAGCAACCCCCTCCGCCATAGCGACCGCAACCAGCACCCCCTCTCCGCCATCGCGACCAGCGCCTCTACCGCCACCGCGAATACCGCCCCCCCCCCACACACACACAGAGAAAACCCTAGATGAAGAAGATAGGTGCGGCTCTGATTTGATTTTTTTTGTGTTATTTAATTTTATTTATTTATTAAATTGAATATGTGATATGTTTTCTTTGTATTAATTTCTTTAAATGATATTTCTAAGGTTATAGATTTTTTTATTTTATTTTATTTAAATTTTATTTTATAGTTTAAAGTATTTGAATCAAATTTATAATTTATTAAATCAAATATCATTATAATAAAAAAACCATTTTTAAAATTTCAAAGTAAACACGTTTTCTAGTTTTCTGTTTTGAAAAATAATTTTTCAAAATGACAAAAAGAACGCATTTTCAAAAATTTCAAAACAGACACTCAAAACACAAAACTCAAAATGAATTCAAAATTCAAAATACAAAACTAAAATACAAAGAGAACACCACCTAAAATTTTGAGTTTAAGTTTAATAATGTGGGTTGGTTATTTGAATTGTCCCAATAAAATCTAAAAAATATATATATTGAAGAAAAGAAAGATATAAAAGAAACTTTGTATTTATGGCATTTAAATTGGGGAAATTTGCAAAAATAGGACTGCCGGCGAAGAACTTTGCAAAAATAGGACTCTTAATTTTTTTTAGCAAAACTAGGACTTTTCAGAATTGAATGGACTAAAATGCCCCCGAATTAAATTGGCACATAGGATCCCTTCGTCTTCTTCCTCTCGCGCGCCCATCCCCAATCGCCCGCCCGACAGAACATCTCTCTCTCTCGTCTTCTCCGTTCTAAGCATCCAGGGTTGCTGCTTCTTCGTCGGTCTTTGCCTTCAAAGCCATTGCAGGTAATTTTCATAGTGTTTTACCATCTTCGATGCGATCTTTTTTTATGACTACGTACTGGGTATGCAAATGAACCTCGCTCTGGTTCTGCATTCTAAAGCTAGATTGAGAGAAGGCTATGCATTTCTATCGGTTGATGTATGGGTTGGATACGGATATACATCTATCGGTTGATGTATGGGTTGGATACAGATATATGTCAACCGAACCGATATAGCTTCAAACCAGAAGCATAAACAAAAATGTTTTATATCGGTTCGGTTTACATATCGGTACCCAAAAATGTTTTATGCACCGACATCGTATATCGCTATATTTGTATCGATATAAATTCAATGTAAATCGATACATAGTAACCGATATAGATCCTATAACAAATACTATTTCGGTATAAATGTATCGGTTGTAATTTTATATAAAGCTGTATATAATAACCGACATAACTTGCGCGACCGATATAACATTATATAACCAATAAGTTTTTTTTTTATTTTTCTAATTTACAGGAATGGCAGCTCATAGACCTATATTTGTCAGTATGGATGTCGGTGGGAATATAATGTTGATAAGGGCGAATACAAGTAGGTGGCGATATATTTTGCTGTGTAATACGTGTGCATCTAGGCTTCACATTGGACCAATTGGTAAGTTCCGTATATAGAGTTCAAAATATTAGTCAAGCTGAGAAGTCGGTTGTGATGAAGTACAAGTTGGTTATCATTTTATAACCGATTTAGAAGAACATAACCGATAGTATAAATCAAATAGTCATTGGCAACCGATATAATCAGAGATATTAAAATTGAAACCGATACATGGTCGGTGAGAATATATCGGTGTAATGGAACCGATAGTATTTTCAGTTTGTGTTTACATTATAATTGGAAGTCAATCATAACATCTATTATACACAAACTTCATATTTATACACAAATACCATTACATTGGACTAACACATCATTAATTCAATAAAAATAAATAAAAAAATTTGGTGTCTCCCTTGTGATGCACCTCTGTTGCATGTCTCTCTTCTACTGGGTTCTGCTTAAGTTCATTGGAGAACGTCCCGATACGAAAGCTGGTTGTGTTGCACCTCTGTTGCGGGTCCCTCTTTCTCGTCCTTATCAGTTGCAGTCAAATGTTTGTTAATGAACCTTCAACTGCAACTGATAAGGACGAGAAATAGTGATCCTAGAGCAGGTTCATTCACAAACAGTGATTTCTCTGACCACTCTGGATTATTCAACCTCTCAGTACATTGCCAAAGTATTTCCTTGGCAATGTATTTGGAGGTTAAAGAATCCCGAGTGATCAGAGCAATCACTAACAGTTTGTAAATGAACCTGCTAGATTACGAGCTTCTAAGAAAGCGATTTATTTCCAAGTCGATGATGAGAGCCATATTTATAGAGCGGTCCTTCCAATCGGTGCTCGGTCCTTCCAATCGGTGCTTACATTGGGAAGGGCAAATGACAGATATTTAATTTCGTCATTAATATAACATAGAGAGGTATCGGTGTATACATATCGGTTAATTTACCGATATATTTGCACCGATGGTAACATGCAAAACGGTCAGTTCCGTAAAAATCGATATCCTCTTCGTTTTATGATTAATATCGGTAACTATGTATCGGTACATATTCAAGAGATATTAAAACGGTTGAACTTCCCGCTAGAGTTATCGGTTCAGATACAAACCAATAAGTTTAACCGACATCCATCATTCGTACTTGTGACTATCGGTCAGAATATATCGGTATAATTATTGAAGACTGTTATCCTTTTAACTTATCACCGATATTTAAACGGTTAATGACGAAAAATCAATAAATGAGCTAGTAAAGAATGGATACCAAAAGTCGGGCAACCGAACGGTTGGTTCCGTAAAAATCAATATCTTCGTTTTATTATGAATATCGGTAACTATGTATCGGTTAACATAAAAATTGAAACCGATACATGGTGTAGGTTCATATTCAAGAGATTCAGATACAATCCAATAAGGTTAACCGACATCATTCGAATATATGACTATCGGTGCGTATATATCGGTGTAATGGAACCGATAGTATTTTCAGTTTGTGTTTACATTATAATTGGAAGTCAAACATAACATCTATTATACACAAACTTCATATTTATACACAAATACCATTACATTGGACTAACACATCATTAATTCAATAAAAATAAATAAAAAAATTTGGTGTCTCCCTTGCGATGCACCTCTGTTGCAGGTCTCTCTTCTACAGAAGGCATATCGGTCACCTTGAAGACGTTCAACAGATAGGACGAGAACCAGCTATCGTATCGGTCACCTTGAAGACAACCAACTTTCGTATTGGTCACCTTGAAGACGTTCTCCAATGAACTGAAACAGAAGACAAGGAAATATATCGCTTTCCTCGGGCTTCTCGGATGCAAGAACAGGTTCATTCACAAACAGTGAGTGATTGCTCTGACCATTCTAGATTATTCAACCTCCCAATAAATTGCCAAAGTATTGCCTTGACAATGTATTTGGAGGTTGAAGAATCCAGTATGGTCAGATCATTCACTAACAGTTTGTAAATGAACCTGCTAGATTACGAGCTTCGAAGTTTTCATGGCTTCCGCTTCAGTGATCTCCAAGTCGGTGATGAGAGCCATATTTATAGAGCGGTCCTTCCAATCGGTGCTTACATTGGGAAGGGCAAAGGACAAATATTTAATTTCGTCATAAATATAACATAGAGAGGTATCGGTGTATACGTATCGGTTAATTTACCGATATATTTGCACCGATAGTAACATGCAAAACGGTCGGTTCCTCTTCGTTTTATGATTAATATCGGTAACTATGTCTGTATCGGTTAACATAAAATTGAAACCGATATAATCAGACCGATATATGTTGTCGGTACATATTCAAGAGATATTAAAACGGTTGAACTTCCCGCTAGAATATATCGGTATAACTATTGAAGACTCGTCCTTTTAACTTCTCACCGATATTTAAATGGTTGGTTAATGACGAAAAATAAGAGTGGAATAAATGAGCTAGTAAAGAGCATGACACCAAAAGAATGGATACCAAAACTTCGTTTTATTATGAATATCGGTAACTATGTATCGGTTAACATAAGAGATTAAAATTGAAACCGATACATGGTGTAGGTACATATTCAAGAGATATTAAAACGGTTGAATTTCTCGCAAGAGTTATCGGTTCAGATACAAACCAATTAGTTTAACCGACATTCTTCGTACTTGTGACTATCGGTCAGAATATATCGGTATAACTATTGAAGACTTGTCCATTTAAGTTTCCTGAGATTTAAATGGTTAATGACGAAAAATAAGAAGGGATACCAAAAGTCGGGCAACCGAACGGTCGGTTCCGTAAAACTAATATCCTCTTCGTTTTATGATTAATATCGGTATCGTAAAAATCAATATCCTATGTATCGGTTAACATAAAATTGAAACCGATATAATCAGGCATTAAAATTGAAACCGATACAAGGTGTATCTATATATTCAAGATATATTAAAACGGTTGAACTTTTCGCAAGAGTTATCGGTTCAGATACAAACCAATAAGGTTAACCGACATCATTCGTATATTTGACTATCGGTGCAAATATATCGGTGTAATGGGACCGATAGTATTTTCAGTTTCTGTTTACATTATAATTGGAAGTCAAACATAACATCTATTATACACAAACTTCATATTTATACACAAATACCATTACATTGGACTAACACATCATTAATTCAATAAAAATAAATAAAAAAATTTGGTGTCTCCCTTGTGATGCACCTCTGTTGCAAGTCTCTCTTCTACAGAAGGCATATCGGTCACCTTGAAGACGTTCAACAGATAGGACGAGAACCAGCTTTAGTATCGGTCACCTTGAAGACAACCAGCTTTCGTATCGGTCACCTTGAAGACGTTCTCCAATGAACTGAAACAGAAGACAAGGAAATATATCGCTTTCCTCGGGCTTCTCGGATGCAAGAGCAGGTTCATTCACAAACAGTGAGTGATTGCTCTGACTATTCTGGATTATTCAACCTCCCAATAAATTGCCAAAGTATTGCCTTGGCAATGTATTTGGAGGTTGAAAAACCCACAATGGTCAGAGCAATCACTCAGTGTTTGTTGATGAACCCGCTCTTGTATCCGAGAAGCCCGAGGAAAGTGATATATTTCTTTGGCTTCTGTTTCAGTTCATTGGAAAACGTCCCGATACGAAAGCTGGTTGTGTTGCACCTCTGTTCCGGGTCTCTCTTTCTCGTCCTTATCAGTTCCAATTGAATGTTCATTAACAAACCTCCAATTGCAACTGATAAGGACGATAAATAGTGATCTCAAACGTCTTCAAGGTGAAATAGAAGCCAGAAGGTTAATGGTTGGAAGACTGAAACAGAAGCCAGAAAACTGAACCTACTAGATTACGATCTTCGAAGAAAGCGATTTATTTCCATGGCTTCCGCTTCAGTGATCTCCAAGTCCATGGCTTCCGCTTCAGTGATCTCCAAGTCGGTGATGAGAGCCATATTTATAGAGCGGTCCTTCCAATCGGTGCTTACATTGGGAAGGACAAATGACAGATATTTAATTTCGTCATTAATATAACATAGATAGGTATCGGTGTATACATATCGGTTAATTTACCGATATATTCGCACCGATAGTAACATGCAAAAAGGATGTCGGTTAAACAATATCGGTTGCGTAACATACAAAAAGTTACGTAACCGATGTGTTAAAAAGGATGTCGGTTAAACCATATCGGTTACTTAACCGATACATTCTCACCGATTATGTACTGTAAAGTCTGCAACAGACATCATTATTCATATCTGTTGAGTATATGAGATGCGTTTAATTCCAGTCGCCAACGTGTCCCATCTGTGCAGACATTGGGAAGTGAACCGTTAAACAATATCGGTAACGTGTCCCATCTGTGCAGACATTGGGAAGTGAACCGTTAAACAATATCGGTAATAAATCGATAATAGTTGCCGACATCGATCGGCTTTGATATATCGGCTTTTACCGATATATCGGTTGCCGACATCGATCGGCTTTGATATATCGGCTTTTACCGATATATCGGAACCGATATCTTATATCGGTCAAGGATATATCGGTCAAGAATATATGGGTTTATCTTATATCAGTCAAGGATATTCGGTTTGGTATGAATTTTACCGATATCAATAAATAATTTGAATTTTTTCCGACATATGCACTGCCCAATGTACGCAGCGATTGGCCTGCTTTTTACTGGACACAAATGCCCTTCCCGCTAAAAGGGGACTCTTGATCTTACTGCTCTGCTACGGTTACACCTACGTCGCTCTTTCTTTCGTCGCTCTTCCTCTTGCTTCCCATTGTGCGCTGACTGATATTGAAGTTCTGAAGAGGTTATATCGACGTCGATCATTGCTAGCTTGTTATTATTTGCTTCTAATGGCCCGCTCACGTCGTGTGTCATTCGAGAAGGACAACATTGATAAGATGGAAACGTCGTCGAATAACACGGAGAAGAATATGGCAAGGGATAAGGACTTCGAAATCAATAAGTATTTCACCGCCAGAGTCACGAGGCTTGATCATTTTGAAAGCACCGTTAAAGGCATTCGGAGTATACTGGAGCACAATCATCGCCTGGAGGAACAGTTTAAGGCATCTGTTTTTGGCCAGATTGTATATGGGGTAGATTGACTAATTTGGAGCATTCAGTTAGTCCACAGGCTATTGTTAAGCCTGTTGCAAAAGAGAGACGAGGAAGGTTCATTGTTCTTTAGGCTCAGAGGTCAGGATATAAAATTTGGGAGAGAGGAGTTTGCTCTGATAACGGGGTTGAAGTTTGGCAACAGCGAAGCAGCGATGCGAAAAATCAAATTGAAGGAGCCCCCACAAATGTTTGCCAGGTTTTTTCCCGAATGCAACCTGAAGACGGGTGTTTTAGTGTCAAGGTTAATGAAGGTGTTTCATCAGGATATTGTTAGCGGAAAGGTGGAATGTTCTGATGACGAACTCCTGTCCATGTCATATCTGATGATGATGTGTGAAATCAATTCCAAGGCTCATGCCACGAGGGTGGATATCAGGTATCTTCACCTGGCCTCTCACTGGGATGAGTTGAACCGATTCCCTTGGGCAACCGACTCCTTTATCACTACAACACAGAGTGCCAGAAAAGGCATATTGAATGCGTTCAATCAGAAAAACAAGCAGAAGACGTATTCCATTGGAGGTTTCCCACTTACCATACAGGTATGGATTTATTATGTGATGTAGATATCTATTAGTGCCGTTGTCGTTGCTGACTTATCGATTTTTAATACATATCGGTAATTTAATATCGGTCGAGTTAATAACCGGTAAGTATAACCGATATGTCTGCTTTTAAACATTATGCTTAGTATAACGAACATGTATGTTATCGGTTATACAATATCGGTAATTGGCAGATATTGGTAACGAACAGGTATATTTTTAGAATTGGTAACGAACAGGTATATTTTTAGAACATTATGCTTGATCTCTTGAAAACCGATGCGGAATAACCGATACAAAATTTGATATCGGTTATATAATATCGGTAAATGATCGATTGATTTAACCGATACATTATTACCGACATGTATGTTATCAACCGATATATACAAAATTATATATGTCTAATTTAAATCGTTTTTTTTTTTTCGATTGCAGATCTTTTTGTTTGAGGTCATGCCACATTTGGTTGACCTGGGAATTGTGAAAAGAATAAAAGGCCTTCAAGCTCCAAGAATAAAGAAATGGGAACTTTATAATGCTACGATCTCTCAAGAAGAAATAAAGGAGCGTGGATTTTTTAAAAAATATGTTATCCATATGAAGGCAACAGAAGAGGAGATGATTGCAGATTATTTTTACAAGGCACATGATGTGGAGGTTGAAGAAGAAGAAGAAGATGAAGCGGAAGAAGAACAGGAAGATGAAGAAGAAGAAGAAGAAGGAGAAAATATGGTTGAAGGAGAAGGAAGGGGTGCAAATGTGATTGAATCAGAAGAGAAAGAAGAACGAATTGGTGAATCAAAGAAAATGCATTTGGAGCCGAAGAAAATAAAAACTTTAAAGAACTATTTACAATGTATAAAGAATGAAGTTGGAGAAGTTAGTAGGGAAGTTCAAGAATTGAAAATGGAGATCCGAACGATGAAGATGGAGGTGAATAGGGATATTGGAATGATGAAGATGGAGGTGAAGAGGGATATAGGTAACATTATGAACCTATTAAAAATATTTTGGGGGAAGGTGGAGATTATGGTGGAGAAGAAGGATGGGGATGGGAAGGGGAATGGGGAAAATGTTGATGGGGGGAAGGTGGATGTGGGGGAGGATGTGGAGGTGGGGATTGAATTAGAGGGGGCGATGGTTGAGGTGGGGAATGAAATGGATGTGGAGAAGGTGGAGGAGGGGGGGAAGCTGAAGGAGGAGAAGAAGGTGGAGGAGGAGGAGGAGTTGAGGAAGGATGGGGAGGGTATGCAGGATGTGTCCTTAGAAATAGTCACTGCGACAACTCCTATTAAGGAGACGTATAAAAAGAGACGTACGCATAAGGGGCAGAAAAGAAAAAGGCATATTGAATCAATATTGAGGCCCGATGCTGAAACAGAGGACAAAGGACCACCCACATACACCTCCAAACTTCACAAGCTGAACCCCCTAGACATCGGTCCTCCAACATGTGTGATTTGGGAGTCTTTTCAGAGATATTTGAAGAGGCCAAATAATCGGACATCAACTATTATAGCAAGTTCATGTTCAATGAATAAGGACTTTTTTGAGACATTCACCACGCCGGACGAGTGGCTCCAATCTCAGGTAAGTAATTCTCTAATTGAATAGTAATTCTGTTATTGGTATTTATAAATCGGTCATATATCAGTCCTCATGTATCGGTGTGTGACCGATATATGTTACCGACAGTTGTGTTGGTAATGAGCGACATTTATATATCGGTATTCATACATCAGTTAATGACCGATACATGTTACCGATTGTTATATTTGTATATATCGAATATGAAAACTTTATCGACATTCATATATCGGTATTTATGTATCGGTTAATGGCCGATATATGTTACCGATAGTTGTATTGGTATTTACATATCGGTATTCGATGTCGGTTACGATAAATTTTTTATAACCGATATGTATTTATGACATTTTGTTTAAATGCTTGCAGCACATGGACGCCTACGTGTTCATGCTTAACAAGAGAATGAAGGAATCAGATACATACAATGAGAAGTTAACATTGGTTGATACAACATTTGCCGTAAGTTATACAAAAATATTTATATGGAATTAACTGTTTATTTTGGATATTAACCATTTATCATTTTGACCTCGCACAGCAATCCTTGAAAAGTGATTGGAAACTTTATAAGGCAGGCAAATGGAAGACGTGGGATGATCACGACATCCCTGTTGTATATTTTTGGGCAGAGACAGGTTACTCCAACCCATTTTTGAACGCGGATAACGTGCTCTGCCCAACAAATATAGATAATAATCACTGGGTTCTGGTTAGGCTTGATTTGGTCTCTCAACGTGTTCATGTTTACTCCTCTACCAAACCTATTGGTTATGAAAAGAAGTTTCAATATATGGCAGAGATGATACCAAAACTATTTACAAAATGTGGATACGGAGATTTGAAACCTGGATTTATTGTGAAGGATAAATGGGAATTAAAGATTGAGGACGCTCCGCAGCAAACTGGGTAAGCAACATTTATTTTATTTTTATTAGTTAAAGTTTTTTTGATCGCGATACCTATTAATTTGTGCAACTTGTTATAATTGGCAGGGATGGTGATTGTGGGATTTTTGTTCTGAAGTAGATGGAATTAATGGCCCACAACAAACCAATTGTAGAAATGACCCAGTCAAGAGCTTCACGATTCAGAACTCGAATGGCTTGGGAGTTTTTTGCGTTTGCAGTATTGGATGCAAAGGATTTTGCAGCCAAGATTAATAAAAAGTGAACCATCATATTTGTAGTTATTTGTAAATTTACATTCTTTGCATAGTTGTAATTCTTTACGTACATATTTACAGGTTGGAATAGTTCAATTATAGTTCAATAACTGTAAATTTACCATTTGTAATAAACATTTACTTTTTTGTAATTTATATGCTATACATGCATTTACTTTTTTGTAATAAACATTTATATTTGTAGGATTAAAATTTACATGCAATTATATCGGTCATGAAACCGATATCATAATCCGATATCGGTACAACATATCGACCGTATAATCCGATATCGGTATAACATATCGACCGTATACCGACGTAAATTACCGATATCCTTTGTTTTCGATTACATCTGTTTACATACATAGGTCGCACCGATATCCTAATAGAAAGGTTATTCGTTTGTAAAATATCGGCCGATGATCGATTCAAACAAACCGATATCCTCGTTTATTGTAATCGGTTTTCTTACGTCGGTTACGTTACCGATACATATTGACCTATACCCTATTACAGACTTGCATACCTGTTATAGATCGGATATCGGATCCATATACATATCGGATATTAATGCTAATATATATCGGATTCGATATACATTGTTTCGGTTACCGATTATTAGATTCCATATACATATCGGATATTAGTGCTAATATATCGGATTCCATATACATTGTGTCGGTTACCGATTGTCAGATTCCATAAGTTTACATACATGGTGATGATAACCGATATATCCGAACTGATCTCGATCACCAAATAATTTCTTTTTAAATACTGCAATGTGACCTGTTTCATGGTTGTTATCATATTTGAATGTATATTTAAATATTTATTACAACATTGGATTGAAGCAAATATATTGATTCAATACAAGCATATGTGTCAGACGAGTCTAACATGATCCACTATTGCACCTTTCTTGATGCCTTCCCCTTTTTCATCCAGACTTATTGGATTTGAGCAAGTTTGGCGATTGTGGCCAATTTGACCACAACGACCACATTTTACCCTCCTCTTATCTTCACCGGCTGAAGGAATTCGGCATGTCTTGCGTTTTCCACATGCTCGTCTAGTTGCCGGAGGTAGTAAATTAATAAATGCACTTTCGTCCAGTATGATCCAATCGGCCTGACTGCCCACCGGCATAATCGAATCGGCATAGGCACATAACAGAGCCTCTGTTTGGTAGTATGCGGACGACAAAGAGTATGGGTCAATATTACGTGAACGTGCAGCAGCCAGGGCATGTCCACATGGCAATTTGTCAAAATCAAACACCCGACATGTGCAAGTTTTCGCCTTCAAGTCTACTATGCCACCAGAGTTACCATCTTTGACATTGAATCTATACATATCAATCGGTTCTAACTGCCAATATTGGGATAATGCAAGTCTTTTGGCTATTTCTCCTTCAGCCCAAGAGGTGAGATGTCCACCCATCTTACTAGCGTGACCCCGTCTCTCATAAAACCATTGTTGGAGCATATTCCTAATATACTCCATCAAACATTGAATAGGCAATTTACGTGCATCCGCCAAAGCTGCGTTGAGGCATTCTGCAATGTTTGTCGTCATTATATCAAACCGCTTCCCATCCGAATAGGCACGTGCCCAACGACTGAAGCCGGCCTCTCTAAGATAGGTCCCGATGGCTGGATCATATCGCTTGAGCTCATTAAACAATTCATGGAATTCTGATTCTCGATAAGCCTTCGCTGCCTTATAGAACAAAGCATGCACATTTTCATGCTTGAATTTAGCCTTAACGTTCTGGCCAATGTGATATATACAATGTACGTGTAGTGCATTAGGGAAAACTGTCACTATCGCCTTACTGATGCTTTTATGCCTGTCAGACACAAATACCAAATCAGGTATCTCATGGCCAATTGCTGATCGCAATTTAGTGAAAAACCATTCCCATGAGGCATCATTTTCGGAATCTCCTACTCCCCATGCTATAAGATATACATTGTTGTTACCGTCTTTGCATGTGGCAACAAACAAACTACCAAGATATTTACCCTTGAGAAAGCAAGCATCAACTGCAATTACGGGCCTCATTTGGCTACGAAATCCAGCAAGGCATGCACCAATTGCCATAAATAGGTACTTGAATCTGCTCTCACAGTCACTCTCGATTTCAACAATCGTCCCAGGGTTTTTCAACTTCAACATGTACATATAATATGGCAGCAACTTGAATGATTCCTCCGCACCCCCCCGGATCATGTCCAAAGCCTTTTCCCTCGATCGCCATGCCTTTGAATAACTTATGTTGATACCAAATTCCTTGCGAACATCGTTGATAATGTTCTTAGGCTTATGAATATGCTTCATATCCTCGTAATAGGGTTTTACATGAGAACCAATTACTCTGCTCTTCGCTTGGCAATGACCAGGCCGCATTATTGAAGACGAACATGAATGAGTATTTATATATTTCTTGACTACCCAACCAAAAGAAGTGCCAAGCGTTGTTGCCCTCAACCGCCATTGACACTTATCGTGCTTACACTTCATGTACAATACCTTCGTAGTTAACTTTACCACCTTGTATTCATAATTCTTTCTCAATGCCAACAAACTCATCTTTTGATGCAAATCAGATTTTGAAGCAAAAATTTGGTTTAACTCAACTTCTGACATCTGGGATGATGTTCCCGCACTAACCCTTGATAATCTCGAAGATGGGAGAAAAGTAGGCTGCTCAACGCCATCACCAACTTGTACATCGATACGGACCAATTTTCCAATATCAATCCCATGGAAAACTTCTACTTCTTCAGACCCTGCTCTTGCATCATCACAATTAACATCGTCGTGCAACCTCTTCATTGTTCCTTGGGGCCTCATTATGGTGTTCATGTTCCATATTGGACTATCGCTGCCCAACCGGATCACCGGCAAATTACTGCATCCTTGATTCTCTGCAACCTCTTCATTCGGCTGTGTACTCGGTTTTAATTTGTCCTCGAAATCAACACACAATGAGCTTCTGGATTCTATCCGAGAGCATTCCAGTATAAAGCACTCAACATCCGTATCACTTTGAATCTCCATTGGTGGTGTCGATATATCTAGAGTCCTAAACTTGTACTTCAGCACAACCGACTTCTCAGAAGGACTAAAATTGAACCTTCTATATACGCAACTTATCAATTGGTCCAATGTGAAGCCTAGATACACACGTATTACACAACAACATTTATCGGTCACGTACTTATATTCGCCTCTATCAACATCCCACCGACCTCCATACATCACAGGTACAAATATAAGAGCTGCCATTCTTGTAAGTAAAAAAGGTTATCGGTTATATCGGATTCAGTTATACCGATATACTAGTTGAATTAGGAAGTATATCCTTTTACTATGTATCGGTTTTTATTAAATTAAAACCGATCAAATCATACCGATATAGGATGTATATCGGTTAGAATGTATCAGATTACGTTAAATACAACCGATACAATAATACCGATATATGGTGTCGGTACATAAAACATTTTTTGGGTACCGATATATAAACCGAAAGGATATAAAAAACATTATTGGGTATGCTTCTAGTTTGAACCTATAGTGAAATGCATAGCCTTCTCTCAATCTAGCTTTAGAATGTAGAACCAGAACGAAGTTCATTTGCATACCCAGTACGTAGTCATAAAAAAAGATTGCATCGAAGATGGTAAAACACTCTGAAAATTACCTGCAATGGCTTTGAAGGCGAAGACCGACGAAGAAGCAGCAACCCTGGATGCTTAGAATGGAGAAGACGAGAGAGAGAGATGTTCTGTCGGGCGGGCGATTGGGGATGTGCGCGCGAGAGGAAGAAGACGAAGGGATCCTATGTGTCAATTTAATTCGGGGGCATTTTAATCCATTCAACTCTAAAAAATTTTAATTTTACTAAAAAAAATTAAGAGTCCTATTTTTGCAAAATTCTTCGCCAGCAGTCCTATTTTTGCAAATTTCCCTTTAAATTGTGCACGGTCGGTCGGGCCTTCTCGTCGAGTGGATCGATCAGTCGGCACTCCATTCTGTGCAACTTTCCAAACCCTCGGCTCCAAATAACACAAAACAAATGGTGAAAGATCGAAGCAAATCGCGGGAGGAGGATGATGCGGAAAACAACGGAGCATCGTCGAAGAAAGCCCGCAGTGGTTCCAAATCCAAGAGGAAAGTAGAAGAAGATGAAGAAGAAGTAGAAGAATTAGACTCCGAATCCGGGAGTGGATCCGATGATGACGGGTCGAGAAGGTCCGAAGAAGGGAGAAAGAGGAAGAGAAGTCGAGGCTCGAAGCGACGATCGCGAAGGAAGCACAGCGACAACGACGATTCGTACTCTTCTTCATCGGCAGATAAGTATTCGGATTCGGGAGATTCGTATTCGGAGCATTCGTCGGAGGACAGCGAGACCGAGGAGGAGAGGCGGCGGAGAAAGAGGAAGGAGAGGAAGAGAAGAGAGGAGAGAGATAAGGAGAGGAGGCGGAGGAGAAAAGACAAAGAGAAGAAGAGGAGGAGGAAGGAGAGAGACGAAGATGATGACAGGAAGCTCAAGAAGAAAAAGAAGAAGAGGGATAAGAAACACAAGGATAAGAAGAAGGACAGTGAAAGGGGAAAGAAGGGAGCCGTCACCAATTCTTGGGGAAAGTATGGCATTATCAGAGAAACAGACATGTGGTAAGGGTTTCCGCAGTCAATTTCTCGTTCTGTGATGCCTTTTATACTCTCTGAATTAAGGTTTCTGTGAGCAAATTACAACCTCAATCCTACTAAGCCCAAGCCTTTGGTTTATTTATTTGTTTGTGTTTTATCTTGCTTCTACATGGTGGGTTGTCAATTTCTTTGTCATAGTTGCTACTGGTTTTACGAGATGACTGTTTTACATACGGTGGCGTGGGATAAAACCAAAAAGCACACTCCACACAGCAGCTGAAGCTTTCTATAGACTAGACTCCAGTAAGAATTAAATTTGACATTATGTTTCAAAATGCTTTTGTTTTGCTATGTTTCCCCATACTTTGTATAAGGCCATGTAACCATGTTAGATCTGTTTTGTAAGGTAAGATTTTAATAGACTTGAAGCAGCATGTAGTTCTCAGGATGCTATAGGAAGTAGGAAAGTAATATGAATGGGTAAAGGGCATGCTTGCTGTAGATGGAGTTTGTTTATGTGGAATTAAGTCAGAATTCCACTTTGCTGTAATTTGAATGTCTCTCATTAGTTTGAAATATATATATGTATGTATATATATTTTTTGGGGGACCCATTTAGTAAGCCATTGGAAATAGATAGACCAGTCTCCTTATGCAATAGTCTAGTGCAGCAATCCTTGTGGCTTGTAGTGAGCCATCATGGATATTGGAGTGGCATGGTTTGGTTGGATTTTGAAACAAATGAAACTAGGGCAAAAGAAGCTAGGGCACAATCGAGAGAAACGAATACTCGGATCTTTACTTAGAGAAAATAAAATGAACAAAATGAGAACAATAATACATAAAATGAAGGCATTGCTGATTATATATACTCAGCAAGCCTAAGCCACCGCCTAACTAAGATTGAACAACGACAACATAAGCGCATATCAAAGCAACCTACTATATAGCAAATTACAATAACAACACAACTAATTAAATAATCATCAGCACAAATAACAGCAACTCAGGTAATATGCTCTTTCACTGATTTGAGCGGAGTATACATCTCATGATAGGGTAACTCAAAATTTGAGATTTCCTTTTTTATTGGTGTCTAAATAACAATCTCAAATGAATTTGATAATCAAAAATTAAACTTGCAATTCAGTTTTTACTTTCATTAACTAATTGGTCAATCAACACCATGGAGGCAATTTGTGAACGTAGTTTATGGAATGTAACATGCAAAAATAGAAGTGTCGATGATGTTGTGGTGAGACTTGAAGCTCAAGTGGTTTTAAGAAAAGATCAATTCAAACAGCTTATATCAATTGCTTAAAGATGTTACTTATAGAATCAAAGCAAGATGGCTAAAGTGAAGAAGTGTTCTAAGCATTTTATGTGATTGTAAAATTCATTTGGAACTAAAACCAAAGTTTTATTGTATGATGTGAAATATTGGGTGGTTAAGTATCAATATATGTTAAAAAATGAGTTGAACTTATTGGAAGGTGTTATAGTGAATATATGACCAAATAAGAAAAGACAATTGTTAAAATTGGGAGCATTGGCAGTCCAAGAAATCACCCTAAGAACCAACAAATATGTTCACTCTTGAACACTCTCACAATCCTCTTGGTTTGGACACAAAATTACAACAGAAAATTAATGCAATCAAAACGAAACAAAAATAAGAAACAAGAAACGCAAACCATAAACACGAGACAACAGATTTATCCTGGTTCAGATTGCAATATGCAATCCCACATCTAGCCTTAAGAACCCTCCAAGAGCAGCCTTCTTTGATTCAGAAAGAATGATCACAGTACATCAGTTGCACCCCTTATTACAACCCTTCTCTCAAGATTACAAAAGCTATTCTATGAACACAACCTTTCCTCTCTCAAAGCTTTCTTGAGAAACAACTGGATTATGCCGCGCCTATTGCCTAGCCCTCCTTCTCTATTTATAGAATATTAAGGCGACAATTCCTAGGCTATTACAAGACTGGATATTACCCCTAGCTTGATAGCTATTTACAAATGAGTCCATCACCTATCTCTACTCTCTAAACCGCATAATAACCTATATAAAAACACTGTTGTCGCTGCCATCAATACTCCAGACAAAACTCTTAACAACAATTAAAAATGTGTCATGAACCTAGGGTTCATGACGGGCTGAAATTGGCATTCGGAGGGATTCAAGAGGCTTAGGATTAGGGACATAAAGTTTAGAGGGAGATTTAGACAGAAATGGGGGAAGGATGTAGAGAGAAATGAGGGAGAGATAGAAGAACAGAAGAGAGAGGAAGAATGGTAGAGAGAAGAAATTAGAATTTCAATTCCATAATTTTTCAGCATACCCCAACAAACCAACAGCAGTAGCCTTATATAGGCATTACAAGCTCAATAGCGGCCTAGCACATGCACCCCATGTGCTTCTAAAATATCTCCTAACTATTATTATAATACTATTACTATATTGCCCTTTAATTTCTATTTGGATCATGACAATTCCCCCCTCCTTGAGAGAGTTTTTGTCCCTAAGAACTTACAACAATTTAGCCATTGCTCCTCAACCAGTACCAACTCTCTCTAGCTTGGTTGTTATTTCTTTTATCATTCCCTTTCTAGGCCGCTTCTTCTTTGTTCTTGGATACTCCTCAACTGAAACAAAAATAATAATCAGTGCAATCAAAGCTGCATCTTCCTCCAAGGAGCGACATACCATTTCCCGTGGGTTGGTGATAGCTACCAAATTAAGATAGCTTGTACCCATAGATTGAGGATCCAATATGATGCCAAATCCAGTCAATATATCCTCATCTAGTGCCTTCATTGAATTTAGCTGCTTCTGATCACAGGCAACAGCTAAAACTTGTAGCCCTTCAGCCTTCAATTGATGTTGCTCCTCAACCTCAAAATTTACAGCAACATTGTGGCACATTTTAGGATCAGTTCTACACACCTTCACAACATTGGAAGATATTTCAGCTACAAGTAGGCCATCTTCATAACAGTTCTCATCATCAATCTGATTTGTAGACTGATTCTCAACACAATTTTTAGCTTCTTTCTCTTGCAAAATTTGGCCTAAACTAATGTCTTTATAACCACTCTTTGCTTCTTCAGAATCATTAGTTACCCTTGACAAGTTTTCTTTAGTTCTAGCCAATGGTTCTTTAGTCCCAACATGATTTATCGCTTGTTTAATAACTGAATTTTCATCCATCTGAGGAGTCAAATTTCCAACATTAAGCTTGGTAGCTTGCAGATCTCCATTAACAACTGATCCAGGCTTCCCATCTGGCAACTCATCATTTCGGTTGGATGGGGCAGAATTTTCACTGCGGTGTTCACCACGGTCTTGGTTTCGCCTTTTCTTCATTTGTTGATTCATGTTCCAACTCTTCCATAAAATGATCAATGCTCCTTACTTCCTTGTTTGCTCTTTTTTTCAGCTTCTCCTCCTACTGCTCCATTTTTAGGAATTCCTCTTTGTTAAAACTTCCGTGATAATCATCAAAGTATTCTGTTGGAAAGTTGTAATGATACTTCTTAATAAGTATCATCGCAAATTCTTGTAGCTTCTCGCAGAACATTCGACCGAATTCCTTGCACCCTTCATGTATCACACTTCTTGTTTTCTTATCAACTTGGCTGATCCCCTTCTCCTGTTCCCTGTTGCTGCCCACTAAAAATGCAGCCTTCTTTGGCTGCCATTGAAGCTCCCTTCCAACTAAAAATGAAGCATTCATCTATTGCAATTGAGGCTCCAATGGCCTCCTGTGCACATTGCCTGCCTTGGCAAAACTTTCACTAGCAGAACGAGACACAAGCCAAGAATTCATAGCACCGTCCATCCTGGATCCTCAACACTTCTCTTCTGTAACTGCCTTACCCAATCACCTCTAAAATTCATCCAAGAAGTGGCAAATTTCAGGCATTGCTTCGCTTCAAATTCCAATCTATTTTGGGAACGAAAGAAGTTGCCAGTTACAGCGACTTGATGGCCTCCTGGAGTCTCCTAAAGCATCCAACTCCCAGCTGAAAATCACAATCGGAATCTAACCACGAGAATCAATGGACGTCTTCCTCTTAGTAGTCGCCTCCAAATCACCAACGAAAGTCATTGCTCGCTGTTAGCCGTAACTAAGGAATTCCAACAAGGATCAGTTGGAGCAACCTACCTTGCTCGTTGCTTCAGTCGCTGGTTATGGGCTCGATTTTCTCTGGGTTGATTCTTCTATAATGATCGGAATCCCCTTCCGATCAAGGTGGGCAACTCGCTTCACCTCTGACGGACTTACGCTTGCCTTGGACGGTCGCAACCCACAACCAATCGCGAATGCTCCTCAGTTTGTGTCCCACCTAATCGCCAACTCAACGACCCAGACCCAGTCGCCCCAGTTCGCGAATCCTCCTGGGTTGCTCGTCTTCAAGTCTGGTCCAGATTACTGGAGTCTTGGCTGCGATCCAATCCTCCTACTTCTCCTTCACGTCTTTACTGGAAGTTGCTGCTTCTTGAATCGCCTTTAAGCGACAAACCAAGATTGTCGAAGTTTCGCCAAATTGGCTTTGATCACCATCGCAGTTCGCGCTCGCCTCACCCAGATCGCCTTCAAAGCCTTCTCAATTTGGGCTTGATTAAATCAAGCAGAAAGAGTTGACGGCCCCAGATTTGCTCGCGCTAGGTATATTTGAAAATCTGATAACTGTGATGGGTTCCAAAAGTCACCCAGATTTGCTTCTCACCGTCTGGGTTGGACTTGCAAGTTTCAATCAACTGGAATCAAATCCATAGCCAATGATTGACTGCTCTGATATCATTTGTCATGAACTTAGGGTTCATGACAGGTTGAAATTGGCATTCGGAGGGATCCAATAGGCTTAGTATTAGGGACATAAAGTTTAGAGGGAGATTTGGACAGAAATGGGGGAAGGATGTAGAGAGAAATGAGGGAGAGATAGAAGAACAAAAGAGAGAGGAAGAATGGTAGAGAGAAGAAATTAGAATTTCAATTCCATAATTTTTCATCATAGCCCAACAAACCAATAGCAGTAGCCTTATATAGGCATTACAAGCTCAATAGTGGCCTAGCACATGCACCCCATGTGCTTCTAAAATATCTCCTAACTATTATTATAATACTATTACTATATTGCCCTTTAATTACTACTTGGGTCATGACAAAATGGTGTTCTTCAATGGTGATTGAAAAAAAGATGTGGGAGATGCATTTAAGATGGGTTAGATATATTAAACAAAGGCCAACATATGCATTTATAAGGAGTGAATAAAACAAAAAAGGCGTAGTTAAAGAGATAAGAGGAAGGTAAAAAAAAAAAAAAAAGCAATGAAAAACTCTTTCATATTGTATGTGATATGATGATTGACAAGTTAGGTCCATGTAGTCAATTCCATTTATTGGGATTAAGATTTGATGGTGGTGGTGTCAGTTTATGCGAGCACTTTTCTCTTTGCTTATCTTGCTTGATAATTCAAACTAGCAATACAACAATCAATACTTAGAAAGGCACAATTGCGAGCAATTGTATCGTCCAAAATCCTATCTTGCTAGCCCTCGAGTCACTAGAATCTAAATATAAATATCACCATCTCAGCTGTTTATGTGAACTTTAAAGTGGGATGTAAGAGTTAAGCAACCAAATAATGGAAGAGAGATTTAAGTACTACTTTCTGTCAAATCTATCATTGAAGTCCTGTTGAGGAAGATAAGACTAATTGGAGTGAAAGGGTGTCCCATGAGATGAGAAATAAAAGTGGCATAAGTATATTGAAAGTCTTTGAAATTTGCTTCATTTTCTAGTCAAGTGCCCTTTTTCTCCCCCCCCCCTTTTTTTGGGGTAAAAATTAAGGTTAAGAATCTATGAAAATGAAAGTAGGAAGAAAGGGAAAAGTTAGAAGACTTTCAATATAGTCATCCCAATAAAGGTAGTAGCTCCATTTGAGTTTTTTAAACGATGCCCACTCTAGATCTGAGAAATGAGTGAAAACTCTTTCTCAAGTAGTTGTGATTTGCTTAGATACCTATTTATTCATATTTGGTTTAAAAACTAGATCTGACATGTTCTCAGAGAACAAAGATCTAGCATGGGCAAAAATTGATTGAATTCTTGTAATCATAGTGTTGAACTGTTTAATTCTTGTAATCATAGTGTTGAAGTGTTTAAGTGTGCATGAGACTATTGGAGTACGTATGAAGTACATGTGCATAGTACTGTTGGAGATAAGGAGCCATTCAAACTCCAAGCCAAGAAGATAAGATAAGTAGATAAATATATTCAAGTTATGCACTTGTACATTAATTTGATTATTTATTGTTGTAATCTAGTGGATAAGAGTAAATGTAATCAAAATCCTAGATGGTAGGGGTGCAATCTAGTCCTAAAGTTTAGAAATTTTTTTAGGAGTTCTTGTATATATACTCATACCTCTTGGATGAATAATTTTAATGAAGAAACATTCTGTTTCTGCATCGTATCAGAGCCATTGATTCTGGCCTGATTCAACCCCTAAAAGTGCAGTCTGTGCACTATTTCTTCCTCTGCAGTCAAGAAAGCCTTCATTGCTCATCATCATTAAATCAATCACGATGTCAGAGACTTCTGAGGGAATACCAACCGTGACAATAGGTGATTCTCTACCTATTGATCACCTTATCGGAATTGGGGACTTGCCTAACTTGCATCAATCCTACCAGCTAGATGGTAGGAATTAGCTCCAGTGGGAACAACTCATTGAGACCTTCCTTAAAGGAAAGGGAAAGATCAGTCACCTAACAGGGACTGCACCTAAGGACTCAGATCCGAATTTTGTAGCCTAGGATGTTGAGGATTCCCTCATCATGTCTTTGCTTTGGAATGCAATGTAGCTGGAAGTCAACAAGAATTATATGTTTCTTGGAACAACAAAGGAAATATGGGAGACGGTGAGACAAACCTACTCCAAGGTGAAAGATGCCTAGGTGATCTTTGAGATTAAAACAAAGATCAGCTCCATTAAACAAGGTCAGTCCACGGTTACTGAATACTATAATAAAATGAGGGGATTGTGGCTAGAGCTTGATCATTACCAAGCCATAAAAATGGTATGTAAAGAGGATGCTGCTACCTTAAATCAATTTGTTGAAAGAAACTGCATAGTTGAGTTTCTGTCAGGTCTAAATCCTGAGTTTGATTAGGTTAGAATATAGGTTCTTGGAAGGGATAAGCTTTCTACTTTAAATGAAGTGTTTGCCATTGTGAGAAGTGAAGAAAATCTAATGGGGGCTATGCTCAATGAGTATAACACAGAACGATCAGCATTGATTTCCAGCAACAAAGGAGCAGGAGGCAAAGTATGGAAGGCAACAACCCAAACCAAGACCAGAGGTCGAGAAGGGCAGTGGTGCACTTTTTGCTGGAAGCCTTGACATACTAGGGAGACATGTTTCAAGCTCCATGGGAAGGAGGCTGTCCTAAATAAAATTGGAGGATTTAGGAATATGAGACCACAAAGTTACCTTTTAAACAAGGAGCAAGCGGAAGAAGGAGATAAAGGAGATGCAATCGGAGCAGATCTCAACCAGCTTAATCTAGAGGAAATAACTAAGCTAAAGGAATTCTTAAAGACAATCAATGAGGGAGCATGTTGTTCCATTGCACAACAAGGTAAAAGACTTATCTTCGATCCTTTTCTTGCTTCCAAAACTGATAGAAATAACATGTGGGTCCTGGATTTCGGAGCCACTGACCATTTGACACCCAATATCCATGTTCTCGATACCTATGAGCCTCTTGAGACCACCAAACGGATCACCATTGCCAATGGGACTTTTGTTCCCATCAAAGGAAAAGGCTAGGTCCTTGATAAAAGAGAAATTATGTACCGCTCCTGTCTTACCTTTGCCAAGCTTTGACAAATTGTTTGAGGTTGAGTGTGATGCGAGTGGAGTGGGTATAGGTGCTGTATTGTCCCAAGAGAAGAGACCAATTGTATTTTTCAGTGAGAAGTTGTGTGAAGCCAGAAGAAAGTGGTCTACTTATGATAAGGAGTTTTATGCAGTGGTGAGGGCGCTTAAGACATGGGAGCATTACTTGATTGCCAAAGAATTTGTTCTTTACACGAATCACCAAGCTCTTAAGTACTTGAGTAGCCAAAGGCAATTGAGGAGTGATATGCATGCTAGATGGTATGCTTTTATTGATAAATTTCTATATAAAATTGTGCATAAGTCAGGACAGCATAATCGAGTGGCAGACGCTTTGAGTAGGTGTGTGGATTTGATCAAGACCCTTAGTGTTAAGATTGTTAGGTTTGAGTGCTTGAAAGAATTATATGCGACAGATGAGGACTTCAAACATGTGTGGGAACAATGCATGTCTCAGCAACCGTTAAGAGATTTCTATGTGCATGATGGGTTTCTCATGAAGGGAAATCAATTGTGCATCCCTTACACATCTCTTCGTGAGAAAATTATTCGGGATTTGCATGGTGGTGGCTTAGCAGGGCATCTTGGCGGAGACAAGACTATTGAAGCTGTTATGGGAAGGTATTATTGGCCAAGAGCAAGGAGAGATGTTTCTATTATTGTGGCAAGGTGTTATATATGTCAAATAGCTAAGGGACACTCTTCTAACGCCGGTCTCTACATGCCATTGCCTGTTCCCAATGCTATTTGGGAAGATTTGTCTATGGACTTCATGTTGGGTCTACTGCGAACCCAACGAGGTATGGATTCTGTTTTTGTAGTGGTCGACAGGTTTTCCAAGATGACGCACTTTCTCCCATGCAAGAAGACGGCAGATGCAGTAGCTACAGCCAAACTATTTTTCAAGGAGATTGTTAGACTACATAGAGTCCCTAAAACTATTATTTCGGATCGTGATACAAGGTTTTTGAGTCACTTCTGGATTACCTTGTGGAGAATGATCGATTCATCTTTGAATTTCAGCAGCACAGCACATCTCCAGACTGATGGACAGACAGAGGTGGTGAATTGTACCTTAGAAAATCTGATTCGCAGTGTTTGCAAAGACAAGCCAAGACAATGGGACCTAGTCATAGCTCAAGCGGAATTTGCCTACAACAACGTCGTGCATAGCTCAACAGGAAGATCACCATTTTCTATCGTATACATGAAAGTTCCTAATCATGCATTGGGTTTGGTAAAATTGCCAAAGGTACCAGGTTTCAGTGTTGCAGCTAGTGACTTAGTCGAACACGTTCAAGCAGTTCAGGAAGATGTCAAGCAAAAGTTGCATGAGGCGAATAAGAAGTACAAGATAGTAGTTGACAAGCATAGGAAACACAAGGTATTTGCGGTTGGAGATGAAGTCATGATATTCTTGAAGAAGGAACGGATTCCTGCAGGACAACAGAACAAGCTCAAGCCAAAGAAGTATGGTCCTTACAAGATTACAAAGAAGATCAATGATAATACTTATGTTGTGGATTTGCCAAATCATATGGGTATTTCCAAAACATTCAATGTTGCTGATCTTTCTTTGTATTTGCTGGACGTTGAGTTGTCATACCTAGATCATAATTCGAGGACGAATTCTTCTCAAGTGGAGGTGAATGATGCGGTCACCAATCAAAACCCGGCCCAAAGTCGACCCGACTTCGCTAGAACAATATTTTAATGCTTCTTAAGTTTTAGAATTCTACTTGATTTAGGATTCAATTTCATGTTTCTACTTAATTTAGGATTTTACTTCATGTTGGATTAGGATTTATTTTTATTAGGATTTTAGTTGGATTTTATTTACAAATATTAGATGGATTTGGATTAGCCAAATACTATAAATATGCTTAGGATCTAGAGTTTGTAATCAAGTTTTTCTCAATCAAATTTCAACAACCTATTTGGGTTTTCTTAGCAAAACAATCTTGTTTTTGCGTCTTCTTGAAAGCCAAGTTTCGACCATTGAAGTTTGCTCTTTCAAGGGTTTATTTTGGTGTGTTTTTTTTCACACATGTGTTACACGCTGCGTCAATTGATGACATTGTAGTCACGGGAAATGATGAGGAAGGAAGGAGAAAACTCAGAGATTGCTTGATTCATGAATTTGACATCAAAGAGTTGGGACGGATAAAATACTTCTTAGGTATAGAAGTTGCCCATTCTAGGGCATGTATCTTCATTTTCCAACAAAAGTATATTGTGAATCTTCTAAAGGAGACAGGGTTGTTAGGTTTCAAGGCAACTGCAACTCCAATCGAGCCTAATCACAAGTTGAGTGAGTTCCTAGAGGAGAAGGCAATTGACAAGGGGTCCTACCAACGCTGGTAGGCAAGTTGATTTATTTAGCTCATACCTAGCCAAATATTGCCTATGCAGTAGGAGTAGTAAGTCAGTTCGTGCATGAGCTTAAAGAGACCCATTTAAGAGTTGTTTATTGAATATTACATTATTTGAAAGGAACACTGGGGAAGGGAATTATATTTAAAAGAGGTCAGGGTATGAGTATTGAGGCCTATACAGATGTAGATTATGCTGGCTCAATGGTGGATCGGAGGTCTACTTTGGGTTATCGTACTTTCCTATGAGGCAACCTTGTGACCTGGATGAGCAAAAAACAACATGTTGTAGCTCGGTCTAGTGCAAAGGCAAAGTTTAGATCAATGACTCTAGGTGTTTGTGAACTACTTTGGTTGAAAATTCTTCTAGATAATATGAAAATTAAAGTGACAAGTCCTATGAGACTCTATTGTAACAATAAATCAGCCATAAGTATTGCTCACAATCCAATTCAACATGATAGAACTAAACATGTTGAAGTAGACGGGCACTTCATCAAGGAAAAGTTAGATAACAGCTTAATTTGTACTCCGTATATACCTTCTTGTGATCAGCTAGCAGATATTCTAACCAAAGGACTACATGCAGCCGTATGCCAAAGAACTATCAGCAAGTTTGGAATGGATGATGTCCACTGTCAAGCTTGAGGGGGAGTGTCAACAAATTTGTTCTAGATCTGGTGCTAATGATTGATTCCTAAATCAATCAATGATTTCTTGATTTATTTCCTATTCCTGTTGTATATCTTTTATTGTCATTCTTTCCATAGTTGTTATATCTTACAGATTTGTATTCTTTCCTTATTCTAGGATTAGAATCTTGCTAGCATTTAGAAACTTCCTAATCAGTAGAGGAAGTTCTGTATATATATATTACTCCCACAAGGGAGAATTAATGAAGGAATTCACATTTTCAGTTAAGACTTTGACAGCTTTTGAAAGTTTTGCATATTTATGTGTTAGAAGGATGATAAATCATGTTTGGAAAAAGAAATGAGTTATCTTGATACATAAATATACCAAAGTTCCTCTTGTTTGAGAGTAGTTTGTTCTGGCTTTGTTGGCAATGAAAATAGCTGCTGATATTCCATGTTTTTATATTCTTCATATTTCCTTCTATAACATGATGTCTTCTATAGGAACAAGCGGCCTGAGTTCACTGCATGGTTGGCAGAAGTAAAACAGGTATGCCATTTTCAACTTTATTTCTGCCTTTTGGGAGCTGACACACATCTCCATGGAGGGCATGGTAGTACTTTATCCAGTCACCAATCTTTATTCATGCTGTTTGTTGGATGCTTTATAGGTGAACTTGGAAAGTTTGCCAAACTGGGAAGAAAAGCAAATGTTCAAAGAGTAAGTGCCCGGTTTGCTGAAATTGTTGCCTCATGTTTAGCGACACTGTATAAAGATTTGTCACAGGATGTGTGGGTTTCCTTTTTGTTATTTAGTACAATGTTAAATGCCAGAAATATTAATGGCCGTTCCTTGCAGATTCATGGAGGACCATAATACCACAACTTTTCCTTCCAAAAAGTAAGGCTCTATGTTTTTTTGTTCATTCATTATGGTTTTAGAGATCATACCTGCCATTTGTCTGTACAAAAGTAGCAAATTTTTATTGGTTGAGCATCAGCTATAGTTGTCATCGATTCTATTCCAGTCTATTTTGTTAGCTTTGACATAATGCTGAACCTTGTCAACAAGGGAAATTTGATAATAAGAGCTACTGCTTTCAAGAAACTTATTTCTTTGGTGTTAATTTTTCATAAGGATTGAATTAAGACAAATCTTTTTGGATGCAATTTTTCTGCAAGTATGAAAAGAAGCTCGTCTCTTGGAAAAATAATAGGTTGACTCTAATCAAAAGCACCTTAGTTAGTACACCTACTTATCCAATGCCTTTTTGCCTAGCACCTTGCTTGATATTCAATAGGCTAGAAAGGTTGCAAAGGAGCATATTTTGTATGGAGAATTGGGGGAGGAGTTTAAATCATCTAGTAAAGGGGAACAAAATTTGTAACCCTCTCCAAGGGAGGGTTAAGATATAGGAAGCCTAGCTCTGTAACAAAACTCATATAGGAAAATGTTGTGGAGGTTTGCTACTAAACCAAATACTTTTAAAGGAAAATAGTGGCACAAAAATATCATTGCACATGGGAGGAGTGGTGAACTGGTTTTAGATTGCATTCTAGCCGGGGCTTGTGGATGGATATTTTTTGAGTTTGGGATGCCTCCTATGCTCATATAGCCGTTCAAATTGAAGGCAAGGTTACATTTTTGGTATGCTAGCAGGTGTGACATTAGATGCCTAACTGAATGGATCATCTGGTCTGACATTAGGAGGCATATTTGTTCACTAATCTTTAGATGAAATTTCTAGGAATAGGAATTGGACTTGCGCAACAGTTCCTGTCTTTAGATTTCTTGATGATGAACACATTTCCAGGCAAGGGGAGAAGAGTTGGACTTGGCATCCATCTGGGGAGATACTTTCTTGGCCCAATCCTTTTATGAGCTGCTTAGGCGTGAGTCACACTTATTTGTGGGCTATTGGACGAGTGATGGTACCACTGAGTGATTTTCTTGGGATAGGTGGGGTGGGAATCTGATTTAGGACAACAATCACATTATTTCTGGTCGGTGCTTCTTGTGCAAGGGAGGAGGAGGACAATTATCATTTGATCTTATACTTTTACACTGCTTAATACATAGAGGAGTATGCCACGCAATGCTTGCTAATATGCTGGATTTATTCTTTGCTTGGTCAAGGAGTTTCTTGAGGAGAGGTTCAAGATTGCTTAGAAAATCTCTCCTCTATGTTTAATGTGTTTTATCTTGAGACAAAGAGGGAAAAAAAAAAAAAAAGCTTCTGAAGGGTGGAGAATTCCTTATTAAGGGTGGAGAATTCCTTATTTTATTTAAAGGGAGCACTTTTCATTTCCATATTTTCTGGTTGACTGAAAATTGTTCTTTATTTATATATTCCTTCAGTTTGTTTTTTAGTAGATAGATTTCATACTTGGTTTGCCCCTTTTAGGCAGTTCTGTTTTATTTTCACACTCTTACAAAAAAAAAGTATCGAGTCAAGAAAACATTTCGAATATGACAATTGTTGTCTTTTCACCATCTTCTGTGAGCTATTCTTTGTCTGAGAGAATATCTCCCACCTATTTCTTGTGTTTTCCAGTCATGGCATATTGCAACCAAGTACTTCCTGTTTCTGGTTGCAGATACTATAACCTTGATGCATATTTCAAACGCAAGATCGAAAAAGAAATTAAAAAAGGTATCAAAAAGGCCCCCAAGACAGAAATGACGGTATTTAATGATGAAGAACAGCGACGGTATGTGTATATTGCCCTGTTTTAATTATTCTGAAGTTAAAGGATTTGTTTGGTTGTGGAAAATGTTTTCCAGTTTCTATCACCGGTTTTCTATAAAAATTTTTGGTTTTCATTTTTCCATAGAAAATTTGAAAAAGCATGTTCAAATGTTAGAAGTACAGAAAACTAATTACAACATATTGTGTGTGAGAGAGAGAGAGAGAGAAGTTTTTATTTTGTGTAACTTGTGTTAAGAGTTAGATATGATCTGGATTGAACTTTGTGCAGAACTGCGTTTTTCAAATCTCCAAAATAGTAAGGAGCACTTGGAAATTTTATTTTAGGAGTTTTCTAAGTCCAATTCAATTTTGGAAATTTTGAAAATTCCTTAAGAGAATGAAATATTGGCAATGACGAAAGTGGCAACAAGAAATAGTGGTGAAAAACTGTAGGGTAGGGGTAAGTACCCATTGCTATTTGTAAAGAGGGTTACTGCCATGTATGGCACAGAGAAGGATTTTGCCATTGGATATTAAATTTATTCGGCTGTTTCATTCCAATATCAGGCTAGAATTGCTACAAGAACGCGAAAGACACAAGGAAGAACAGGTGGAAGCACTGAAGCGGTCTATGCAGGGTGGAATGGTGAGCTTTGCACTACTAGTCCTAGTCCTTCAATATTAATCAAAATTTCTTTATATCTGTAAATGTTAAGCTGGAATTATACTTGCTCGCATGTATGATTTCATTTGAATTTACAGGCACAAGCAATGAAGGAGCAAGCTCAACTCAGAGAAGAAATGGCTTACCATTTCAGGGTTGGCAATGTAGAGGTGAGGATGGTGAATATTGACTGGTATTTAATTCAACATGTCCATATATATATATATATATATATATATATATATATAGTTGACATAAAATTGCAATTTGATTTGATGCCAAAGGCTGGTGCTGCAATTCAAAGAAGGCTGGACCCAGATGTTGCTATGTGAGAAGGGTATTGAAAATGGAAGGATCTCTGGGTTACTAATGAATCGCAATCCCTGCCAAGCTTGAAGATATGATCTTCAGAGATCCGTTTGCTTGGAGCATGATTTGAGATATTAAAACCTTTTCTTTTTTGAGGTTCACTTTTTGGGCTCTCTTAATGTGTCCCATTTTTGCAGCATAGTAGAGATTTATATATATATTACCATGCGAACATATATATATATATCCTGTAACACTGCTGAGTTTATTTTGTTTTCAAACGCATTGCTGATGCTGCCTTTGTAATCCTCACCTCTCAAACATTGAACAGCAGACTGCAAGCATACTGATTGCTTGCATTTGAGACCGGAGGAAGACGAGTTATCTACTAATCGCGCTATGAGTTAAGTAAAGAAATCTTGTGGATAAATGTTAGATAAAATGAAGTAAGTATTTATTAGAATTGGAGGCGGACTCGGAAGAGAAATTGGAGCAGAGGGATGGTTAGGTTGATGATGGACCCCCCCAACGAATAATACAGATATTCAAATATCCAAGGATGATGTTGGTGGTGGTGGTGTTGATGTTGCAGCAGCAGAGGCAGCAGAGTACTAACTACAGCGACACCGACTTTGCTGCTGTCTGTCTGGCTGCCCCCATCCCCATCCGTTCCTCCACTGTTAGGTTGTCTGTTTTTTTTTCTGTGTCATGTGCTCTGGTCTTGTCCCAGAGAGAGCAGAACTCGATTTTTCATGTACCACTTTCAGCATCTCACCTCATTCAAGGAAAACAATACAGGTCAAATTTATATTTATGTCACTGTATTTTCATAAATTTTTATGTGATTATTTAAATTTTTTATTATTGTAATTATACCCTTAGTAAAAATTTATTAAAAGCTCAAAATAACTTTTTAAGTTAAAAGGTGTAAATTTTTTTATACATGTGGGGTCTCAAATTAGATAATTTTAATATTTAATTTTTTTTAATATTTATAAGAGATAGATATATATATATTTTTATAAATGAAAGAATCCTACTCTTAGTAGGGTTAGTAAAGTCAAGATAGATATTATTTATAAGAATATTAATTATAATAAAATTAAAAAAAAATCAAAATAAATGTTATTTATGAAAATGTTAATCTTAAATTATTTTGAATTATTTCATGTTCTTGTATAAATAATTAGATATTTATTTTAGAAAAGATATGTATTTGATATTGGTATAAATATTATTCTCAGTCTTTTCAGTATTTACAGTGTTTAACTTAACCATTAGAATATTTGTACATAGACTCTCCTATGTTCTTTGACTATTTCTTTCTATGCAAACTTAAATAATTAGACGACAATGTTTCTTATCAAATAAATTTATTATTGTATCTTGACAATAACCTTTATACTTATATTTTCGATTTAATTTAACTCATATATTTCGATTTTTTTTTTGTGTGTTGTAACTGAACCTTTCATTGTTTTGATAACATTATTGAAGTTATATTTTTGAATTAATTTAATTATTATATTTTGACATGTAAAAAAAAAATTAAATTGAGTCTTATCATTTTATTTTTTTTTACTCATCAAAATAAAAGAGTTAAATTAATTAAAAAATATAAATATAAAAAAATAATTAAAATAACAAAAAATTTAGATAAAAAAAGTCAAAGAATAACGTTGGATTAACATAAAAATATAATTTAAAAAACATAATTAAAATAAAAAAATTGAAAAGACGTAAAGATATAAAACTGGCCCAGTAAAACTTGAAAAGTGAAAAGTGTTGGAAGCATAGCATCTCTTACTTTTTTTTTTTTTATATTGTGAACGGAACAAAGCACAAAGACACCACCTTCTTCTTCTTGGGTTCATTGCAATTAATTAGCAAAATCAATAACAAAACATGATGATGGCTGGGTCTGGGACTGGGTTGGGGTTTATTTAATTTTATTTTGATATACGCATACGAACGTATGCCCAGCTGAGCTGACGGACGATGGCGGGGCGGGGGGGCGTATTTGAAAAGTGTAAAATTGCAGTCTAAAAGTATTAAACATATAGTAATATATATATATATTAGAAAATGAAGGAAATAAATCTTTGTCTTAACCTGAA
Organism: Diospyros kaki; assembly: GCA_036245055.1. NCBI lineage: Eukaryota > Viridiplantae > Streptophyta > Magnoliopsida > Ericales > Ebenaceae > Diospyros > Diospyros kaki. Next base: position 39,516,180 of record BSEG01000011.1, read on the forward strand.
AGCCACTTCACTTGCCTTGCCTTGCCTTTCCTTGCCCAAACATTATATATCGATCTATCATCATCATCATCATTATTAATATATAAATCCTGCCATAATATTCCTTCCAACCCCTTTGGCCGCTCCTCCCCTACCATTCTCTGTTGCTTCTACTTTCCCACTTACATCTCTCTCTCTCTCTCTTTCTCTCCGTGGATTCACATTCTCTGTCCAGGAAATAGCTTTGAGGTATGAGGGGTCCTTTGGGGGCAGTCATAGGGAGGTACCCTTCAAGCGACGGGAGTGCCCAAACGGCCGGGATCATAAAGCACAACAGAAAATGCAGGGATATAGCCTTTCTTGTCGTCTTCATTGCATTCTGGGTTGGAATGATTGTCAACTCCAGCTTCGGATTCAACAAAGGAAACCCGTTAAGGTACACAGTCAAGATTACCCCTCTCATCTCATCTGCCTTTTCCTTTCACACTCCAATTTCGTTTCTTTTAACTTTATGCTTTAAATTTGAAGGCAGATTGCGCCCGACAGCCCTCCCTTTTTTTCTTTTAACTTTATGCTTTAGATGTGAAAACAAAAGATGGTTAAAAATGGTAGTCTCTGAGATTATGATGCGTCTGTCAGAGAAGGAAATGGTTTGTATCTGCCAAACCCGCTGCTTATGCAGTGTACCATACTTCCAAAATTTGGATTCCCGTTTGATTTCTTTATGGGTCTCTGGTTAAGTTTGTTTATTGGAATCTTTGAAATCTTAGCTTCAAGGAAATTAACACTCCCTCCCATAGTGTTTTAAGTCTCCTTTCCCCACTTTCGCTTTGTGCAGTTGGGCATTAATGTTTAGTTTGTCTCTAGCAATTTCTACTACCTTATACCTACGAAGTTACTAGCAGTAAGTGGTATTGCAACAATAGGGTTTCCGTCTCAGAGGAAACGTTGGAAGATTCCAATCCTTACTCTCATTTAGGCTTGGAACGTAAAAATTCAGATCACATTGTTTTGGTGGGTGGACATGATGGATTTCTACTGTCCCTGTTTGGTTAGAAAAATTGTTAAAATGGATTCTTCGTTACTTGCACACACACACACACACACATATATTTCATCTTGTTGTAATCTGTGCCCAGATGTCATTGATTCCATGCTCAAGCATGGCTTGGTAGGATGCTGTTGTGCCTTTAAAAAGTACAGTGAGCAGTGAAAGAGCTTCTAGCCTATTTGAGAGGATTGGATGAGCGCTGAGTTGTCATTTGATTCAAGTTCCTTCCAAGGTGGCATTTTTGTATATTTGACTTCTATTAGTTCTATGATACGAGGAGAGGATATTTGGCGGTGGTTGGTGATTATGTCCAAAAAATGGGTAAATTTGTTGATCATCTTCTTTTGCAAGGGATTTTCAGAGTCTTTTTCTTTTGAAAGCAATTAAAGCAATCGTGCATCAATTTAAAACTCCTATGTTATATTAAAACATACAAAGATCTTGTTCATACTTTTGCACCAAACTATTGACTAAAAGGAAAGATATCACTCCCAGTGTAATTTTCAGTTGTTGATCAATAGATTCCTTTTCATAATGTCCACAAGTCCCACAATTATAGAGCCTCTAGGTGTATCCACACTAGGTTGTCGCATGCTGACAATGCAAAACTATAGCCAATGCCCTTTGGAGTGATTTTTCCTTGACTTGGCCTGATTCGGAGAGGGAGAGAGATATACATGGAGTGCTAGCTTCCTTGTTGCTGTCCCCTTCTTTTATATAGGAAAAATTAGGGCTGTCATATCGCCCTAATAATTAATCTGTAATCATTAAGGACATAACTTCAAAGTATTTGCGCATATATTCTCTTAAAAACTACTTTAGTTGCAACATTAGCTCTCTTTTACTTTCAAGTTTCGTGACCATTGGTTCAAGCTATGTTAGTAGAAAGAAGGAGTCTTAATCTCATTAGGATTTGTCAATTGAAACTCTTTTTGATTACTTACCAACAAAAAAAAAAAAAACCATTCAGTTAAATTGAATTAACTATTTGATTATTATATGAACCTCTACAATTCATGAGTGACATCTAGCAATATTTCATGGTCATCCAAATAGCGCAAATGTATATTGAGCCTTTTTATTAACAGTCACCGTGCAGTTGAATCTTTCTACCGAACAATACCATTTACTTGAATGAAATTATGGATATACCATTAACATAAGTTATTTCAATCATATGTGATCAGTCTTGTGACTGTAACTCTGTTGATCCACTTGGAACTCTTTGCAAGCAACCAATAAATCTTGGCTAGGGAATTTTGTTAGCTATATCACATGTGGGTCATATAAGACATTTTCCCTCTTTATTGAAATTGAACATGTCTTTCATTTATGATTTACTATGAATAGTATATGCATGATTAAATTAAATGTCTTGATTAGAATAGCCATACTGCATACTTACATTAAATTATAATAATTCCATACATAAGACAACCAGTGCCTCAGAGGTCAAAGGATCACTTGTGCTACTGCAACATGGTTTGTCATTTGTCAAACTCCATTGGACAGTTCCATAGAGCTTGGTCAAGTTCAGTATACTTGTGCTCTAATAAGCGCTTGTGTGCTTTCTTTATTATCTCCACACAAGTTAGTTGAGACTGGCTATCCTTCCTTCTGCTACCAAGCATAACATGTGCTATTCTATTAGGATAATCATTGCCTATATGAATATTTTTTAGTAGGAATATTTATGATATAAGTATTAAAAGATATATGTCTTGTACTCCTAACCTCTTTAAGTGTATTTTTTCTTTTAACTTATAATTTATGGATTATTTTTTATTTTTTTGCTTGTTATAATCGTTGGACTTACTCATGAAATAAATAAATGAGTGACAAAACATGAATAGATTGCTTGCCCTTTATTAATTAATATTATATGAAAAATATAACAAAACGTCCAAATACACAATGTTACTCAATTTGAATTTAAAGCACCTTACTCAATTTGAATTTGACAAACATGAATAATATTGGGCATTTTGGGCATTGGGCTATGTTGGGCATGGTTATGGAAGTGCTTAGAGCTTAGGGTTTTTGGTTTGCGCAAGGGGAGCTTGAGACGCACTTGAGGATGTTGAAAAATAGGATAAGAGAAGAAATTATTATTTTATCCTTGTTTATATGGGTGAGGGAGTGTCCCCCCCTCTCTGGATTCTTTTTAGCTATTTTGGACAATTTGCTTTGTGAGTCGGTATTCATTTTCTTTTTATGAGATTTGCCCCTTCTTGGCATTTCCTTTTTTGATGTCATCTTTTTGTTGCTTATTAAAAAAATACTAGTTTCCTAGTTAGAGAAGGACATTATGTGCTTGGAGATGGAGGAGTCTTCTTACGTATACTCATGCATAGACCATAGAGGCCAGCTTATCAAATAGTCCAAGCATTGACAAGCAGTTCAGAGTTTTTGTTTTTTTTCTGTAAATCAAACAATTCAGAGTTACCTAGTAGATGGGTGAGAATTGGCACCAAGTTGAGCTGCTATGTGGATACATCAACTTGAGAAAAAATTACTAACACCTTGAATTGATAATATTAAGGAAATCTCCATGGTTGTACAGAGGACATTGATATAGAAATCTCCATGGTTGTATATGGAAATCTCTGCATGCACACATGTCTTGATTGTCATCTAGAGATATCTCTATACTTAAAGATCGGCTGAGGTACAAATCCTTGAAAAGCAGGTAAAATGAGTGCCTCTCAGTCTACCCTTATCTTAATCCACAAAGCCACGTGATCCTGAAAGGTGCCTTTAGGTTCTTAATGAATCATGACCCAAACACTCATTCTTGAAGAGTCTCAAGTTTGAGGCTAAATCACCCAGACTTCAGGGTAAGAGATCTGATTCAACTTTGGGAATACATGTTTGGGTCATCAATGTGTTACCTTGTAAGAAGGAGATCAGATGGCTGTAACGTGGCATGCAACATGGCAAATGGGCCAATGTGCTCATTTGCCATGTTGCATTCTTCTGAATAGTTGCTGCACAATCATCTTAGTTACACCAAATGGCTTCATGCTTGTGTTGGTAATTGGTTTTCTCAGCTTTGGGTGTTAACATGATCACTATGGGACAAATGTCCCTGGTTTTTGAAAAGAAATATAGATATAATTAGGGTCAAGGGTTATGGTGAATGCCGTGTACGACTTTTAGCTTTAGAGATTTGATATAGGTATTGTTAATAGTTATAAATGGTTCCCGTGGTTGATTATTGTTGAAATATGGTGATATCATTGTCGAGATAATGCCCCAATTTATGATTAAGATAAAGCTCCAACTTCCCTAGATTCTAGGAGGAGATAGGATCTTATTTCTAGGAGGAGATAGGATCTTATTTCTAGGAGGAGATAGGATCTTATCTATCTCTAAAATTTAGGAGATTGGTTATATCTTAAATATGTTGTTATACTTGTATTTTAAATAACTTTGTTGTATTTTAAATTCCTAGATTTTAGGAATCTTTGTTTATTTAAACTCCTCATTGAGTATTCAATGGAACACATGGAAGTATAGTTTTTTCTTCCGGGATTACATCATCCAAGCTGTGTCTTGCTGTTCATTATAGTTTTCAACATGGTATTAGAGCCTTCATTCTGCTATTAGATTCTAACCGTGCCTTCATTGCACTCCTTTTTCTCATTCTTTGTTTCCTCTCCTAGGTCTTTATTGCCTTCTCTTGGTTTCTTCATTACTAAGGATGTCAGAAATCTTAGAGGTTAATCCCTACCTAACCACTGGTGAGTCAGAACCAGATTTGATTACCGGAACAAATGGAAGTACTGGCATCGGTTCTGGATCCAACAGTGGAGAACTGCCTGGAATGCACATTTCCTACAGATTGGATGGTAAAAATTACCTCCAATGGGCACAGCTTGTTCGAACCTTCCTCAAAGGACGAGGAAAGCTAGGACACCTCACTGCTTCACCTTTGAAGACTACTGATCCAGCTTTTCTGGCATGGGATATCGAGGACTCCCTCATCATGTCATGGCTGTGGAATGCCATACAACCTGAGGTCAGTAAGAACTATATGTTTTTAGATTATGCTAAGGCCATTTGGGACACCATTAGGTAGACCTATTCCAAGGTATAGGATGCTTCGGTAATCTTTGATATCAAAACAAAGATTAATAGTACTCGGCAAACATCTCTAACTGTTACTGAGTATTTTAACAAGGTGAATGGGCTTTGGTTGGAGCTAGATCAATATCAAGAGATCAAGATGATATGCAGTACTAATGCTGTCACTCTTAGCCGGATTCTTGAAAGAGATAGGATTGTGGAATTTCTAGCTGGATTGAATGCTGAGTTTGATCAAGTGAGGATTCAAATTTTTGGTAGGAAGAAGCTACCCTCCTTGAATGAAGTTTTTGCTATGGTGAGGAGTGAAGAAAATCTAAGGGGAGTTATGCTTAGTGACAGTGGAACAGAAGGATCAACCATGGTCGCTGCAAAAAAGGATGGGGCACGATTTAGAATGGGAAAAACAGAGGCCAAAAATTGCGAAGGGCTTTCGTGTAGTTTCTGCAACAAACCTAGGCATACCTGGGATCATTGCTTCAAACTTCATGGCAAGGAGGCTGTGTTAAAGAAGATGGGAGGTTTTAAAAATATGGCAGCACAAAAGCAGGCTTACATATCAGCCAAGGAGCACAAGGAAGGACAAACAACTAGTAAGGCAGAATCAGCCCCAGGTACTGATCTTGCTCAACTTGATGGTGAGGAGATTAACAAACTTAAGGCTTTCCTTAAGACCATCAACAATGGAAACTGTGTTTTCACCCAACAAGGTAATTGTTTACGTTCGGTCTCTCTTAATGCCTCTAAAACTGATAAGAATGACATTTGGATCCTAGATTCAGGAGCTACTAACCATATGACCCCTGATCCATTGGTTTTTGACACTTATGAGCCTATTGTAACCTCTAAACAGATTACCATTGCTAATGGAACCTTAGTTTCCATTAAAGGTCAAGGAACAGTTATCCTCAGCCTAAATATTACTCTTCAAAAGGTCCTACATGTGCCAAACCGATCCACTAATCTTGTGTCTATTCATCGGCTTACTAATGATCTAAACTGTCATGCCAATTTCTCTCCTAATGTATGTGAATTTCAGGCCTTGAGGACCGGGAAGATGATTGGTGCAGCTAGGGAACAGTATGGGCTGTATTTTCGGTAGAAAAAGGGAGGCTATCCTTTAGCTGGAAATTGATCTTTTAAGGCTGTTGGATTCTCTCAATTTACATCTAATCCCACTGCACATGTTTGGGTGCAACATTACAGGCTTGGCCACCCTCTGTTTCCTCGTCTAAAAACCATGTTTCCTTCCCTGTTTCAGTCCCTAGACCTTAGTGAATTTCAATGTGATGTATGTGTTATTTCCAAGCATCACCGAGTGTCCTATCCACCTAGTAATAAGAGGTGATCTAATCCTTTCTCTTTGGTTCATTCCGATCTTTGGGGACCCTCTAAAATACTAAATTGTTTGGGGGCCCGATGGTTTATTTCATTTATTGATGATTGTACTCGAATGACTTGGGTTTTCTTATTGAAAGATAAGGCTGCAGTTAGCACCATTCTAATCTCCACTCAATTCAATTGCTCAATTCAGAAATTTCAAACTGATAATGCGAAGGATTATGTTAATAATCATTTGCACCAATTCTTTCAACAAGAAGGAATAGTTCATGAGTCTTCTTGTGTCCACACTCCACAACAAAATGGAGTAGCGGAACGGAAGATGAGACACCTTCTTAATGTTGCTAGAAGTCTCCTACATCATCATAAAGTGCCTAAGAATTTCTAGGGGGGAAGCTATTCTTCCAGCAACCTATTTGATAAACTGAGTACCCTAAAAAATCCTAAACCATCAAACCCCATTTCAGCTCCTATCTACTCATTACCCAGATCTAAGTTTGCATTCTCCTCTTCCATTAAAGGTCTTTGGATGTGTTTCTTTTGTTCATATTCCTAAGCAAAATAGAGACAAACTTGATCCTAGGGCCCTAAAGTGTGTTTTCTTAGGCTATTCTCCTACCCAAAAGGGGTACAAATGCTACCATCCAACTACAAAGAAGTTTTATATTTCCAAGGATGTTACATTTGCTGAATCCCAACTGTTTTTTTCTTCACCTCAGACTGGTCGCTAGGGGGAGCATTTGGATGGTGACTAGGCGGTTGGGGATATTTTTCAACTAACTGAAGCACAACTCCCTAACTCTCTGCTCTCTTCTTGTCCTCCATTCAATTCTAGGCCTCTCTCATCTTAGCCAAACAGCAGCAGTGAGCAGATTGTTCCTGAATCTCACAACTTGCAGTCCAGCTAGTTGCCTCCAGGCCATTTCAAGGGATCTCCCTATGTTTTCAAAAGAAGCCAGCCTATTCTGGATCCACAACAAGTACCACCATTTGACTCTAGTCAAGGTAAGGAATTTATACAACCCTCTATCCTAGAAAATGACTCCCAACTTTCTATTTCTGATTGTTCTAATTCTTCTAACCCAAGTTATGATGATTTAGATCTTTCTATTGCTGTTAGGAAAAGAGCCAGAAGTTGTACCCAACATCCCTTAACCAATTTCTTATCCTACCACCGGCTGTCCCAAAAATACAAAGGATTCCTGACAGCTTTGGATTCAATTGTCATTCCTAACTCAGTAGAAGAGGCCTTAAGAGATCATAATTGGAAGCAAGCCATGATGGAAGAGATGAGAGCCTTAAAGAAAAATCAAACTTGGGAAATTGTGTCACAGCCAAGAGGGGTTTTGCCAGTAGGTTGCAAATGGGTATTCAATGTAAAATACAAGGCTGATGGAACATTGGTTAGGTACAAGGCCAAGCTAGTAGCCAAAGGATATACCCAATCCTATGGCATAGACTATTTTGAAACATTTGCTCCAGTGGCAAAGATGGCAACAATGAGAATTCTAATATCTTTGGCAAACATTTTTTGGATAGACATTGCAACAGTTTGATGTTAAGAACGCTTTTTTGCATGGAGACCTAGAAGAGGAAGTTTTCATGGAGTTGCCTCCGGGATTTCAAGGAGAAGAAAAAGGAAAAGTATGCAGGCTCAAGAAAGCCCTCTATGGGCTCAAACAGTCCCCAAGGGCCTGGTTTGGCAAGTTCTCTAAAGCCATGAAGACTATGGGATACCGTCAAACCCGGGGTGATCATACACTCTTCATGAAGCACTCAAGGGGAGGAAAAATTACAGCCTTGCTAATATATGTGGATGATATAATCGTGACTAGAGATGATGAGGAGGAACAAATGTTGCTAAAGAGTAATCTAGCCCAAGAGTTTGAAATCAAGGATCTTGGTATCTTCAGATATTTCTTGAGCATTGAAGTGGCCTACTCTAAGGATGGTATCTTCCTATCTCAACGTAAATATATTTTGGATCTACTTGCTGAAACAGGGCTTACTGGAGGCAAGGGTTCTAGTGTCTCAGTGGAACCTAATGGAAAACTATGGCAGAATCCTGATAGTCAACCAATTGATAAAGGGAGATATCAAAGGTTAATGGGCCGGTTGATATACCTTTCTCATACTAGATTTGATATTACCTTTGTTGTTAGTCTTGTGAGCCAATTCATGCATAACCCAACCGCGGAGCACATGCAAGTTGTAAGGAAGATACTTGGCTATCTCAAGACTAATCCAGGTAGGGGTCTATTGTTCAGAAGAGGAAGGGAATTAGATGTTAGAGGCTTATTATGCAAGATCTATCACTGATAGAAGATCAACTACAGGGTATTGTGTATTCTTAGGTGGGAATCTAGTGTCTTAGAGGAGTAAGAAACAGAGTATTGTGGCTAGATCAAGTGCCGAATTAGAATTTAGGGCTATGGCCCTTGGAATGTGTGAGTTGCTATGACTCAAGATTATCCTAGAAGATTTAAAAATAAAAGTTCAAGGAGCAATTGGGTTATCTTGTGATAACAAATTTGCTATAAGTATTGCACACAATCTGGTTTAGCATGACAAGACAAAACACATTGAGATAGATCAACATTTTATAAAAGAAAAATTGGATGCAAGACTAATCCATATTCCTCATGTTTCATCTGAGGAACAAGAAGCTGATGTATTCACAAAAGGTTTGGCAGCCAAGAGGTTTGAGGATCTAATATGCAAGCTTGGAATGGTAGATATCTATTCTCCAGCTTGAGGGGGAGTGTTGAAATTGTGAGAAGTCAGAGGTAGAACTCCAACCTGAAAAGCTAGCTTAACAGGTGGAGAGATCATCCTCTTTATATATAGCCCAAGTCTCCCTTACTGAGGCGATGTGGGATTCTCACTCCCTCCCACGCCGAAGCTTCTCCAGTAACTGATACATGCCCAAGTGATCGGGTAGGGTACTGGTCCATGACCACAACCGAGGGTAGTCCCCCAATCAAGGGTTGGCTCTGATACTATGTGAGAAGTTAGAGGTAGAACTTCAACCTGAAAAGCCAGTTTAACAGGTAGAGGGATCCTCCTCTTTATATATAGCCCAAGTCTCCCTTACTGAGGCGATATGGGATTCTCACAGAAATATGGTGATATCATTGTTGAGATAATGCCCCAATTTATGATTAAGATAAAGCTCTAACTTCCCTAGATTCTAGGAGGAGATAGGATCTTATTTCTAAGAGGAGATAGGATCTTATCTATCTCTAAAATTTAGGAGATTGGTTATATCTTAAATCTGTTGTTATACTTGTATTTTAAATAACTTTGTTGTATTTTAAATTCCTAGATTTTAGGAATCTTTGTTTATTTAAATTCCTCATGAAGTATTCAATGGAACACAAGGAAGTATAGTTTTTTCTTCTGGGATTACATCATCCAAGCTGTGTCTTGCTGTTCGTTACAGTTTTCAACAATTATTATTAATCATCAACTAAAAAATGCATTTCTTTTAAGGTCTTGTGATCTGAAAAATGTCCTTCTGAACATTTGCTAGTGTTTTTTGGTGTGATCTTAGAAATTTAACATTAAGACTGTTCTGTCATATTTTGCCTCTTCTTATCTGTTTATGTATGGCTTTGATTGCCTACCCTTCTTGCAAATTATGCCTGGAGCTCTTTCATTAATTAATTGCTCTGCAGGTTATTGTCTGAAGATGTTTTGCATGTTTCAACTACTAAGGACTTGGAAACACATAATATGAAGTGATCACATTTCTATCATGAATGTTTTAACAGACTTGCTAGAGTGTATAATTTGGTAAAGTAATTGTAAGACTTAACATGTACCTAACTCATTATTTTCTGTTCTTTGACTAAGGGGCATTGTAAGCCTAGAGAAAGGATTAATTAGATTGATGGAAAGATTTCAAAAACAAATGTGCTATTAAACAAATTAGTAAATGATTCTTAATGGGGTAAAATGCAAGCATTCACAATGGTGGACCTCAGAGTAGATGAATGTTCCCGTGCTAGAATATAGATGGAGACCTCCCTCCCTCCTCCTCATGAGTTTGCTTATTGGTGTTGGATCATGAAATTTAATATGATGGTTGGCCACTATTCCATTATGGTGTTACTTCCTTCTTGCAAATTTAATTTGATTTTTATAGATAATTCTGTAGATATCTTTTTTTTTTTTTTCTGTAAATAATTCTTTAGATATCATTTTCTGCTTGACATGATTCTGGTGATGCGGAAAGAAAAATCGAGAGGTTTAGAAAATACTCTGTGCTAAATAAAGGATTGGGTTGCAATACTTCTAGTAGTCTCAAATTAATAATGTTAATGGGGAGGTGGAAAGAGGGATACCAACAATATTCATTTACAAACAACTCTCTAAATCATAGGTAGCTGTGCATTAATAATATCCATTGCTTTCATCTGAGGGAGGGGCATTCAATACAATGTTGATGGTATTGACTTGAGCTTAAGTTGACTTAAGCTGTCATGAGACTTATTACAGCTCTCTTGTAAGACACTCCTCCCCGCTTCCCTGTCCAATCATTCCCTAGATTGTCTTTAGACTTATTATGGTTCTCTTGTAAGACACTCGTCCGCAGCTCCCTACCCAATCATCCCCCTAAACATTTTAGGTAGAACAATGGACTAGTTTTAACTTTAAGTGCATAAACCCTTTAAGTGTAACTTGTATAAATTTGCACAGCCGACGGGTATTGTTGAAAGCAGATTGGTCCATTTTCTGTGTGCTTATTCCATGGACTTAATGCTTTAATTTTGCTCCCTTTCTTCCTTCATTTTAAATGTGGTTCTAATGTATGCTGTGAACTTTAGGCTTAACTATGGGCTGGACTATAAAGGAAATGTATGTGGCGATAGGCATGCAAATCCTGACCTTCGCGAACTGGAACTCAGATATTGGTTGAACCCCAACCAGGTTTACCAAAGTGGTTTGAAAAACAGCAATTTCAAGCTTGACAATGCCCGGAGTATCTGCTTAATGGATTGCCCTATCCCGTCGGAAGATTCACTGAATTGGGTGTGCGATTATCCAGACGGAGATATTCGCCTCAAAGTTGATGACTGGATTGATAGGAACTATGATTATTTTGCAGACCTTACTCCAGTGCTAAGGAACACATCTCTTCAACTTCAAGGTCCCTGTTATCCTGTTATATACCCAAGTGTAAATGGTAAGCTATTTGAAGTTTAGGTTTGGACTTCAACTTCTGGTATTGGGAATTTGGGATAAAATTGCATTATCAAGATTAAAACTTTTTTTTTTTTCCCCCTTTGTAACTTCAATTTATGGATCTGTGCCTTGTCCATTAAGACTCTATAAATCTTTTCCTTTTTCAGTTTACTGGACTTGCCAGTTTATAGCCCGTGCATCAAATGTTTCTTTGCACCATTGGCAGCAGATGGGTGGAGTGAGCATTGTTGAAGACATACTCATAGATAAATCTATTCACAAGTCCATCAATTCACATTCATCAGTTTTGAAGGTAAAGTATTATTTTTGGTCTGTGTCCCTCTTTTTCCAGTGGTCATGCTCTAATCACTCTGACCTTAATCCTAGCCATTTGACATTAAATTTAAATGTAGTTGGATAAAGAGTTACCTAGTTTCATTGAGAGAGAGAGAGAGAGAGAGAGAGAGAGAGAGAGAGGCGGGGAGGAATATGGTTGTGGTGCATAAACTACTTCAGTTCTGGAGAAATCTTTTTTTTTTCTTCTGGCTTAGTCTCAGAACTCAACTTGATAAAGAGGACACCCCTAGTGCACAAAGCTCTACTTTGTGAGGGTTGGGGGAGGGTCTTTTTTGCACACGACCTTTCCCCTTATTATTATTATTATTTATTTATTTTTGCAACAGGCTGTTTCCACTGCTTGAACGCTTGATGTTCTAATCACAAAGAAGAAACCTTACCATTGATACCAAGGCTTGCCCTCAAAACTCACTTGTTAATTTGAAATAAAACCAGATAGTGTTGTTTTGCCCTGGACTTTTGCCTAGAGGATCCTAGAGTCAATGGTTCTACAGATGTGTGTGAGGGTAACTTTTGTCAAATTATTGGAGTTGTTTTCCTAACAATTCCAGCTGTTGAAGAGACATCCGTGTCTGTGAAGGTAACTTTGTCTGATACCTGATAACTATTTTGGTTCTCTTCTGAGAGGTATATAGAATAAATTCTTTATCAAATGATTTCTTATTTGTCTTTGTGGAGTTACATCAGTTATGTCTTGCATGTGGCTTGTTCATCACATGTTCTCATGGTGAAACTTATCACTTATGTTATTTTGCAGAGATATGTTGCTGATATTGGCAAGTCTTGGCCTGTATTGATTGTTTGTGGAGGAATCTTGCCATTGTTTTTATCAGTGATATGGCTCTTGATGATTAGGCATTTTGTTGCTGGGATGCCATGGATAACAGTCATCCTCTTTAATGTCCTCATGATTTCATTTACAATGTTTTACTATTTAAAAGGTTAGGTCATCTTCTCCAGTGTTTTTAGGTAATGGCTGTATAGGAAAGCAACTGATCCTTCAATGCATCTTAGATAGATAGAAAATACTTCTTCATGGAAAATATCAAAGGAGCCCAGACACCATTTTATTTCTGTCCTTACAAGTAAATTTGTTGATATGCATGTTTGTCTGCCAGTTCTACTTTCTGAAACAGGCTTGTGTGTTCTATATAGTTGAGTGCCTGCCCTTATGCTCTATATCGCATCAGGGTTATGATTTGTCTATATATAGTAACATTTTATGATTAGATGCTAGGTTCAAGCTTGGACCTCATACGCAAAAGATTTGTTGTGAAAGTTCGTTTCATAAGCATGTCATATGATGATAAGATATCATTGCACAAGATGCAAATATGTTATGTTATATGATGGATGCTTGTTCTACTTTTTGAAAATTTTGGGATCTCTCTCTTTTTTTTAACTTTTGTCTACTTTTTTGTGTTAAAGGCGTGCCTAGGCGCAAAGCGCCTCACCTGGGCTGAGGCGAGGCGATTTCAGCAAGACCCTCGCCTTGCACGGTGAGGCGCTGAGGCGAGAGGCGCGCCTCATGAAACTGATAGTAGTTCTTTTTACTCCTTTATGTTGGTTGAGTGGCGCTTCCCCTTTCTCTGTCTTTTTTTTTTTTAATCTTTATTTGGAGATTCATGTATCCTTATAGGTACAAAGGGTTGTCTTTAAGTGCATAGTCTATTATTATAAATCATGCGAACAGGGAGTGACACCCTTGGCACTTAATAAATTTGTATTTTGTTTTCAAATAATATGATGGATACTTGTATGTTTAAGCTAACATAAAGGAATGTATAATGCTCATGCCACCATATTATGATGAAAGAATAAATTTACTGAAATATCTGGTTACTGCTTCGTTATATGGCCACTTATTCTATTAATGCCATGTAATGATTATATTTTTCTTTTGTTTGCTTTAGCTGGATGGATTGGAAACAGTGCCATTTCCCCGATTATTGGCGAGCACAATCCATATTATCATGTATCTGCGAGGGTGGGTTCTTAAAAATGACAAAGTCCTTTATAACTGGAAGTTTTTATTACTGTTGTGTTATCTACTAAAGCATCTGCATGTTTCAGGAGCTTAATCATCTTCATGCTGTTGCTATTCTCATGACTATTATTATGATAATTTCCTTCCTTTCATCTATTGCCATTGTACGCCGCATACTAATGGCTACGTCTGTTCTCAAGGTATGCGTAATAGTTCTCTTGACATTTTAATTGTGAAAATGTTTTAACTGTTAGCCTAAAGAATTTAGAAGCTTGAAAAGTTTAGGAAGAATTTTGATAGCTGGATATGTTACCTGAACAAATTCATAAATTTTTATTTTGGATTAAACTCTGCCACAATGTAAAATGTAACGATTTTAAATGTTAATGTGTGTTTCCAGGAGTCTGAAGTTATATAGAATGATAGAAAGAACTTAGGTAAATGCTAATGGACTTATCTGGAATTGATCTAACGGCATTTGCATGTTTATTCCTCATCTAGGCTTCTCAGTTTTATGGTGTCAAGGATCTTACAAAACTAAGTACAATCCAGCTCGCATGCATCATAGATATCCTCCAAATTATAGTCACCCTTCTCTCTGCACCAACCTTTTTGTTTTTTCTCCATCTTTCTATATTGTAACAGGGATTTTACTGCCTGTATGTAGAGTTGTAAAATGGGCTTTGTTTTCTTTCTCTTTTTTTCACTCTTTTTTCATAGGGTTTTAGCTGCCTGTATGTAGAGGTGGCATAGCCCATTTTACCGGTCTGGCCTGCAAATCTATCCTACTTTTTCTTAATTAACAAGCACTTGATATTATATCAAGCCATGCAGACTGATGACTTGTTTAGCTTGAAAACAAGGCTTGAATAAAGAATACAAAAAGGCTTTGATTATAGTTGTCTTGATATGTGGCTTGGATCAAATCAATCTGCTCCACAGAGAGGTGGAGAGGAGGAGAGAGAGAGGTTCATGGTGGCGTTTGTCTTTATTGCAAAAAGGTGGGATTTGAGGTGGCCAAGAACAGCCATGCATAAACTTATATTTTCAAGGCTTGCAGGCTGCCATATGGGTGGCCCAGCCTGTTTTATGCCCCTACCTATATGTATCAAAGATATCCTGCTGTGCTGATCTCTTAAGCAACATAGCACCCCCTTTGAGGTGGGGGCTTTTTCTTTGTTTTATATTCTATGCACGAGCTACTTGATTGTGGTCAAGAGAAGGGGCCTATTGATGATTTTACCAAATTCCTGTGCAGGTTGCTGCCAAGGTCATTGGAGAAGTTCAGGCTCTTATAATCTTTCCTGTCATACCTTACTTTATCCTTGCAGTTTTTTATATGTTCTGGTTTTCAGCTGCTCTGCATCTTTTTAGTTCAGGACAAGTCCTTGAGAATAACTGTAACTCCAACTGCTGTGCCTATGTGCTTGAGTTGAGACGGGTTAGCTGTGACCGTTGTTGTGGTTATAGCATCCATTATACTTCTCATATTGGTGCCGCAATCCTTTTTCACCTGTTTGGATGCTACTGGGCTACACAATTTTTTATAGCATGTTCTTCAACAGTCATTGCAGGTTCTGTTGCTTCATATTATTGGAACCGTGGTGAAACATCGGTAAGCTACTCAATCAGTTGTTTAAATGAAAAATCCATTGACTTTTTTTCTTCTTACCGGGGTAAACACTATTCCTTATAATATCATCAATATTATGGAATTCTGCCTAATGACTTTATATTAGAAGTTTTGCTTGCAAAGTGCTATAAGTTGAGGGAGGTGCCTTTTTTCTCAACCTCAAGGGTGCCTTGTGGAATTTCCCAAAACAAAATAAGAAACTATATTATATATAATCACATTGGTGGAGTGGCGCCTATTTTAGATAAGATGTGGGAGATGTGATTATGATAGATTGGACATTGAGAAGAAGATTATAGGCGCACTTGTGAAAAGGGTGGATGCAAGGAGAAAGTTTATAGCAAAAGAGGGAGATGAAGACCAACTAAATCCTGGAGAGAAATCTTTAAACATGACTTGGGATATAAATGACTTTACGAAAGATATGGCCATGGATAGAGATGTCTGCAAGTCTAGAATACACGTAGCTAAGCCAACCTAGTGGGAATAAGGCTTGTGATTGTTGTTGTATGTAGGCTTGCATACAATACATCACATAAAAAATTTAAACTCGCAATATGTCAATGGATTATGTGTTTAAAAGCCTCCATTATCACCCAATATCCAATATCCGAACATGCAATTAATACTTTGACCCAATGATATAGTTTCTTGTTTACAAATTGTTTAAATCATGCGATTGTTTTATGCTTAGCTCTTTTTTCCAAGACTTCTTTCTCCTTGTTGGACTTGTTAAGGAAAGATCAAAATAATTTGCATCAGTCATGTCAATTTGGTGGTACCTAGCAGCATAAAGGCCATAAGAAGGGAGGCAGCCATAACATAATGTTATTATTTCTGCAAAGAAGACTTTAGGCTTTACAAACATAAATAACACTAACATCAACAAATCCTTTGTATAAATCCAATTGACTGGTTGAACTTGTCCAATTTCACTCATCACCTTTGTGAAGGTCATATCTTCAATTAAATGAATGACCATGTATCTTCTTCGGATCCCTAAGGTCTCAACCCATTTTTTCACCAACTTGACTTAAATTGTATCACTCCTTTACCCGTGATGACAGTTTCATTATTGCAGTGCCCAACCATCCTAAACAGTGTCCTTTATCTTTATTTGCTGCTGCCTATACCTTGTTTGGATTTAACCTTTTATTATTAGCATTTTCTGCATCATATTTAGTTAATTTAAGGATGAAGTAACTTAAAAAAGAATGCCCTACTTACAATTTATAGGATGTGATGGCACTCTCTTAAACTTTATGCAGAAATGTATATTTTTTTTTTTTTGGGGTCTTTTCTTGTGGTAAAAAAATGAGGTCTTCTTGGTCATAGAACATAGAAGGTAATAGTTTTTTATTTTTTTAAATCCCAAGATTAGTTGGTCCAGTGACATCAGCTGATACAGTAGCTGCATGGAAATTTAAGAATATCCAATTTCGAAAGTTGCTTGGACCTACAAATTGCACACTTCTTTTTCCTATTATTGTTGTCGGGATACAAAAATTAAAATTTGTTTGTTGTGAGGAAACTTAGCAAGCAATCAGAAGAATCCAAGGTATCCCTTGGCCTCCCTACCCTACCTGCAAGATCTAGGAGAGAAGGAAGTCGTGTGGGGTGGACCCAGTCCACTAACCTGGAAGAGGCTCGATTAGCTAGCCGAGAGAGCTGTGGAGTCGGAGAAGTCCAGGAAGATATGTCCCCCGCCTACATTACCCGCATTGTCCTGCAGCAACACTTCCTCCCGAGGGGGGGGGGGGTGGTCTCCTGAAGGCCCTTCCGAGCTTAACCTCGGGACCACACCAGGAAAAGGGTCTCTCGATTCAAATGACTCATACCCAACTTATTGGGGTCTCTCAGCTCAAAAGATTCATACCCAACTTGTTAGGGTCACTCGGCTTAGAAGAGTCACGCGCAACTTGTTGGGTCACTTGCATCTCACTCTCCCGCATTATAAATTTATTATTGTACTTGGGCAACAACACCTACCATTCCATGTGTTTAATGTTTATATGATGAAGTACAATAATTGGACCAAGATCTAGTGTATAGCAGTTCCCAATGTTGAAGAAATGAATGAAGATTAAATAATTGAAAGGGGTTGTACCAATGGCTTGTGGAGATTTTGGTATGTGCTTTTGGAGTTTTTGTCCCATCTTGGTTGCATATATGTGCTATTGTTCATAGAATGGAAAAGGAAAAATGCTAGTTGACTTTTGTTTCCTTCAATGTAAGATACTTGACAATATTTCCTTGGTTCCCTTAAAATGAAATTAAATCCTATTGCTTCTCTTTCCTATGTTTAGTAGTGTTTTCTGCAAATTGCAGCCAGAGATTCCATTTCTTCCGGTTTTCTCCTCAATGAAGCGACTTATGCGTTACAGTCTTGGTTCTGTGGCTCTTGGCTCTCTAATCGTATCATTTGTTGAGTCCATCAGATTTATACTTGACGCAATTCGTCGCAAGTTGAAAGTTGTTAATACAGTACCAGAAAGCTGGATCGGAAGGGTGGCATTTCATTCTTCTCAGTTTTCCAGACGGGGCATTGAGTGGACCATCAAATCTGTGAACCGCAATGCTTATATCATGGTAATTTAGTGAAACTGATCCTGGCAAGTGTTTCTTTTCTTCCATTTTGGTTTTGGTATGTGATTGTTTGGATCCACATCCATAAATACTGTATCCGGAATGGAAGGAGGCGAAAATGCACTTCTCATAATTTTTTTTTTTTTGGCAAGCATTTAACAGGATTGATTCTTGCATAGAAGATAATACTATTCCCAAAGGATTTAAAATGCTTTTCTTTTCCTTTTTTGCTAAGGAAATTCATAAATCATTTTCCAGTTGTGTAGTATTTCATCATAATCAACATACGTGACTTTTGCTTTTCTTTCTTCTGGTCTATGCCTTCATTCTTAAATGCATGGTTCTGACTTTCAGATTGCTATAACGGGCAAAAGCTTCTTTAAGGCTTCTGAGATTGCAACAGAACTGATTATCAGCAATATCCTCCGGATAGGGAAAGTGAATGTGATCGGTGACGTTATTCTCTTTCTTGGGAAGTTGTGTGTCAGCCTCTCAAGTGCTGTCTTTGCTTTTCTCATGTTGGACACTCACAATTATGCCTCTTCCCACAACAAGATCTCCTCTCCACTGTTTCCTGTGCTGGTATGTTTTATGTTTTCTATTTCATAAGCTGTTGAATGAAGAAATTTATTCATCAATACAGCAAGTTATTGAAGCATAAAAGGACCTTGTTAGTTTTAAAAGCATATTTAAATGAAAGTATAGAGTAGAAAACAACTAGGGGCATCTTAATGTAACGTGATCATTTGTGCAATTTATTCTTAGAGTTGCAAGGGGAAGGCTTGTCGTCATCTTTTAGGTGTTGGCTAAAAAGCACAGATACAAACAGGGGACTTGGACAGGAACACTATACTACTCAAAACAACTAGACACTGGAGTTTTCAAACAAGCTAGGACACAGGATAGAAAGAACACATCAACAACAACAACAACAACAACATATCCAGCCTTTATCCCACTATGTGGGGTCGGCTACATGAATTCTAGACTTCCATGTATTTCTATCGTTTGTCATATTTTCATTTAGATCCATATACTTCATATCGAACTTTAATGTCTCTCCCAAAGTCTTCTTGGGTCTACCTCTACCTCTTTTTGTGACTAATTGTTCCATTTCATCAACTCTCCTCACAGGAGCGTCTCTTAGTCTCCTTCTCACATGACCAAACCATCTTAGTCTAGTCTCTCTCATCTTCTCCTCGATTGGCACTACTCCTACCTTATTACGAATAACTTCATTTCTAATTTTATCCTTTCTTGTATGTCCGCACATCCATCTTAACATCCTTATCTCCGCTACACTCGTCTTTTGCTCATGCTGGTATTTAACTGCCCAACATTCTGAGCCATACAGCAAAACTGATCTTATAGCTCTCCTATAAAATTTTCCTTTCAATTTTAATGGGATTTTACCATCACATAACACTCCCGATGCATTTCTCCATTTTAGCCAACCTGCCTTAATTCTATGTGCGACATCCTCGTGAATTTCTCCATCTTTTTGAATCACTGATCCCAAATATCGAAAATGGTCTTTTCTTTGTAAGATTTGGTCTTCTAATTTTATTATAACATCATCCACTCTTGCATTTTTACTAAATTTGCATTCCATATATTTTGTTTTCTTTCTACTTAATTTAAATCCCTTATATTCTAAATTGTTTCTCCACAACTCAAGTTTAGTGTTCACTCCTTCTTTTGTTTCATCCACCAACACTATGTCGTCTGCAAATAGCATACACCATGGCACATCTGTCTGAATATCTTTAGTGAGTTCATCCATTACTAAGGCAAATAAGTATGGACTTAGTGCAGAACCTTGATGCAGTCCTATTGTAGTTGTAAATGGTTCAGTATCCCCTCCGCATGTTCTGACCCTTGTCTCTACACCATGATACATGTCTTTAAGGGCTTGTATATAGGCTATTTTGACTCATTTCTTCTCTAAAACCCTCCATAATACTTCTCTAGGGACCCTATCATAGGCCTTTTCTAGATCTATAAACACCATATGTAGGTCCTTCTGATGATCCCGATACCTTTCCATTAGGCGCCTTAATAAATATATAGCTTCCATTGTTGACCTGCCAGGCATGAAACCAAACTGATTTTCTGACACATTTGTTTCTTTTCTAAGTCTCTGCTCTATTACTCTCTCCCAGAGTTTCATGGTATGACTCATTAACTTAATTCCTCTATAATTTTCACAGTTTTGAACATCTCCTTTGTTCTTGTATATAGGAACCAAAGTACTCTTCCTCCACTCATCTGACATTTTTTTTGATTTAAGGATCGCGTTAAATAGTTGCGTTAGCCAGGAGATGCCCTCTTCTCCCATGCATTTCCATGCTTCTATTGGTATATTATCTGGTCCCACTGCCTTATGATTTTTCATCTTTTTTAAAGCTTGCCTTATTTCATTTGAACTTATGCGTCGATAGAATGTGTAGTTCACATTCCCTTCGGAGTTACTAAGATGTCCCAACCTAACTCTTGTGTCACCACCATCATTGAATAATTTTGTGAAATACTCCTTCCATCTCTCCTTAATTGCTCCCTCATTTACTAAAACATTTTGATTGTCATCTTTTATGCATTTCACTTGATTTAAATCCCGTGTTTTTCTTTCTCTTGATTTAGCTAATTTATATATCCCTTTCTCCATCTTTTGTATCAAGTCGTTTATATAGATTCTCATATGCTTTTGACCTTGCTTCACTAACAGCTCTTTTTGCTGCCTTTTTTGCTTCTTTATAATTTTTTTGATTTTCTTCATTGTTGCATTGATATACCGCCTTATAGCAAGTTTTCTTATTTTTAATTTTCAATTGTACATCTTCATTCCACCACCAAGACTCCTTAAGGTTAGGGGCTCTACCATTTGTCTCTCCAAGGACTACCTTTGTCGTGCTTCTCAGAGCATTAGCCATTTCTTTCCACATTTGGTTTGTTTGTCTTTCTCCATTCCATTCCCTTTTACCCCTTAATTTTTCTTTGAAGATTAGTTGTTTCTCCCCTTTTAAATTCCACCACCTGATTCTTGGATTTTGTTTTATATGGTTTTTTCTCTTCCAATTTCTTACTTGGACGTCAAGTACTAGAAGTCTATGTTGAGTAGTCAAACACTCTCCCAGTATTACCTTACAATCCCTACAACATAACCGATCCTCTTGTCTCATGAGGAAGTAATCTATTTGGGTGCTTGAGCTGATATTTTTATATGTGATTAAGTGTTCGTCCCGTTTTTTGAACCTCGTATTGGTTATAATGAGCCCATATGCCATAGCAAAATCTAGGATAGATTTACCCTCATTATTAATTTCCCCGAATCCATACCCTCCATGTACCTCTCTATATCCGTTTCCGTCTCTACCCACGTGCCCATTTAAGTCACCTCCTATAATCACTTTCTCTCCTCTTGGTATCATTTGTATGAGTCCCTCTAGATCCTCCCAGAATTTTGCTTTTATCTCCTCACCTAACCCCGCTTGTGGTGCATATGTACTAAAGATATTCATAGTCATTCTTCCTAGAATAACCTTCACCATAATAATCCTATCCCCTATTCTCTTTACATCCACTACCTCATCTACTAAACTTTTATCCATAATGATCCCCACTCCATTTTTTGCTCGATCATTTCCTGTGTACCATATTTTATATCTATTTTCTGACAAAGTTTTTGCTTTTTTCCCTACCCATCTCGTCTCTTGAAGGCACATAATATTAATTTTTCTCCTAATCATCACATCCACCACTTCCATAGCTTTGCCTGTTAATGTTCCTATGTTCTATGACCCAATCCTTAATCTATGATTTTGTTTTTGTCCTTGACTTTGGATTTGATTTTGTTTTTGGCCTTGACTTTGAATTTGATTTTGTTTTTTATTTTGATTTTGGTTCTGATTTTGATTTTGATTTTGGTTTTGATGTTGATTTTGATTTTGGACTAACTTCTTTACCCACATCCGTCCAAGCAAATGCGGGAACCCTTGCTCATTTATCACTACATCCGGACACCGATACAGCGGCCCTAGCTCACTTGTCACTACACGGGGGCAGTGTAGCGCGTCGCTATGAAGGGATTTTTACGCCCACGCCCAAACGTTTTTTCATAATTTGTCTAGAGTTCATGTTTTGGATCCGACTAAGTTTTACGTTGGCTGTCGGCTACCTAACACAACCCTCCTCCTTTATCCGGGCTTGGGACTGGCAGTGGATAACATTCCCAGGCGGAGTTAGAAAGAACACATCAATGCATATTTTTTTATCGGCGGCACATGAATTATAGTAACTAATACATTTTTTTCATTTTGCATACATTTTGAAAAGCTATATACATAAATAAGTTGAAATTGGAAAAAGTAGAGGATGAAGGACTAATGTGTATAATCTTCATTGTTTGTTAATTTACAATTGTCTTTTGACTTGCTCATTTAGACTGTAATGTGAGTCTAATTGGTTTAAGTGATATATAGATATGCATGTTCTTATCATGGGATTGAGTTTTCGGTAAGTGTCTAATTTTAGAAGAATTAAAAAGAAATAATACCACACTTTTGGGTAAGTGGGCACATGTCACAAGCATCCCACATGTTTTATCAGAACGAAAGGGCATCTTCTTTTTAGTGTATATGTATTTAGATTACAACTCCTCGAAACTGCACCCAAAAAAAAAAATCATGATTGTTGAGAAAAGCTTGGTTATTATCATAGAGAAGAGTTTGTGTGGATGTGTGTATCATGCTATGTTTGATCCGGATGGAAAACATTATATATAATGGTCAATATTACTCTTCTTAAAACCGTGGGAATCAATTACTTAAGAGCTGGAATATCAGTAGATGATAAGCTGCTAAACTCACTTGACCTAACATGAACCTGCCCTAGGCATTATCTAAGAATCTATTTTTCCATGATGGTTTGGTTTGTCTTTCTATGCTTACCTTTTTTGCCAAAATGACGTTAAGACTTATTTGACTGATATTGCATCAGTACTATTGAATCAGAACTAAGACATGATCACGTTGTTGCTGCAGGTGTGCTGGGGCTTGGGTTATGTGGTTGCTACTCTGTTCTTTGGGGTCGTGGAGATGTCAATCGATACCATCATCCTCTCGTTCTGCCAAGATTCTGATGAGCACCAAGGGACGGCTCAGTATGCCCCTCCCCTTCTCATTGAGACTCTAAATGACCAAAATGAGATGCAGCGACTCACACAATAATAACTCTTTGAAACCTGCCAATGCTTGTTTGCTTATTAGCTTCATGAGAGAGTAGGACTCGTTGCTGCAGCCACTGTACTGTTCATCTTCGGTTGCCCATCACAATCAGTTTCCTGCTTCTATTTTTGACGCGGTTCTAAACTCTTACATTGCCTTTAGTGTATATATTAGAAATATTCTGTTTTAGCGTTTTAAGCTTCATTTCATGCTTCAAGTATTGATCAAATTAACTAATATTAGTGGTTCCAAGAAACCTGTTTAAGGTTGATAGTCAATAACATGAATCCACAATAGTCGATAATATTATAAGAAACACCGGTCAAGACAATTACGATAGCAAGACAACGGCTTAGCCTCCTCCAAAGTCTGTTGATATCTGATGTAAATTGACAACCCTAAGGTAAGGCTTCATAGCCCAATTCTAAAGAGACCAACATCTAGCCAGGCAATCTTCATTTAACATTTTGATCATTGAAAGTTTCAACAACCAAAGAGAGCTCCAGCAATCTATACTTTAATTTCCATGTTCAAATGGGCTCCAGGAAAGCAGCAGGGGCCAAGCTCAATGGCTTCTCTTCCAGTTGATGACGAGACGGGTCACAAAAGTTTCAGATTACATTTAACCTCAAGTCATGAGTTGTATTAACTTGCCACTCATTTGTTGGCAAAACTCAAACATTTTGGGTCAATCTCATCTAGTTTGATCACTATTGTTTGACCATTGTTTTCCTCACTCCATTTGATGGATTCTCCATCCAGAAGCTTCGTAACCTGAAATCAGAAAATTCATAACATGCTTAATTTTTTTTGTCCTTTTCTCGAGAAAGACTAAACACAAAGAATCACACAGATGCCTAAATGAAACTACATGGCACAGAACTGAAATAGTGTTGCTATCGCCATGGTTTGACTAGTATCAATACTCCAATCGTTTGGAAGTCTAACTAGTGGATTGTCTAGCAATATTCGTGTTTGTTGTGTAAATATTTTAATTAGAGAGTCATGTAAGACTAAGTGGAAAATATTTTACCTAGTCTGTCATATATCTCCTATTCAAGCATTAGGACTACAATGTACGCACACAAAACGGGAGTACTACAATAATACTATTTAAAAATAACTGTATGCGAAAACACGAAGATACATTCAGCCAAAAGCACACACAAAGATAAGAGTGCCTTCTTTTTTTTGCTTAGAGAACTTTTTTTTATTTAGTCATACTTTCACGGGAAAACATTAATTACAGATTTGGAGGTACTTATCTGGAAGAGACTACCAAGAAACCACCCATCAGATGTGATGAATTGTGAAGCATCATGAAATGGGGGGTAAAATCAAGAAGTAGATCTCTAAGTGCAGGGCAGCTTTTGGAGGGGAGTGGAATGCTGACAATTTGCCACAGGCGAAATACCATTGACTTCAACAGCCCGGAAAAAAACACTTAAAAATAATATATTTAAAATTCTTTTAACTAATGTCAGCCTCTTTTCTTTATTATTCTTCACATATATGGAGAAGTGGAAAAAAAGGCTGCATGGGCCTTGAAAGCATTCAGTCCATCATGTCGCACTTTTAGAGAGAGAACTTAACAGTAATGTTTTTCCAAACTTCTTAAAATTTTGCTAGTTTAATTTCGTTATATTTCCATTTTGATATTCAGAACAAAATATAAAAGCATACAACATGAAAATTAAATGTTATGCAAAACAGGCCCATGCTGAAGAAAGGTACGCATTTGTCATGGCGGAAAATAACATGGTCATTGCTTTGTATTTTCTGAAAGATTGCAAGCTACACAAATCTTTCCAATGACTAATAATTTTGCAGTTATAGGGAAACAAACATAATATAGTTAGTGGGGCCTCACCAGTCGTTTCCGCCGTGCTGCTTTTGTATCCTCAACGCCAGTACCTACTATGACCTTTAGATATTGAATTGCTGACAGAAAGCAAGAAGTGAAAAACGTATTATGTAACTTCACTCAGTTGGTCAGTTGAAGAACAGATAGACTCGGGGGGTAGGGGGAATGACCTACTTGGGATGCCAGAAAGAGAAGTTAAATGAAGTCTTAAAAGGCGCATTGCTTCTTTTGGTTCATATTCATGCAGGTCAAGGGACATTTCTTCCTCTCTGCAACCAGAATTCAATGCGTATACTGAGTACTTACAAGTAGAATGTAATAAAATACACAATGTTACCTTGCTTCAAGAAACTTCTGAGTAGATTTTTCATCTGCTTCGCGAGCCTTTATCTTGAAGAAATGACCCTGCAAACACCCCATCCAATATGAAGAAATTCGGTAGATCAATGAAAACTACCGTATCTTTTCTCCATTAGCAGCTAGAATTAAATACTCAAGTCTTCTAGTTCAATACAAACTTATCTCCTAATTTACAGCTATTAGATAAACTCCTAAATTCTAGCACAAGATAACAAGATATACATCAGCTTGAGGATAATCCTCCCGAATTATCCTCCTCTCATCTCATCCATGGAATATCTTCTTAATCCTTTAGGATTGGCCGCATCTTTATCCTTCAACACAATACGCACACAAACACATATAAAAAAATATGTAATCAAGTTAATAATAAAACTATATGATAAGGGTTTGCCAATGTTTCACAAACTATGAATGTCTAGCCATTCAAAAGCTAGTTGTTAAGAGAAGGGTGCCCAAGAGATTATAAATCTCACACCAGGAGTTTGAACTTCCAATATGAGACAAGTCTCATATCTTACAATGGACCATAACATATCATTACGCTCTGCAGCCCGATGTTCACGACGGGAAGTTGTGCACTAGCTACTGCTAGTCCCGGGCGAACACTGTAATGCCGGCACCACTTCCGTCTCCGCTCGCTTG
Source organism: Diospyros kaki (assembly GCA_036245055.1). NCBI lineage: Eukaryota > Viridiplantae > Streptophyta > Magnoliopsida > Ericales > Ebenaceae > Diospyros > Diospyros kaki. The sequence continues at coordinate 39,542,478 of BSEG01000011.1, forward strand.
CACTGGGAATCATGGGGTTGGCTCTGATACCACTGCTACAACCCTCGGGTAGAACTCACCCTCAAAATTTAGTTGTTAAGGGGTGGATGCCCAAGAGGTTATAAATCCCACACTGAGCCTGAACTTCCAACATGAAACAAGTTCCATACCCTACAGTGGACCATAACAGATATTTTATTTGCCTATTATTTACTGGCTGCATCTCCCTCCAGTGGTTATATACACTGCCACTGTTAACTAAGCAGCTTTCAAACAATGTTAGCTGTCTGCTTGCATGTTATTAAATTAAAGAAATTATACCAATAAATGATTCCATTTTTTACTCTGGAATCGATAGGTAGACAAGTTAAAAAGTAGGGGTATCCATGTGTTGAGTTGGTACGGGTTTTCTAGTAATCCAAACCAAAACCGATCTTGATTAAGTCATAAATCAAGACCCAGAACAGAAACAATCACTAAATAAAACCAAGCCAACCAACTTGATAAAAGTCAAATTGGTTTGGTTTGATTCTCAATTTTATATTATATATAAAAATCTCAAATTTTAATTATATAAATTTTGGGGAAAAAATATACACAACACAAGTTATACAACAGTTTACTAAGTTAAAGCTATAATGGACCCAGTTTACTAATAGTCAACACAACGACTATGGAAGATATACTCTATTACTATTTACTAGGTTACTAACTGCTTACTGCTATTATATTATTATGCAATATGTATTATATTTTTTTCTATTTATATATATATATACATAATTTCAAGGACCTGAAGAGGTAGACCTAGAACTGAGCCAATTTCAATCAGGTCAAAAAGAAAAAAAATAGACCCAAGACCAAACTGAACTATAAAACAATGAACCAAAACATACCAAAGGCATTGGTTTGATGTGGTTCTTCAATCTACCCAAACCCATCCCTTTTAAAAAGCATGAAAAATGCATACTTACCCTCCATGGTTTTCAATTGGCATAGTCTAATAATAACTAGATCTGTAAATCTAACCACATATAGAGCATCCAAATGACAATAAGGGAAGCATGGCATTTTGGAGGACAGCACCTACAACCAAAAGGGTATGGATCAGAAATCTACTTTTTTTTTGGGGCAGGGAACAGGGTTCTGGATCCTAAAAGGTCAAAACTGATGCACAAAGCGTTGGAGATATGTGTGTGCTTCAAAAATTGGCTTTGGCTGGATGTAAGAGACTGAGGACAATCATCACAATACATTGAGCGAGCAAATGAATTAGGGACTTCACATAGTGAATGCCCCCTTTTTGTGGATGTAAAGAAGTCTCCCTATAAGCCTAACACAGTCAAATTTTAGCAGAATTTTTCACATCTGCTGGCTGCAATCCTTGCTTTCAGCAATGCAGCAGTCAATTTCTCCACAATTTAGACCTAATTCCAGTCACATATTTTAATCTTAAGTTAAAGTTTAGAGACATGTCCTAGAACAAAAATCTGTAATTTAAACCTAAAGCCCAAATTAGACCTACAGCAACAAATGTTGCAGCTGTCTATCAGTCTTTGAACCCCTTACAAATTACTAACAATCCATCTTACAAACTTGAAGTAGCTCTCCAACAGCGCATAGCACATGCTGCCTTGTTCCAACTGTTAAGTAGCACAAAATACAAATGCATTGCAAAATGCTCCGTAGTGTGCAGCCCTAGCCATTAGTCTATTTGTGCCTCTATATGGTGCTAAAAAAATGCATTTCCTTAGGCCAAAGGATGAATCACACATATCTAAAGATGCACTAAGAATGCATAACCAAAATGTTTAGTTAGGTCCCCCAAAAAACCTAAACAAAGTGAGCATCCCTAGTGCAGAAATGCAGCCAGTCTTGCCGCAGCAGTCTCTTGGCTGCTTGCAGTCCTCCTTGCATGTTAACCTAAAACCCACTCTAGCACTTTTGGTGGCATAATACCAACAATGACTTATACCCTTTTAGCAGCATGTGTTGCAAACATGTAGCCTATATACACCCTTGTTTCTCGATTCACCATGCAACATTAAGGTATGTATACTCATTGGAATACATGCTTATCACAACTAAAACACATACCAAAAATATAACCCTTGAAATATATATGTATACAAAATTGAATTCTTCAAGACTTAGTTTCTGTGCTTACATCTTAATCCTAATAGAGTTGGGAAATAACCTATAAGCATGCATGTAATATTTCAATTCAGCAAGCTTGTATTGTGTGAGTTGTGAATTTTTTAATCCTTTCTGATGCATGGAGTAGCATTAGAGAGAGATTCTTGTATTCTTACTGGTTTCTCTTCAGAAAGCAAAAACCTAACTTATCAAGCCATAATCACCCCATATCAATTGTCTTCATTCACTGCGATCTCATGAAGTGTGTCCATATGAAGGAGTTAGAACTTTTCCCATCATTCCCTCACTAGATTTGTCCATATTGTTCTTTTGCACAGACTTGTATTGTCAATGTGATTTTTAGAAGTCAAATGACATTATGAAAGCTGTGCCACTAACCCTGATTGGTTAGGATAAGGTGTAATTGATGATAGTGATTCTGATGTCTCTTGAGATCTTGTCTTTAAAATTGGTTGTCTCCAGAAACTTATCAACTACTTGCTGCAATTCCAGGGGTCCTATGTTAAGCAAACCTGCACCTCTTTCCCTTTAGTAATATGACAAACCTCACCAACCTACAAGCCTTCCATAACTTTATTACACCAGCAAAGTGATATGGAGCAGCACCTTCAGACCTCCATAGTTCTACTATTTCAGCCAAATATTCTGACATGTTTGATACTCCAAAACAGGACATACTAGGCCAAACTTCCAAATAGCAGAGATATAAGAGTTTTCTAACATCACAACCTCCAGAAATCTAGAACTAAAAAATTCAACCAGCAATAAAAGTTCTCAATAATTGGAGTCAGGGCCAAAGAGAAGCATATATAACTAACGACAGCAGTAACTGGGTGCTAAGCTCCACTGCGTGATTTGTATGATATCTCATATTCACCATAATCCACTTAACATCAATCTAAAAACAACAAACTAGGGAGAAGAAAATGGATTATCTTTGTGGCCAAAACTCAATCAGACCACCAGCTCGGCAGCAAAATTATATTATTAGCTAGCCAACCTAAAGATTAGTCAAGTTATAACTGGAAAATTAATTATTGCGGAACTTGAGTATTAAGATCAGTGCTCAATCTAGGAAAGTAAAAAAGAAAAGCATGCCTCTTCAAGAAGTTTGTGTGCCCGTGCATGTTCCCCCTTGCCAAATGCATCAACAGCCTGTCAAGGAACTAAAAACTATCAGATCTTAAATCATATAATTCCAATGATGATTCCGAAATGCCCAGTCCATGGGAAGTGGAGAATTGCACTGAAGAACAGAATATTACAATTCATGTCTGTGCTAAAATAATTCTAAATTAAGAACTTACAGCTTTATAGTATTCTTTCATTATCATCCAATATTCCTTTACAGCTTTGCGCAGGACATGATAGCTATCATTGTCATCTTCATTTTCTATACACAATAGTATATGCATGTATCAGAAAGCACCAATTTCAGGAGGGAAAATCTCAAAGAGCTGAGAAATATAGAACATAACAGCAAAGTGATGCAAAAGCTGTGTAGAATCACTTCCAAGGCACATTGATATAACTATTAGCATTAAGTGCAATTTAATCATTCAGCAGCAAGAATCACTTCCAGGATACGTTAATATAACTATTAGCAATCAGTGCAGTTTAATCATTCAGCTCTCAGATGTACATCTGTCAGAGCTTACTGATTTAAAAAATAGCTAGGTAGTTATTTTTCTCTCTAAGTTATATTGAAGGGGAGGGAGGAAACTGTACAATGGTAAGAGTAGACAAGATGATAGCCACTCCCAGAGGAACAATTTACTGAAGATTGAGGGAATCAAATTCTAAAAAAGCATGGATTTGGCCAAAATACAAGATATTTCAAAGATATTAATCATTTCCTATGGATCTTTTTGACATTGTCACATTGCACAAACATCATAAATGAACTTGATGGTCTTTGTTCATTTATAATAAGAATGTTTTTGATAGGATTCATATAGATCAATAACTGCCATACATAGCTATTGAAGTTTCAAATGTGGACATTATTGGCTGGACAAAACAGCAGATGACAGAGCATAATTAACTTTTCATTCAGAAAGCTTTTTATCAGAGGAAAAAATTTGCAAGGCTTGTCTTTAAAACTTTGATTGCTATGAGTTTCTTGATATGTTTTAAAAGAAGAAGAAAGAAAGTGATGAAGAGCCTATTCCAAAAGTTTAATCAACATGTGCATGAAACTTTATGCCTACAACTAGATATATCAGAATCCCAAGACAGGCAGAAAAGTCCTAAGAATGAGTGGATAAGGATTGTATCATCTGTAATTTTCAGCAACCTCTAAGAATAGCTTCAAGGAGAAACATATCCTTTAATGTAACTCTAAAATGCACACTGACTTACCATTCCCAGTCACAAGCAATTTTGCAACAGTGGTGTTACATTCAGTTGCAGCTTCACTTAATGGTTCAACTACAACCCGACTGGAGCCTCTTGATACTCTAAAGCCTTTTGCTGGGATAGTTCTTTTTGGTGCTTCTTCAGATCTTGCAGGAACATTGAACAAGGCTTCTAACACCTCCCTCTGGAGATCATATCTGTCTTTGTTTCTATTGGGAGATTTATTTCTAGGCATTAATCTATCTTTACTGCTGCATTAATAGTACATTTGAGTAATTCATTTAGAAGAGAATTTTATTTTCAGTAAAATATAGATCCAAAACTAAAGTGAGTATTACATTAAAAAGAAAAATTACCTTCTGGATGAATTTACGTATTGTGGTTTTTTGTCAAATGAAGGACGCTCTGGATCTGTAGGCTGTTCCCAGATAAGAAAGAAGAACAAATATGAATTGATGTTTAATATTGGATTCAATATCAAGGTTTAGATTGAAAATAACTTGCCAATATAATATTACAAGCATAAACGTGGCTAGACCAAACTGCATACTTTGTAAACAATAATAACTTTATTATAAAATTGCACTAGGCAATAATGCAATTTTTTGTTATCAAGTAATAGGAAACAGGGCACAGATACAACAACATATCAAGCCTTTCAAGTCAGAGGCAAACATTTTTCCGTCTTTAAAAGCCTGATTACTACGTCACCCAGTCTGAACTTTAATCAACCAATGTATTATTGGGAAAAATTAAATTTAAAAGAAACATGTTGAGTAAGTTAAATGTAATTTGTTCTACATACTTCATTCAGCATCAATAGAATATAGAAAACCTTAACATAGTTTGTTATAAATTGGGAGCACTGGCAGCCTTTAATCCTCTCAAGAAACCGATCACACACCCCTTAAAATCACTCACAACTTACTGGCCAACCACCACAACACTAACAGTCAATAAAAGAACAGAAATCAAAACATAAACAGAACAAGAAATGAAACATTCAAACCACATGAGGAGACAGAATTTTATCCTGGTTCATGCCATGTGAATGGCACTACATCCAGCCTTGAAACCACCATCGAGCAACCTTCTTTATTGATGGATAACAACAGGTCTTTCCCTCTTTCTCTCTCCCACGATACAAGCCTTCCCAAGAATGAACAAGACTATTCCAACGCACAACTTTCTCACTCTCTAGGCTCTCGTGAAAACAGAAATACTATAAGCGCTTTTCTCTCCCTCAGCCCCTCTTCCCTATTTATAGAACATAGGGTAATATTTCCTAGGGCCGGTTATGACATTTCTGGATTTGCCTCCACTAATAACTAATATTACAAGAGAGCCATCCGCCTATCAACTAACCCATAACCGCATACAAAACACTGCATATTAACCTATCACTAACTCGAGACAATCTTCAACATAGTTCCTTTGACTAATTTGGGCTTGGTTACATAAATGATCATTAAATCATTTTATATAACCATAATCATTTTATATAACCAGGCTTAGTATTTTAGGGCAATTGATTTTGTTAAATTCTAGGCCAGCTTATTTATTCTCACAAGATCATACATTTCCACCATGACCTTTTATCCCCATAGCACCCTCAACTTGAAGCATGCCCCTTCTTATCCACAGTTTGACAACTCATTATCTAGCTACCTCCTCTAGTTTTCTACTTGAATTTGAGTAATGACAGCTCTAAATTATTCCCGAATATACTTCATTTGAAATTACATATGCATTTTGCTATCCAAATTGAACTCTTTTTTCCAACTTAATTAGCTAATATGATGAAATGAATTTCACAACCACAATATAAAATGACTTTTTTCTATTTCTGTAATTATTATGCAGCATAATTGGGAGGTCAAAGAATCAAAAACACAGAAATGAATGGAGGACTGTTCAATCCATTTTAAAGAATTTCTAGAACATCAATAAACTATTACATCTAAGCCCCCGACATACTAAAGACATCAAGTAAATAACAGTACAAATATAATTCTCAATTGTTGTAGAAATGATTGCACTGAAATTAATTAGATGCTAAATAATCAAAGCAAAGAACTATAATTAATTTGCTTCATACAAATGGATACTTCACCATTCTATTTTGCATTGAAACATACATTCATAAAACAGAAAACCTCAGAACATAATCATAGCAACATACATTAGGTATCTCCAATACACAAAGCTGCCAGCTTTACAATAGCCGGGATGGGGTTATTTTCGTATGCAGTCATGCCTTTGCTTTGCAGAGAGACTGTTTTCACAACTTGAACCCATCACCTTCCAATCACAAAGGAATAACCTTCCTGGTGCTACTAAAGCTCACCCTCATGATCATAGCAGCATACAAATATAAAAAATAACAACCTGAAATTTTATAAGTTTATTTACAGAAAAAAAAAAAATTATAAGCAAACTGCTAATTCTACTGTGAGCATTTCTGGTTTTGGATTTCTCAGATTATATGTCTATACATATATATATATATATATATAGAGAGAGAGAGAGAGAGTTACTTGATCCTTAAGTAATAGTTTGATGAAAGAAATGGAGATATCAAGTTTAGAGGTGATTGATTTTCAAGAAGAGGTGTTCAAATAAAGAATCAAGAAGAGCATATGAAGTTGACACTTTAACTGAATGTAACCCAACATGTGCTAACAACCAAAAAATTCAGGATGTAACCATACAATAATAGCACCAAATAATGCAGGTGCTAATTATGGATTTATAATCACTTGCTATGATGAAAATAGTTTGAATAATAAAAATACTACATGATTTCAGAAATTCATGTACAATCACCTTTGCATTGCATAAAAATCAGTTCATATTACCAATAGTTGATAGTAGACCCCAGTTCTAGAATAAGACTGAAGATACAGAAACAGGAACAATTAAATGCAAATTCAAGAAATCCTTAATCCAATTTGTTCAAAGAAACTCTCCGGAATGATTTAGGTGCAAATGGAACATAAATATCTCAAATGACCATGTTCAAAATATCAATCACCAATTATCAGGCATTCCAAGTGAGATCAAGGCTTGTGATTGTTGTTGTTGCAATTCTTAATCATTTCACACTGTAGAAAGGAAGAAATGGTATATGCAGTGCCAAAAAATCAACTCATCCCCATTCAAATTCTTCCAATCTTCAAATGTAAATTATATACAGTAGCACCTGGTACTCATATTCTATAAGAACCATACTTTACCTTTTGAGTATCCATGCATAAAACATCATCAGACTTCTTCAAAGTGGATGCTGAAAGGTCCAGAAGCTTCTCCATGCTCTGCACAAATCACCAGAAAATAAAAAGTTGGAATAAGACATAGAATATTGATAAATGATGACTTTGCCAATTGCTGATGACAAAAATTAAAGAGCGCAATCTTCAACGCATGATACAATGATTCAGAAATGAAAGCCAAGAAAACAATATGGTTTTCTAAAAGCACTGGTCCATGAATGAAATTGGCAAGGCCATAATAATGCAAATCGCTTCTAACTGATATCTAGCAGCAAAAGACAGAGATGAACGTTAAAAATTACAAAAAGTAACCACATGAAATCAAATTGTAGAAGATTTAAAAAGTTTGTTACATGAAACAAACACTCAATTTCATTTCAAGACTAATGTTTGCATGCAAGAAAATCATACACCTTAATGTTTGTTACATGAAGATTTTAAAAGCTCCAAGAAAATCATACACCTTAATGTTTGTATGAAAAACTCAATCAACACTTGATTTCTGCATACACAATTCAAATAACACCTGATAATTTCCCAAGGTAGATAACATATAAGTGAATGCAAAACCTCCTTATAACATATAAACATGGGGGAGGGGGTACACCCAAAATTTAACAAAGACAATTTACCTTTTTTATGTCATATCCACAGAAGCCTGCAAGTTCAACACAATGGCAGGTCATGCATAATATCAGATTAAACAAAAAAGTCAATGGGGTTAATGATGAGGTTGAGAGTAAAAATGATAACAAAAAAGATAAAGTTATCCCTTTATTTAACAGCTTAAGTTTTTAGATTAGATTAACAATTCAACATGATACTAGTGCAAGCAAAGGTCCGAGTTCAAACCTAATCACTAACCCAATATTAAATAGTTGGATGTGTTTGGATCAATTATGCAGTTATGCCTGGCCACCATATGAGGGGGGGCGTAGAGAGTAAAAATGATAATATAAAAGATAAAGTTAGTCCTCTATCTAACAACTTAAGGTTTTAGATCAGATGGTGGTTAACAATTCAACATATGACATTTCTATTACCCAAGCTATACATAGAATTTATAGGCGAAGCCCAAAAATTTCAACATGACATGATTAAGCAAGTTACATCTAACAGAGATGTTGGGCATAGAAAGGCTACTACCAGTTTGATAAGTATGAAGCATAAAAAATAACATGTTTAGAAACCAAACAATCTACTAAAATCAAACATGCATGTCTTATCCAAGTCAACACAAATATTCAATTTAGAAGCTTTTATAGCTTTAGATAGTGTATATGGATCATAAAGTTTCACTTTATGCATTTCTAGAGGCTGGATTTCTCAAATTCAATGAAACATAGGGAAAACTGCTAAGATACTAATGTGTACACTAGTTACCACTAACAAAACTCCAGGTTATTGCTTGATGGTCAAAAGTAGCTTTTACCTATACACAGAATACAAGCTCACACAAAGCTTCACAATAAAGTTGTGAGTTAGCAGGATTAGCAGTTTAGAAGGTTTTAGAAGGTACATAAACTGTGAGTGTTTACCAAGAACGTCTTGAATAACCTTCCTGTCAAATTGACAGCCATCTCCAAGCATCTTAAATAGAAATTCCTCAATGTCCTCACACATTCTTTCAACTGAAGCTCTTGCGTTTGATGAAACTTGTTCACCCCAAATCTCAGAGACGGGAAAATCTTCTGAATTCAATTTCAATGGTTTGGACACTTTAGAAACTTCATTTGCAGAGGGCCTGGCTCTAGCATATTCTCTTCCAATTACACTTGACACAGTACCCATGGAGGCTGAATAATTTTTACTCCTAGATGAGATGAAATTTCTTTCAGCAAATCTTGACTTGTCGGATAAATTGTCGCCAGACGATTCCGAAGGCTTGCTTAGATGCTCTGGTTCATCCTTTGAGGCGCTGGATGTGCTTCCCTGGATTTTGCATAGTATTTCACCAGCAGTATGTAAGTGGCGGCCTGCTTGACAATAAGCATGGGCTATATCCTTGAGAGACACCACTGAACCAAATGCATCAAGCAACTGCTCCAAGTCCCTTTGCTCATCATCACCATGTGAAATGCTTGAGGTAAGTGCTTCCATTTTCACTCTTCACAACATTAGAGGGAAATAAATGCGGGATATCAATATATGATTTGGAATCAATCAAGGGAGAAAGTGACTCAGTTACACATCTAAATTGTCCAAAATAAAAGGAATATACAAATTGCAAGGACAATCTATCGTGAAAAACAACACAAAATAGAAGAGGGGGGGGGGGGGGGGAAGGAAAAAAAGAACACAAGAATATATATGGTTTGATCATGGTGTGTGATCTATGTTTATGAGGAGAGGCAAACAGTTTCACTATGTAGAAATTGAAGCAATACAATCTTCAGATCTTTCAAATCCAGAAATCCCAAATACACCAAAAATAATTACCCACATTCTGTCACAATCTAAAGAGACATTATATACTTGCCCGTTTAGGGCTTCTCCATACTGCGAGGGCAAAGCCCCCCGCACCTAAGGGAGCCAAGCTTGGGCCAAGCCCTCCGCCATCACCATAACTCCCCAGAAAAAATCACATTTGTGTTTTCTCCCAAATTATCTGGGTTGAGTCGGATTCTGGTAACAGGCTCAAATCTAAAAATCAAGACATACTTCAACACGGTTAGATATTAAGGTTTGGAGTAAATTGTAAAAATAAGCCGCAACATGTACTTATAGCAGAAGAATTTTAACGATGGATGAAGGGTACAAGAACATAAGTTCGTCGTTGGCATGCCGTGATTGTCATTAAGAGTTTACAGGAATAACATTATTCAATTAATGGAAGGGCATACACAGTTAGAAAAACTGTGAGAATTGAGTTCTATCAACAAAAGTACAAGATTTATGGGTTTTCCCAAGAGTCTTACTGCTCGTCACTCAAAATATTAGCAACATTAATTTTCTGGAAATTGCACAAACATTAAACCCACAGCGAGTAGCCTCCTTTTTTGTTGTTTGTTTCCTGGTCTAAACACCCAACATATACACGCAATCTTTGCCAGGCTTCAGTAAGTTCGTATCCATCAATTCAATGCAGACAACAATGTAATGGCAAAGGAGCTGGATCACAACGGAGCGAAGACAAAATCAAATGCCACACGAGCCGGAGATGAAAGATAGAAGCGTGTTCGAAGATAGCAAAGAAAAGTGTGTCCGTACATCTCTCCCACACTTCTTAGTATGCGCGTACTTGTATGAGAGTGATGTTTCGAAGAACTAACATTCAAAGGAGAATAAAATCGAACAGGTAGGCAACGCTATTACCATTTCCGAAACAGTAAGCGATCAAACAAGTAATGAAGAAATCAGGACAGAGTGTGTTGAAGCAATCCATGGTGATAATTGACGCAATGCAGATGAAAAAGATCGTTAAACTATCGGTTTAAAGAGAGATTCAATGGGGGAAGAGAGACCTCACAGCCTCAGTCTCTCTTTCTCTCTCTGTGTGCGTGGCTCCCCCACGCTTCGCCTGCTTCCAGGAGAAGGAAACGAGCCGAACGAAGGTCCTATTATAGTCCGATTCCAAATGATGAATATTTCACGAGGGGCAGGGATTATGACGTCGAAAAGGAGGATAAAATTGTAATTTTATCTCACAGCCACCGGCCACCACTCGTCGCGCTTTTTAACGTAATAATCACTACCTATTTTGGAATGTTCTGTCCCATGATTAGACCTAATTCTTCACTTTTTAGGGTTAAATCCGTAATATTTAAAACCAACAAACACTTGTCTGAACATTTTTAAAAATTAAAAATAGTTTTAATATTCAAAATATTTATAAATTTTTAAATGAACAAATATTATTAATTACTTAAAAATATATTTAAGTGCTTATAATTTTGTAAATGTTAAAACATAATGTATAAATAATAAAGATCTTACCTTTCTTTTTCTTTTAGAGGAGGGCCAAATTTACTTAGTCATGATATCAATAGGATCAGGGTGTTTTGTAAATTTTTAACAAATGGAAAGACAAGAGTCCATAACAAGTAACTTATTTTTTCGTGTTTTATAGTTTGATTTATTTCTTATAGTATGAACGTAACAATAGTTGTTTTCATGATCAGAAACGTATGAAATCCTAATTGACACACTTGATTCAGATTGTAATTTGAAATTGTTTTTTCACTATCTAATTTCCTTAATCATTGCACTTTCCTCTTAATTGTATTTAATTTGATAATCTTTTATAGATTTTAGGCTTATTGGGCTCTAAGATGTGGAGTCTTAATGTCTAAACATAGTATGTGTTACTTTTTTCAATTATTTGTATTGTGTTTGGGATATAATCTAACTTTGCTTGTGTATAGTTTTTTTTTTTTCTGTTTAATATATATTCAGTTAAAAGAAAAAAATGTATAAATAACATTACCCAAAAAAATGTGTGAATTAAAGCAAAAGACAAAATACTATTAAATAAATAAAAGTATTAGTAAAATATAATGGGGAATCAAAGACTTTCCTCTCGGCGCTTTCGAAAGTTCGTGGGAGGATAATGACATTTAGCGCGAAGAAATTGGCCGATTCAAAAAGCCGCGCAATTGGGAATTGAGAATTGGGAACCGGACCGTTCAACGAGACTCTCAAAGGACGTTAATGCTGATGACCCAACAATGAAATAAACGATGATCGACTTTTGTTCCAAGGAGTTCCTTTTCTGCTCGGCTTTTCATGTACAATATCTATGGGATTTGGATGTCTTCGTAATGATAATGATTCAATGTTGCTTGTGGGGAAGACAAGAATTCTAACAGCTTGACACACTGTTCTTCCACATCTACATGTTCCTAGCAATAAGGTATAGTGGAATAAAACTAGTTCTGGGTGCTGGTCATATTGTTTGATTCGGTGTCTTGACAATTATTTAGTAATGTGATCATTTGTAACAGAGTCTACCAATTTAAGGGTAGCAATTAAGAGTGTAAAAATAAGAGACAAAAAGCAAAGAAAGGTTGCACTATAGCACGAACGAATGCAACGTAATTCAAAGGAGATGCAGGTACCCGTACCCTCGTATAAGATGAACCGGGTTGAAACAAAATATTGGAACCAAATTAGGTGAAACGGTAACCTTAAAAAATGTTAAAAAGCAACATGCATGACCCACAGCCAAGAAGCCCAGACAAATAAGGTTTAAAAAAAAACAATTGAAAATCTTTAAAGAGATCCCAGGGGAAATCAACACCTAAGCATAAATATCCATACAAAATTGGGCCAGCCAAAGCACATTGCAACTCAATCCTAGAAAACAGCAAATACACTGGCTTGGTGAAAGACTAGCAAATTGAGGGGCTGCAAACTAGCTTTTGAGGTTACACTAGCCGCCTGTACCTCTGTGCCAGAAAGTGCTCAGACATCTCAACCCTTTAACTCATTCTCGCTAAAAAGTTCCTCTTGAACAGGGACATCTTTTAGCTGCTGCGATGATACAACCTCTGCAATGGCCTGTTTAGCTGCTACCTCATCATCACTAGCCTTTTCTTCTCCAACTGGTTCATTGGATTCCTTTATTGAGCCATCTTCTTCCTTTGGAGGTGGAACAAAGAACGGTATCTTACCCCTCTGCCAATCATGGAGGACCATCTTTGCCACAGTCATCAAGTCAGGTTCGCCGCCCTGTAAATTTCCCAACAAATTTATCAGCTATCAAGGATCAAAAGAAATAAATAATGGGAAGAGTCAAAGTGCACCGATCAGACAAATGTGATCATTGGGAACCACCTAAATGGAGATTAGAGGCAAGTGACTGTCAAAATGCTCAAGTCAGATGAGCTAAGCTCAAACTTAAATTTCTAAGTTCATGTGCATAACAAACCCAGCTCAAAAATATGCCTCAGGCTTAAAAGGTTCATGGACACCACTCCTGTATTCCTATCTTATGAAATACCCATCAATTCAATAATGGCAACTTCTCATCTTTTATGGTTTGCCAGATCCACTCTTTTAGGCCCCTTCCCATCCTCCCCCCCCCCCTTTTCATGTCACTGAAACAACACATGCTGCAAAATTTAAGCAAAAAGCTGCTTCCCAGTTTCTGTTTTAATGAGACCAGGGAGGACACTGACTCATAACATTTCAAACTCAAGGCAAAAATCAGTAGCACCAAGCTTAGGCAGTTAAATTCTTTCTTGGATGCATTTGCTACAGATGTTTATATTCAAACAATCTTTTTATTTTATGTGACTGTGAAACTGACCGTGTCTTGGATGGCATTTGACAATAGGATGCTTTTAATCTTAAAGACAAGAAAGGGAAGTTTTATAAGTCTCATCAATTGGAAAATTTGCAATCATTTTGCATGTTCTGTTAACATGATCATCCTTTTGGTGGGTGAAAGCTACAGTATAAGTTGTAGTTTATGCATAGAAAAAGATATAAAAAATGTACCTTTAACAGTTTCCCTGTTAATTTGCTTAGCTGCACAAGAAAGTCATTCTCATCCTCCCTGAAAACAGAAAAATTGAATGCCGTTATTGAACTGCAGTCCATTAGAAATTCATCCCCCACCCCACCGGAAAAAAAAGAAAAAGAAAAAGAAGAGGAATAAGTTAAATAGGAACCCAAATTTGTTAATAGAGGCTTGATTATTCAAAATTATAAAGAATTGAAAACTAAAATAAATTGGCTCCAAAAATCAACCACCATGTATAGGAACATTTTCACTGGTTACTATACTAGCAAAGGTTCCCAGTCAAATGGCCCAAAACAATCATGATGTGAGTGCAATCCAGATGAGTTATTGCTCATATTCTTTAAACATTCCACATGTCATATTCTTAATAAGCAGGTAAGAGGAGGAATCAATGAGATCATGTAACAATGCATCACCCAAGCGTGTCTGCAAAACCTTCAGAATATAGATGGGGAGGCAACAGTCAAATAGAAAAGAACAAAAGGTAGAAACTATGATATGACAAAAAATTTGGGATTAGCCATACTTCAACGGTAACCACATTAAACATGCATAACTAAAAGGAAAGGCGCACCAGTCCTTAATCCTATATGCTCTTTCCAGATGCTCTTTCTTCACACGTTTCAAAACTTCTCCAATGTGTTCAGCAGCATCTTCCAAATTTGTGACACGGACCTGCAACAAAAGCCAGCTAGTTTAGCTACACTCTTCAGTGGTAGTCAATACCACATGAACCTAATGAGAATAGGAAAAAAAAAATGTAATATAGCAATAGGCCACCAAGGTGTCACATAAGTCCAACATTAAAGTTCAATCACATTTCAGAGCCTGAAGTAAAAGTCAAAATCAGTATGATCTTGTTACAGCCTAAGAAAGCATGATTTTGTGCAAAACATAGAGGTCTACAGGATCACATAGCTAGTTAAGCACAAAAGGATTTCCAATATTTCACACCCTAGATGGTACTCCATTAAACACTTGATGTGTGTAATTGGTAACAGAAAACCTAAATAAACAATGACTATCTTGGAGTTGACTCCTCCTGAGGTCAACAAGACACCAGCTCATATTGAGCTATAGCTCATTATTGGACTCTAGGAAAACAACACTTCAAAGGACGCTGCCATCATACTTTATCAGTTGACCTCAGAAGGAGTCAACTTCCATCATACTTTGCATCATTCCATCACAAACTGAGATAATGCTGAATATTTGCATCTGCCAACCCACAGCTCACCTTACATCCATACTAACCAACAAAAGAAAATCATAACTTATCGCACCTCAACAATATGCAGTCTGGTTAAATAAAAATTATTAACATAGAAACTTTTAACATCTAGTCAACAATTATGTCCACTGTTAGGAACATTAAAATGAAGATTATTGGATACTGAAAACTATAAACACAGAGGGGCTACATGGCAAAAACAAGAAATGACTTACCACACCCTTGAGTACAACATCTGTTTCTGAGTCGCTGTTCTGGTAAACAACTCCAGGGCAGTCAATTAAGAAGATTCTCTTTGTGAGTGTTATGTATTGCCACACTTTAGTCTCTCCTGGAATAGGAGCAACCTTGCAGACCTGTTAAAGGAAGAACACTTGAAATTAAGAAATTGAACCACCTAAAAAAGCCGAAAGTCAAAAAATAACACTTCAAAAAAAATACACATGGCCAGGACTAGAACAATGCTTCAGAAGCCAAAACATGAATATAAAGGATGTCCATCAAAGAAAAAGGCAACAATAACAATAATTACAGAAATGCAGAAAGCTGTGCTCAAAGCTCTAATGAGCAAGGCTCAAAGTACAAAATTACAAATAGCAAACAATGTCTGAGGGTCACATTTGTGACCTCACAAGTAAAAAGATCCAGCTTCCCAAAGACAAAATCCAAGAAGGTGAATTGACAAACATGAGCTATCCCATTGAACATCCAAGCAAGGATAATGCATAAGAACTATGCAGAATTATGCCAAGAATGTTCATTCTTGCAAAACACCTAGATCCTTGCAAAACACCCTAAGACAGACCCGCACAACATGATCAAGTTACATATAATACTGCACACACCCTTTTGGCCATGTGCAAAACTCAAATACACAGCTATACATGCAACCATAACCCTATGAAGCCAAAAGAAAAAAACACATGTTCTTGAACTGCATAATCACGTGACAATTCCAACACCATAGGCCATGCATCTGTAACCTTTTCATGCTATTACAAGTCAATACCCTCAGTAGACTTGACCATTTAAAGTGTAGTCATAACCCCACAATATTATGATGTGATTTGGGGCTTTTGCAGTCTCATGTTCTCCTAAGAATACCAGCTATTAAGTCCATGTTTTTCTTCTTCCAAGACAACATGAACAAGGGGGGCAGATCTTAGAAATGAATCCTACCATTTAGAGTAGAGGAACATATCCCAGATGGATAAAATTATTTCCACTTGTCTGCAAGATTTCATGAATATCCAAATTAACATACACTAAATTGTCAGGACCCTAGTCCTAACTAATGCTTCCTTAGAAGATAGAACTGGAAATTAAGGGAGAAATAGCAAGAATTGAGGGGCAAACAGACAGAATATTAGGGAGAACTGACAGAAATGAGGGGGAAATCAGAGAGAACAATAGGGGGAAAATAGACAGAATTGAGGGAGAACAGATAGACTTCAATAAATTATTAATAACTCGTAACATAATCTGCACAGGTTTATATAAAAAAATAACAATTATTTGTGCAAGTTACACTATCCTCCACTACCAATAACTGCTCATAAATCACTCCACTACTTCCTCACTTTCCATAACTGTATATTAATTGTAAATTGTTAGGATTATGAGCGCTTTAAACAACTCAATCAATGCTTACTGACGCAATGTGTAGCGTGTGTGTAAAGAAAACATATAAAGAAACCCTTGAAACAATAAGTTTCAAGTACCCTTGAGAGAAAAAACTTAAACGACCAAAACCGGACTCTCAATTAGGCGCAAAATCCGAAACTGCTTGCTGGAAAAAACCAAACTGATTTGCTAGAATTTATTGAATAATAAAACTGACTACAACCCCTAGTTTCTAGGTATATTTATAGAGTTTGGCTAATTCATCTAATACTTGTAAGTAAAATCCAACTAAAATCCTAATAAAAATAAAACCTTAACAAACATAAAATAGAATTAACATCCTAAAACATATGAAATATTAAAATACTGTTTTACTACTATTCGAGCGCTATTGTTCCGGTTTGGTCGGGTCTACCTTGGGCCAGTTCTTGATTGGTGACCGCATCACTTACAAATGCCAATCTCTCACACTCCTCACCCGAAATCAACCCAATCAACAAAAATAAGAAATTGAAATTGAAAGAACAAAATTAAAG
Organism: Diospyros kaki; assembly: GCA_036245055.1. Taxonomy (NCBI): domain Eukaryota; kingdom Viridiplantae; phylum Streptophyta; class Magnoliopsida; order Ericales; family Ebenaceae; genus Diospyros; species Diospyros kaki. Next base: position 39,560,100 of record BSEG01000011.1, read on the forward strand.
GAATGAAAAACAGAGAAATGAACAACCAAGCCAATCAAGAAGACAGGTAATATATCCTGGTTCAGGCAGCGAAAATGACCCTACATCCAGCCACCAAAACGAGAGCAATTCCACTAGAAACCAACTTTGAATAGTACAAGATATCCCTCTCTTCTTCCGTTTAATTTCTCATGAATTCACTGCTCACAAAGATTACAAATGACTTTTTCTCTCACAAGCCTTTTCTCTCTTCTTACAGCAATATCACTCGTATACAGAAAGGATAGAATGACCCATTGTATCGGACTGCCTTGCCCTAAACCTTGTATTTATAGAGGGTTGGAGGCGATAATTACAAGGCTTTATATTTTGCCTACACAAAGACTAAAATATCCCTTATAATAAAATGCCTAAGCTAGCCTCTTCCTAACTTAGAATATTCAGCTGCTTCTATTCACTCAAGGGATCTCTTGTTCTTTTAAACCCTCTAGACAGATTTCTCAATGCAAAACCCAACATAAATAATACCCAATTACTCCTAGAACATAACTGTAAAAATACTGCAACTAAATAAAAATACTACAACTGCCCCTAATTATCTAACAGGTAGTAACATTCCCTCCCCCTTAAAAGATTTCTTGTCCCCAATAAATCTTAGCTTTTGGCCTCTGGCCTCACTTCTTCATCCAATCCCTGCTTTTACTATCTAATTCATCCTTCTTAGACTGTAAGGTGCAAGATGCTTGATAGTGCCTAAATGATCAGCCAAGTCCGATCCCAGTCAAGGACAAATGCTAACTTCTTTTTCCTCCACCTTGCTGGCTCTGTCAAGAATAGCAGGCTTGAAATCTTCAAGATTTGGAGTTGATGTAATCATAACCTTCTCCAATGGCACGACATCTTTTGTTGCCTGCTTGCTGGTGTACCCCAAGGGTCCATCTTCAACCGATATCTCTTCCAATGGTGTTGCAATGATTTTTCCCGCAACTACCAAGGACCCCAGCGCCTGCTTGAATTGATTCTACAGTAGAACTTGAAAGAAGTTCTGTTGGTAGACTAATCTAAAATCTCTTTGAAATCATAATCATTAAATTGTCCAACTTTTTATTTAACTCTTTCTTCAATACTTTCTCCAACGATTGAATTCTCTCAAGAGTTCCTTCAGCCATCTACACAATCCAAATTCTTCAAAATCTGCTGCGTATCACTGCTGCAATAACCACCTTGTTCTGATAGAAAATCAACTAATAGGAACCCTAAATCACAGCCGAGAACCCGTTGCTTTGATACCAAATGCCAGAACCCTAGTCCTAACTTATGCTTCTTTAGAAGATAGAACTGGAAATTGAGGTAGAAATAGCAAGAATTGAGGGGGAAACAGATATAATATTAGGGAGAATAGACTGAAATTAGGTAGAACTGACAGAAATGTGGGGGAAATCAGAGATAATAATAGGGGGAAAATAAACAGAATTTAGAGAAAACAGAGACTTCAATAAATTTTTGATGACTCATAACATGATCTGCACTATGGGATTACAGATTTATATAGAAAGCTAACCAAAAGTTATTTGTGGCAATTACAATATCCTCCACTACCAATAATTGCTCCTAAATCACTCCACTACCTCCCCATTTTCCATAACTGTAAATTAATTGTAAATAATACCCAATTAATCCTAGAACATAACTGTAAAAGTACTGCAACTAAATAAAAAACAAGTGCCCCTAATTAACTAGCAGGTCATGACACAGATCCAGGGTGGTAATTACACTTCTCCCTCGTTATCTTTTTTCCTATTTCTTTTTGGTTGCAAAAGAAGATCAAAACAGCCAAATACAAGGGTTCAAACAACATGGTATTGCTTACCGAAAAAGAGTGTGATATTAAAGAACTGTAATTGCTGACACAATGAGTTTGTTGGGTAAAAACTGACAGAAGATAAAGCAGACAAGGATTTTCTTCCATATAGCCTATGAAACAATCATATCATGTTTCAATAATACATACAGATATGTATCAAGCCATCTGAACATTTTTCCAGATTCAATTCTTCAATTGAGAATAATGCCACACAGATATTAAACCATCAAGTGAGTCAGAGGCAAAAGATGATAAAGAAACATTACATTTTTTGTCCGCAGTGTGTTGATAACTGATGACTTTCCAACATTGGGATAACCAACAAATCCCACAGATATTGCTTGCTTGTCACTTTTTAAGCGGGCGAATTGTCTCAATACTGACAAAAGAGAACCCTGATAGAAGCCAAGAAGCTCATTCATGAATAATAATCAACCATTGTACCGAAGCAGAGAATAGAAGCCCCAGCACCCTCACCCGAAAATAATAATAACTAAATAAATTGTTAACTTTTTATAGAACAGAAGGTAAAATATTACCATCTTTTTGTGATCTTTTCAATATTAACTACCAATGGTGAGAATAGTCTTCGTGACCTTATCTCCTCACACAATGAACAAGACAAACATTTTTTTTAAAGGTAGTTCGCCATTACAGCAACCAAATGTATGAGGGCCTAATTTGATAATGCAAATTTTTCCAGCTGGCATCTTGTAGAAAATGAGATGTTAGTCTTTCAAACCACAATAATCTTTCACATTGGTCTATTTGGTTCTGTCTACACTGGTAAGCAACTATATCTCTGGCCCTAAAAGTTTATATTCTTTTTTTAATTTTATTCTTTTCTTCCAGAAGGGCCTAGTTCTATTGCTTCATGGGATGGTAAAAAATAAAGAAGGCAACCATGAGAATGCTGGTTGGAGAAGAGGTTAAACCATTATTGAGATTTACTTATGGGTCAATTCTTAATCCCATCATTCCCAGTCAAGCGCCATACAGAATACAAATTTGAATTGCACCAGCTTCCTAAGTGAGGAGAGGTGTATAGCATGCAAATAGTATATACGATCCTTTCATGTACAAACACCATTGGAATTATAATGTTTCATGTGAAGCTAAGGAATCTTTAGCTCGTAGAATGTTCCTATAGTAGGTTCATGAGTTTGCATGGATTCTAACACAAGCATACTCTTAAAATCTAGTAGAGATACCTTGCCAAATGACTTATTGATGCTTGCATGAAATGCTAGAGCTGGATACTCCTTGGATAACACTCTAAGCCATCCTTTTGTTGCCCAGGCAGGGACCAAATCACACTGAGATAAATTGAAGAACTTAAGTACTTCAAACAAAAAACAGAGGTAAACATTCCCAAAATTCCTAAAGCAGAAAATGCCCAACCTTGTTTAACAAAAGAATCATGTGCTTGTGTTTGCAATGCTCTTTCAAATGCTTCTCCAAGTGAAAACATCTGGTACCTTGTGGGTCTCTGGCATCCAAAACCTGTAACTCAAACTTTTAGGCCATGTTCTCTTTGTTATTTTCAGGCCATTTTCAGTTTTTAGTTTTCCAAAAGAGTGAAAACGTGTTTACTTTCATATTTTCGAAAATGCATTTTCAAAAATAAGAAAAAATTTTGTAAAGAAAACTCAAAACAACAAAAAGTTATTTTGGTTGTTTTCATCACAAACGCTCAAAATTTCCAAAACGTGGAAAACGCTATAGACAAAAAGAACCCGTTTTCAACAATCTCAAACCAGATACACAAAACTAAAAATAAATTCAAAATTGAAAACTAAAACATGAAGAGAACAACACCTTAGCATTTTGAAATTTTTTATTCTACTTGATATTACAAAAGAGTTTGGGAAAACAAAAATGTTTATTCAAACATAGCAAATCACACAAAATGGATTAGACACATGCCAACAACCATTTCTTGTCAAAATGTCCCATCTATCACCAAGAGTCAACTAGATGATTAGACAACCCTATTAAACCCTAATAGCTTGTTTTGAATCAATTCTTGTAGAATTGGAATTCTAATTCCCTAGTTTTAGTGATTACAACAAAACTATAATTTCAATTATTTTAAAACACCAAAACAAGAATTAAATTCTAATTCATATGTTTGGAACCAAGATGGAAATGGAATCAAGCAAAAAGTTCAACCATATTACTCTTAACAACTCAATCAAAATAAAAATGATGTTGATCTTGAAAATAAACATGGAGCTACATACTCCTATCTCATTCAATAAAAAATAGAAGTACAGATACACAATAATACAAAACCACCACATATATAACAAAAAAATACAAGCCTCAATCCCAATAGGTGGGCTAAACTACATGAATTTTAGACCTCGCACCATTGCTACCACCAGCTATAACTATGACCATAAAAGTTTGACTAAAAGCAGCTATGAGATAAAATGTGTCACGACCCTAGGGTAGGATTGTAATTGATTGGCATTTACCTTGAATGAGCCGTTGGGGGCTAACTATCTAAAACTGTATAAACATCTAGCAGTTTGGCTGTTATGTTAGTTAGGTGGCTGATTGTACTAGAGGCTCTATAGAGAGACCTACACAGCAGTAAGGAAGTATCATTGGAGAATAATAAAGAATCCCTTTCTCTCATTTCTGCATCTCTCTCTCTCTCTCGTGCTCTCTTTCATTCCCTCTCGTTTTCTCTTTCTCCCTCTCTCACTCTATTTGATCCTTTCTCCCTCCAATTCTCTAACAGACCCACATTGCCAAATGCCCAGACATTGGCTCTGATACCACTTGTCAAGATCCTAGGGTTTGAATAGGAAATCTAGAAGAAGAAAGAACAGAATTGAAGGGAGAAAGGATCAAATAGAGGGAGGGAGGGACGGAGGGAGGGAGAAAGAGAAAACGAGAGGGAATGAAAGAGAGCACGAGGGAGAGAGAGAGAGAGATGCAGAAATGAGAGAAAGGGATTCTTTATTATTCTCCATTGATACTTCCTTACTGCTGTGTAGGTCTCTCTATAGAGCCTCTAGTACAATCAACCACCTGACTAACATAACAGCCAAACCGCTAGTTGTTTATACAGTTTCAGAGAGTTAGCCCCCAACGGCTCATTCAAGGTAAATGCCAATCAATTACAATCCTACCCTAGGGTCGTGACAAAATGTTGCTAAAAATATGACTTCAACAGGAAAAATTGAAGACAGTATCTTATTCCTTTTCCATAATTTGCAATCATTTCTTAAAAAACACAGTTTGAAGTCAAGTTACCAGTACTTATGTCCCTTTTTGCACACAGTAGAAACACTAAATAGATTACAAATACTATATTCGTGAAAAAATAAATAAATAAAATGAAGCCCAAGAATTATAATTCTCTCATCCAAGAATTCTAACCTACTTTGGTCCAATTTCTAATTCCATAATTTGGGGGTAAATGAAATTTCAATTCCCAAGTTCTATAATTTGCTTGCAAAATAAGACACTGCCTTGGAGTCACAGGAGGAGCTACAAAGGAAAAGAGGGAGGGGAAGGGGGGGGGGGAAGAGAAAGACTCCTTTACATTCCACACATTTTAGTAACTCAAGCTAATCGTATCAACATGAATTATACAGGACTGGGTACCGTTTTCTTGTGAACCCATTAATAAATAACAAAGTGCTTACCTGGACAACAACATCTGAAGAGTCTATAACTTTGTACAGCTCTCCCCATATGCGTTTACTTTGGCCCTTCTCAAACATTGTATGTCGAACCAGTTCCCTAAAACCATCTCCTTCATCTCCTCCTGCAGATGTACTGGCACCATACTTCTGTTCGAAAGCATCTACATAATTGGGAAACAGATCTATGAATTCAATTAATGCAAAATGAAATACAACCATTACAAACAAAAACTAAAAAATGAATAGGAACCACCCCAGAGAGAGAGTGATGCCCCACCCCAAAAAAACACAAGTTTGGATAAGGATGTCCCTTAGTCCTTTCATAAGTTTTATCATTATAATAGTTTACTAGAGCTGTATTCCATATCATGTGCAAACAGTTCTTAGAAGAAGACATCAAGTAAGGCAGCAGCAAGAAATTTAAGTTAATTTACCTTGATAACCATCTGCCCTCCTAATTAATGAGTCATAGTCCGATACCATGAGCTTTGGGCGCTTTCTCTTCTTCTTAGGTCCAAAGGCATCCTCAAAAGGCTCTGTATCGAGAAGATGAACTCTTGCTTGCTTGGTAGACATAAATGGAGCAAAAATTAGCCAAAAACAGAAGGAGGCTTCATTTATCTACTCCAGCTTATTATCTGAATTAGTTATAATTCAGGGAAAAAAAAATTCTGGCTTGGTTATAAACTTTCACTGATATTCTTATTAGTATTTGCAAGAGGAGAAAGGAAACAACAATCTTATTGCTTAATGTTAAGAAAGTGATAATGTAGTTTCATGAACCAAATTGGTATATAACGACCTTGTGGTCAATAGCATGCACAAAATGAAACAACTTAACTGCCAAATATGAACTAAGCGCAATATGTGATTCCTTATTTCATACACACAACCGCTAGGTTAATGAAAACTTCATACCTTCTGATGGTCATTCAAAAGGGACAAGGGCAGTTTCCTCTCCTTCAAAATTACATTGTAATTACTCGATAGTCTGCTCTGGAGTTCTTCACGGAAAAATTCAAGCTCTTTCTGATTTACAACTCGAGTATTACCTATAGATCGGACAAAGAAGTAGAGAGCATACACATATTAGCAAGCTCTATATATCCCACCTTTTTTTTTTTTTTAACAAAGTGAACAATTTTATTAATTAGAAGGATTAATATACACCCAGCAAAATGAAACGGCCACAACTAAACTTCGCAACATAGTTACATATTGGAAAGGCTCTACACATATAGCTTTAGACCACTTTTTGGAATTTAACATACCCAACCTTACTCAAGAAAAAATTAATAAATATCACTCTGGTTTCATCTCATTGTCGAACTCAATTGAACGAAGGGAAATAAATCAGCTTTAATCACTTCATCTTTTTTCCCAATCATCTTCCGTCCCGTTTATTCCCCCTCCAAAAATTCAAGCTCCGAAAAATTGGAAGAAAGGCTCCACGAGCAACATGGGAAGTTCGTATAATAATTCGGAAAGCTTTTTACTTATTTGAGGACAATAAATGCTCGCAACCAACAAAAAAAAAAATAGCAGAGATACATACCAAACCAGCGACGATCGGGTTGGATCCGGGTGGAGGGCAATTCTTTAGACTGCAAGTCGTGCTTCACAATCTTGCCTTTGGTGTCGCGCCTCGGCCTCGAATTGTACATCTTGAGCCGCCGCACCGTGGAGGCGCTGCGACCGGCTTTGCTTCCATTGTTTTGTCTGTTCACATCTAGCGAGTGCTTCGGTTTCCCCGACACATTCACGGATTTCTCCTTCTTCTTCGCCATCTTCACTTAACCTGCAAACCAGTGCCGTACCTGAGATTTGGGGGCTATCCAAATCTCCGAATGCATTATGCATCATAAACAAAATGAAGTGAAGGAGCAACTAACTACTGGAAGTTGAAGCATACCTGGAGACTGGAGTTAGACCTTCTGAGAAGCAGATCTGAAAGACTGAATCTGATGAGCCAATCGGCAATCGAGAGGCAGCGAGCCACCAGCGACAGCGAGCGACGGAGCAAGAGGCAGCGAACCACCGGCCACGAGCACGAGGGCGAGCGACCGAGCAGAGCAGCGAGAGGCGACGCTTTCTGGGCGAGAGACCGAGCAGCGAGCCACCGGCCACGAGGGCGATGCAAGCCGGCGAGGACGAGCGACCGCCGACCGAGCAGCGAGAGGCGAGAGAGAGAGGGCGAGAGCGAAAGGGCGAGGGCGAAGGGCGACGGAGCAGCAAGAGAAGAGAGAGGCAGCGAGCGACCGGCGACGGAGCAGCGAGAGGCGAGAGCGAGGGCGAGCCGCCGACGGCGATGGAGAGGGCGAGGGCGAGGCGCGACGGAACGAGAGAGGTAGGGCTAGGGCAGCGAACGAAAAAGCGAAGGAGAAGGGTCGCGAACTTTGCAGAGGGGAAGGGGTGGCTGGGCCTGGGAAATGGCCCTTACAAATATGGATGTTTTCAATTTATGGGCCTAAGTAGTGAAATTTTCATGGGCCCTGAGGCAATCGCCTCATGGGCCTCATGAAAGGTCCGGCCCTACTGCAAACACACGACACTTGAGTCATGGTTCGTACATATGACGCCTTCATACGCGAATGTTTGTTTACCTAAAGGCGCTGATGAAAAACAAAAGCCGGCCAAGCAGCAGGAAGAGGCAATTCAAGAAACAATAGAAACACCGTCTAGGGTTTTGACTAGGGTTGGCAATAGTTCAATTTGATTTCAATTTTTGTCAAAATTATAATTAAATCAAACTTAAATTCCTAAAACCAAAATCAAACCAAAACCCATTTGATTTTAAAAATTTAAAACCATAACCAAACCATTCGATTTCGATTCGGTTTCGGTTTAACCATGATTTTTTTAGCTTAATCCACACCAACAAACAAAGACAAATAACATTCATAATTTTTTTTGATAATTTCACAACAAATAAAGATAAATACTAATAAAGTTATCTTATTCTTGTATAAAGTTACAAAACTTCTTGGATATAAAATCACATCTCCAAGCCTACAATTGTTAAGATCAATAAATTAATATTTACATAATTAAACTGTAAAATTAATAAATCATAACGACAACAACTTCAACAACAAATCAAGATTCACACATAAACAAGTAAAAAATATATTGCTAAAAAATAAAAAAACTACCTAAATCAAAATGACAACAATTTCAACAACAAATCAAGATTCAAGCATAAATAAGTAAAAAAAATACCTAAAGGGCGAGAGCCGAGAGGGCCGAGAGCGAGAGGAAAAGCAGTGAGGGCTGAGCCCGAGCACGAGTCGATAGGCAGCGAGAGTCGGCGAGAGCGAGAGGAAAGACAGTGAGGGTCGGTCTGGTCGAAGGGCAAGTGAGGACGAGCGAGAGCAAGAGATGGAGAGAATGAGGGCGAACACGAGCAAGATGGGCCAGGCCCTAGCGAGAGAAAGAGATAACTAGTGAGGGCAAGCGACGGAGAGAATGGGCAAGCGATAGTGAGACTGCAATAGCAGAGAGGCTAGCACGATCGGACGCGCAAGAGCGAGAGGTAGAGCGAGAGCGAGGTTGAGAGAGGAAGGAGAAAGATAAGGGTTTGCAGGAAGGAGAAGACTGAAGAGAAGGGTTTGCGGGTTAATAGGCTGGGGCGGGTTTACAGGCTGGGCTGGGATGGGTTCGCAGGTTTGCGGGTGGGCTTGGTTTCTAGTCGCCCCTCTAATATTTTATATAAATATATATTATATATATTTGGTTCGGTTTAGTTTGATTCGGTTTGGTTACCCACAAAACGGTTCGGTTTCGGTTCGGGTTTTGGTTTGATTTTAGTAAAAATCATAGCCAAACCATACCCATCGAAACAGTGTTCGGTTTTTTCCCAAACAAAATAATTACCCAGTCAAACGATTTTTAACCGCATTGATCGATTCAATTTTGGTTCGATTCCCCACAATTTTTGTTATAATTGCCATCTCTAGTTTTGGCGTGGAACGGGGCGTGTTTTAAGCGATCGCCGAATCCGAATGTCGACGACATATGGGATCCGGATCCTGTACGGGCCTGGGCCAAGTCTCTAGCTGTAGACTTTGGGCTTTATAACAATAAATAATAACTGAAATTGAATTATGAATCAATTCTTTAAGTTTTTTAATTACGAATTAGATCTTAAACTTTTAAAAATATTGAATTGACACTTAACCCAACACTTTTAACTTTAATACTTTTATGGACAGATTTTTCAAGTAATCCGAATATAATATGCTACGAATATATAATAAATACACTTTATTTTTAATGATAATTCTAATTTTATTAATTTAATCTTCATTTATAGATAATCATTTTATTGTTAAAACTACTTTTTGCAATAAAATGTTGATATTTTATATTTAGAAAGTATTTCAGTTTCCATTTTAATCTAATATAAAGAAATTATATTGATGATTAAGTTTCCTAATTAATAATCTGCAACCAAAGATTATTGCATTGCAACTCCTTTATAATAATCAGAAGATTATGAAAATATCTATGGTTTTAGTTTTAAGTATTAAGTTTATGAAAACTCGTTTGTAATATTAGTATAATATTTATGTATTAATATATTATATTGTGTGATATATTAATATAAAATGGGTAATTTCTTTTGAACTTTATATAACTGAACTTTAAATTTAATATATTAAATACTTATTTTTTTTAATTTATATTTATTAATTATCTAACATAGTTTAAAATAATATAAAGTTACACTCAAAGTGAATTGTAATAAAGAAAAATAGAAAAATAAAGAACAAAAAAATAACGGACCAAACCGATATTTCATTATATCTTTTTATTTGCATTTAGTTGTTATTTTTCCTCTCATCAACCTAAATAAAATAATTGAGTATTCCATCAATTATCGTCGTATTGACTAATCATGACATTTTATCTTTGATTTGATTGACAGGGTGTAAGTTGCGATTAACTTGTCATATATTTGTTCAATAACTTGCAATCAACCCATAATTAATTGTTTTCTTTGCTTCAATTGATAACTTGCAAGTCATAACTAACCTACTGTTTATTTTTTTATTTGCTCTAATCGTCGACTTGTAACTAATCTATCATTCCTCACTTTTTTTTTGCTCTGATCAGTGATTTATACTTATTTATTGATGAGTTTGTAATCTAGTAATCGTTGTAAGTATTATTTTAATATTTTAAAATTCTAGAAGTAATAATTTTTGTCGTGTAAAGTTCAGGTGAGGAAATGTAGGTTTGGCCATATAAATATATAATATACCAATACAATAATTCTATCATAATGTGTTATATTTAAAATATATTAATATAAATATATAATAATATATTAATAAGCAAGTGCCGTTAAAACTGCGTCGTATAAGTGCGTGTTGTAAATAGTATTTCCGTTAAATGTATGGGTCGCAGGGTGGGTTAATCTCCGGCTCCGACCATCTAACCACCGTAACACGATCTCTTCTCCAACAGTTTGCTGCATAGATTAGATAGATCCTGAGAACAAATCGATCCTCTGTTCATTCCGCTCCGACAATCTCGATGGATCGAGTGCTGAAAGCTGCCAGAAGCTCTGGTTCTCTCAACTTGTCAAACCGTTCGCTTAAGTGAGCCCCCTAATATCTCTCAAATTTAAACTTCTTCACCCATGTTTGATTTGCATTGCTGTTAGACTGATTGGCAAGGTCACTTTCCGTTGGATTTCAAAATTTATGCTTTTCTTCTCTTTTGTTTTCGCCTCTGGAAGATTAGATGCGGGATTTTATGGGGTAGTTCTATCTGTTTTATTTTTTATTTTTTTTTTGAAAAGGTGACAATGTCTGGTAACATTAATACTGTGCTTCATCCTTAACTGACTATGATGTCGAGGATCTACATGGATTGGATGAGAGATAAAAATCCCGAAATTGGCGAACTTGGTTTTTTTCTAAAATATTGACTATGTGTAAATTTTGATCAGAAGTTAGAAAGCTAATCATACTTCTATCTCAATGATAGTTGAGATAGAATTGCAAGCTTCTTGTAGAGTTTTCATCCCTGTCAGTTGGCCATTTCCTTGATTTAAACAATAGTAAACTAGGAAGTAGCCCTATCCATCCAATTCAACCCCGTCTTTCAATTCGTGAGGCAACTATAAATGATGTAATGAATAATTCCAAATTCACAAAAGACGAGAAATGATGAAGTGTGATCATGCAAAGAGCAACGTGTGCTATAACTATTTTGTCTACAACGCAAGATCATGGAGAGGGTTAAGGTTCCAATCATTTGCATGTTGTGAATTACAAATTGCTATCCTCCACCTAGATGCAAATGAATTTGGTTGCCTTGTTTTTATCATTATTTATTTATTCATCTCAGGGAAGTACCCGGTGAGGTGTACAACAGCTTGGATGCAACTGGGGAGGGTGAAAAGTGGTGGGAGGTACTGTGCATAACTCATTTAACCTGCTTGAATTCATCTAATTTAGAGGCTCTAGCCAATTCGTTAGATGAATTTGGTGTTATAAGTTATTAAGTTGTGATAATACTTAAGATTGAATTTTTTCATTTGTATCTGTAGGCTGTGGAGTTGCAGAAACTGATTTTGGCTCATAACAATATTGAATCTCTAAGAGAAGACCTCAGAAATTTGTCTCTGTTATCTGTGCTGAATGTTAGTCATAACAATCTTACCCACCTCCCAGCTGCAATAGGAGAGTATGCCCTTTTTAGCCGTTACTATATTTCAGTTTTCTCTCCCCCCCCCCCCAAAAAAAAAAAGCACCCACCCAATCACTTAATCATGCCTGCAATGTCCTGATAATTTCTGTCCATTTTACAGGCTTCACATGCTAAAATCTTTAGATGTATCTTTTAACAAGATTCTGAGTTTACCCGAAGAAATTGGATCAGCAACTTCTCTGGTCAAGTAGGCAAATTTTAACAGTTCTCTTCTTCCTCTTGTTTTTAATTGTCTGGATGGAAATTAGAAGAATGAGCTTCTTATCTATATAAAAATAATAGAAGTGGATTTCATTTTTGCTTTCATTTTCTTTGTTAATGAATACATCTGACAAAAATAATCTGCTGGTTGTGATTGAACTAATCTGTTTTATTTGGTTCCTCTAGGTTTGACTGCTCAAACAACCAACTGAATGATCTTCCTGCCTCACTTGGAAGTTGTTTAGATTTATTAGAACTCAAGGCAAGGCAAAATTTTATCCAATATCTGTTATTCACCCTTAGCACTTGGAAATATTACAGCTCATCTTTTGGATTGTTTCAAGTTTCATTTTCTGACTGCACAAATTGGTAGTACTGGATTTGATTAGGTAGTGCAAAATTTGAGAGAAGCTAATGTAGTCTGTTGTTCTATTGCTGATAAATCTACTACACATATCACAATTGCAAGGGAAAACTATGTATATCTAACAGCCCTCATCCAAGAAAATCTTATCAGATCTGGAAAAATTTGGCACAGCTGCCAATTTTGATAATTCTATACGCATCATAGTGTAATTTTACATTTTTTTTAAGATACTCTGAACAACGTGTTAGGAATTTTAGTGGTAGTTCAGACTAGACCATGCAACATTCCGTAGCTCGGGTTTCTGATGGTTTGAATAACACCCTTAAAGTATTGGTTGAAAATATCAGGGTGATTTATACAATTTGTTATTATTTTTTGGGGGCTGGGGGGGGGGGGTGGGTATGACAACCTTACCCTTAGAAACCCCAGCCAAGGGAAACCAAGGGAAAGTGTTAACAAGAATGGCACAAGATTTAGGAAGGTGCATAACAACTCTTAACACTAAGCATAATCCACATCACAAAGTGGTACAACGCCTCCTAAAAGAATATAGACAACATGGTCATAACTTTCTATAAATACAAAGGACATGGTACAAGGAACATATACAAAACATCCACTACTACACATAACAGCCTCACTCCCCAAAGATCTTCTAGCTGGAACCGCTCTGTACACATCTAACACCCAACTCAGACACTACTAGGCTCACCCTCTTCTTTAGCCTTCCCTTTTCCTGGAATGACGTAAATAAAAGTGAGCTACGAAACCCAACAAGTGCATGAGAAAGAACAGACAACGAGAGTAATAAAGTCGAGTCAATATGGAATAAAAGAAAGAAAGGAACATCCTATACCCATCTATAACAGGACAAGAATAATCAAGTAACCACATGCATGCTCACCATGGCATGTCATGCAATCAAACATATACCTGTATCCGTGGCATGCTTTATAAGATATTCATGTATAAGAGAAAAATCCGAGTACAGTTTCCCCCACTCCATCATCCCCACAACCATAAGCAAGAACCCTCGAGTTCGTCAACTCGAGTATGTCTCAAGGTAGACTCGTCAGCCCACCCGAGTATGCCAGTCGCAACTGTATAGGATATATCTGAGCAGATCCCGTTCGCAGCGCGCTTTCCACCTCATACATCTTTTTCCCAAAATAATTTTCATGCACATGGAAATGATAACCATGAAACAAACCATGCTTCAACACTCTAATAATTATATGCATCAAGCCACTCACAACCCTTTTAAAATATATTTTTCATGCACAAGTTTCATCCATATATAGGGGATTCAAGTTTGGAAAAGGAAAAGAGGCATTTTTACACAAAAAGAATATGGGGGCATCAATTGTTGACAGTTTGCAAGATAGCTGTCAACTGGCAACAATCTTCCCTTCCCTGAAATCCCGTTTCTCTCACTCGAAACCTTGGTAAAGTGGCTCAAAACCCTGCCAAGTCCTCAACCCAACCAAAAACACGTCATCCCCAAGAAAGATAGGGTGAATAAGCCCTATTTGAAGCACTTGGAAGAGGATTAAAAGTTGTTTTATCGAACAATTCCTCACAGTTTTACTTCGAACTCTTTAGCAGGGGTTTTTCTTTAAGATTTCAGTTATAAGATGAGGAAATCAAAGCTTTTGAACTACAACCAGGGATTAGAACTTGCCTCAAGCTCTTCTCCTTTCCCTTCTACTCTTCCTTAGCCTCCCGTTTCAATCTGCAAGCTGTCATACATGAAGATTTATCAATATTTTAGGTTACAAAAGAGGGGTAATAGGGTTTCTAGGTGAAAATCAGCTATGTATTGGCTCCTATTGCTTGCACAACCCAAGAATTTGAAAAACATCAAGATGAGAAGCTGACCTAACTACTGGGAGTTCTTCCTGTTTGTCCACTGTCTCCAAATTTGCAGTTGCCTTCTTGCTTTGTTTCTCCTATTTATATGGGTTATTTTCCCCCTTTTCTCTTTATATTAATGTCCTACACCCTTTTCAGATTTCCAACAAATGAAATTCACATTAAGGAGGCTTCTTTAGGGTTTATCTAGCTTGCATTTCATTTACCACATCAAGCTCACAATTGTTGACTTTAATTTTCTCCTTTGGACTTGTTAACTTGCCATTTACCACATCAAGCCCACAATTGTTGACTTTAATTTTCTCCTTTGAATTTTCCACCCGCCATGTCCCTCTATTCTTCTTGTTCTTTAATCCTCAACACTTTAGACAAGCCAACAATGATGCTTATTACACACACACACAATACTTGATTCACTAACAATTTAAACCATTTTCTGGGGTGTTACAGTGGGGGGGGGGTTGTTAAATCATGGGTTTGGTTGGGTTCTTTTCACAAAGATTTAGTTGCTTTACAGGAATTACAGAATGTTGATTACTTTATCTTGTTTGTACTGTGTTTGGGATCATATAGTTTATACTAAAAGTTCTTGCATGTGATTACTTGTTTTTTTTTTATTTGAGTGGGGGTTTAACAGAGCTTCTAGAATTTAGTTTTTTTTTTTTTTTCATTTTGGTTTTTATTTGTGACTTTATTTTTTCTTTTCTTTTAAAAAATGAAAACTTAACGTGCTATTTGATAATTTTCATTTGCTTTTAGTTTTGTTTCTGATTTTTTTTCCTTTCCCTTCTCCTTCCCACTACTTACAATTATTGTTGTGCTTCGCCAACTCCCTGATGAAATGATGATTAAATAAGAGACTAGGAATCATCCCTAAAAGTTGATCTTCTTTTCATGGTTAAGTCATTAGATTGGGATGCTCAAGGAAATGCTTATTAGTAGGAAATATAAACACATTTTGACCTGGTCAAATCCAGCACAAGTTTGGTATTGTTTAATATGATTCCTTATAGTGACTTTTGAGGTTACAACTTACAAGCATGGGCTACGCAGCTTTAACTAAAAAGTTATTGCTTCTGCTACTTGGGGTTATGTCTACATGAATCTTTTCCCTTCTATTCACTCAAGATTTATAATTTTAATTAAATCACAAGGTAAAAAGACTTTGTTTATCAAACGCTATACTACATGCAATCAATGTGTTATTCCGAACTAATTTAGTTTCTAATCATTGTTGAACACTGTCACGTTGGCAGGTTGTTAGCTGGAGGAATGTTCTAGCACACCTTAGTTAGGCTTTTTGTTATGCACATGGGTACATGTGGGAGGCTGTTAGTTGGAGGAATGTACCTGCACACCTTAGTTCGGCTTGTTGTTATGCACATGGGTGCATGTGGAAGGCTGTTAGGCTATATAAGCCACAACTGGGGATGATAAGGATATGTTTTGAATTGATGAATGAAACTCTCTAATGATTTTCCTCTCTAAATTTTCTCTCAATCTCCCTTCCGCTTCCCCCCCCCCTCTCTCTCTCTCTCTCTATTCTTGCCCTTCTCTGTTTCGATACTGTAGTCATCCTTCTTGTCATTGCTACTCAAATCATAATACTTCTTTTTCTGTCCAAAATTTGAAGTAAGCAGTGAATCGGTCTTCCACAATCTTGACTTCTCCTTAGGCGGCTTCATTTTCAAGAACTCCTGGG
Source organism: Diospyros kaki (assembly GCA_036245055.1). Taxonomy (NCBI): domain Eukaryota; kingdom Viridiplantae; phylum Streptophyta; class Magnoliopsida; order Ericales; family Ebenaceae; genus Diospyros; species Diospyros kaki. Next base: position 39,576,467 of record BSEG01000011.1, read on the forward strand.
GTTGTAATGCTTCCTTAACCTGTCCCCTCTTATTATTGTATTTTTCTTTATACATTCCTAATTCCATTTCCGAAAAACCAGTTTTGTCTCCCTGCATTGGACTTGGAGATCTACCAATGAAGTTCTGATTCCGTGGACGAGTAAGGTACAGATTGCGAAACAAACCGAGAGCACTGTCCAGCTTCTTATCCACCGTTGATTCTACAGATCCAATACGGTTCAGCCTCTTCATCATCATTGTAGACACTTGTTGCCATTGAGATTCCATTTGCTTCATCCCAATGTCATTTGCCACTAGAATTTGGATCGCTGGTGGATAATCAATTGCCTTGAGGATCGATAGCTGAGAAACCACCTTTGCCAGAATTCAGTGAAACTAAATTCACCTGAATTCAATTCGCTCCACCTGCAGCTCGCAATTGCTTCCTAAAACTCCTATTGCAACTCGATTAGCCTTCTTTGATCTGCAACTGAATTGTCAACTCTGTTCTGCAACTGCTATCTTCTCTAATATGCAATTGATCGCCTGATCAGGACTAACAACAACCTCAACTCAACAGTTTCCCAATCCAAGCTGATCGCTAGAAGTCACTGCAACTAATCGCTACAGATCAACTAATGCACCAGATCCGCTTCACTATTGATTGGCGAATGTGGTTGATTTGTCTCAAATCATTGTTAACTCACTTCACCTAAGTCAATTGTGTCGAACGACAGGTTGGACAACAATCGTCGTTTTTTGTCAGAAATTAATCAACAAGGAAACTGCTGAGGAACAATGCTTTGATACCAATTTGTCATGTACCTAGGGTTTAGCCTAGTGTTTGGATGGGAAATCAGAAGAATCTCAGGGGTTTAGGATCAGTAATAGAAGATTGGAGGGGGAATTGGACAAAAATGGAGGAGATAATAGATAGAAATGAGGGAGAGTGCAGATCGGAATAGAGAATGGAGAGAATAGAGAGAGAGAGAGCAGAGGGAAACAGAAGGGAGAAGCTAGAAGAAGAAATAAGACCTCAAGATGCACTTATTGAAAGGCTGCAAAAGGAAGATAAGGGAGTATTTGGGGAAGTGACAGAGGAAGCCAAGGCCAACACGTTACCTCTGGTAGCTAGTGCATGGACCAAAAGATTGGATGTGGTCCCGGATCAAAATTTTGTGAGAAATGGAATTGATATTGGAGTTTTGAAGGACACTATTCTATTGCCTTTGATTCCAGATAAAATTGATGACTCAGCTGATAAGCAGGCCATAAATCATGTCGGGAATGAAGGTTATGATTCAGTCATTGAGGAACCTATGGAACTCTATCATCTCTTCCTATGCAATCGGTATGTCCGGACAGGATGGGCAATTGCAGGAATGAACACGGGGACACCATTGGAGGGGAAAATGGTGAAAGAAAAATCTTGGGTGTACGGCAGTGAGCAGGAAATAGCTCGAGAGGAAGATTTTTCTGTTGTTTTATCTGTTCAAATTACAGCTGGTGAGTTGCAGTGTTGGAGAAACTCTTGGCTGGCAAAGAAATTGGAGTCCATTACTATTGCTGGAAATGGGATGATGGGAGATATATCCTCAGCTGAAATATCTTCCAATGTTGTGAAGGTGTGTGGACTTGATAAGGAAGTATGGGGACAACATGTAATCGGAGGACAGCCACAAAAAAGAACGAAAGCAGGCTTAACGGTTGGAAACAAGGTCTTGCATGAGTTAGACAATTCAATTCTTCAAGGAAGGTTATGTTTCTTTGTGCCAGTTAAGCAAAACACTGCTTTGGAGATGACAGAAAGTATGGCTTCAACAAATAAAGTATGGCTTCAGAAAGTATGGTTTTAGCTAAGGGAAATAGTTAAAGGAGCCGGAAGTTCTGATGTGGAGGACAAAGATCTTGTTGCCTTGTTTGTTCTCATTCCAGCTGACCAATTGGGATCTTTGTCTTGGGTGATGAAGGATGAAGTGATGATTGGAATTGATGCTGCAACAACCCCTAGACCTGACATTTCTACATTGCTGCATTTAAAGGCCTTTACAGATATTGTTGCAAGTAAGAATGGCAATTCGTCTGTCGGGAATCCATTAACTGCCACTAAGGATGCATGGCTAACACCTTTAATTTTACTAGATGGTGACGAAATATTAAAGGAAGCTAGGGTCGCAGTTAGCCAACATTCTGGACTTACACCAGCCCACATTGAAGAAACTGTGGTGGGAAAAGTTAGTAAGGACAACAACCAACAATTTTCAGCTGCTCAGTTGGACCAACGGAGAGTAATTGATTTTGGCTGTGTTCCAGTCGAGATGTACATGAGAACTACTGCAAATTTGTTATGCACACAGAGGTTTTCCAAAACTTCTCCATCTAAGTTGTGGAAGAGAAGGAAAAAGCATATTGGAAGCTGTGAAGGTTTAGCATTTCCCAACTCAGCTAGCTTGAGGATAAGAAATGCCTTAAGGGGAGGGGATTGTCACGTTAGCAAGCTGGAGGAATGTTCCAACACACCTTAGTTAGGCTTGTTGTTATGCACGTGGGTACATTTGGGAGGTTGTTAGCTAGAGGAATGTTCCAACACACCTTAATTAGGCTTGTTGTTATGCACATGGGTGCATGTGGGAGGCTGTTAGGCTATATAAGCCACAGCTGGGGATGATAAGGATATGTTTTGAATTGATGAATGAAACTCTCTGATTTTCCTCTCTAAATTTTCTCTCAATCTCCCTTCCATTTCCCTATGCTCTCTCTCTCTCTATTCTCTCCCTTCTCTGTTCCGATCTGCACACTCCCTCATTTCTATCTATTATCTCCCCCATTTCTGTCCAATTCCCCCTCCAATCATTCTGCTATTGATCCTAAACCCCTGGGATTCTTCTGATTTCCCATCCAAACCCTAGGTACATGACAAACACTCCACTCCCTGATTTTTCGAGAAGTGTTGTCTTTACTGTCTCACCACTCCACTCCAAATTTTATTAATGGAGACAAAGAGTTCAAGTTAGTTTACAATTTTATAATCATAGTTGTGTTGGGAGTTTGAGGGCAAGTCTTTTGTAGAAATGATAAGGTTGCTCCTTTGTGATTAGGAGGTAATGGGTTTGATTAGTGGAAATAGCCTCTTTGCAAAGCAATGGTAAGGCTGCTTACAAAAAGTGATTCTTCCCTCATCCTCGCAAAGCAGGGAGTTTCATGCACTTGGGACACCCTTTTAGTTGGGTTAGGAATTTATTGATTTAGAAACTTTAAAGGACTAGAATCTTTGATTTTATCAAGGTGTTTTAGTTGTTTTAAGTAATGTTATCCTAGGACTATGCGGAATGACTCTTGGATGATATATGCCTCTCTCAACACTCTCAAATCCACGCAGCAATAATAGGAATTGAAAACAGAAAACATAAGGACAAGAAACAGAAAGCAAACCACAAGTAGGCGCAGATTTATCCTGGTTCGGTTTCCTTTGAGGAAACCTACATCCAGCCTTCAAAAGAGCTCTCCTAGCAGTCTTTATTTTCAGATAGAAGATCAGTACATCACAGCCCTCATAGCCCACAAACCTGAGTACAATACCACACTGTTTTCCCAAGAAAATAAACCCAAGACTTGCAGATAGTCTTCCTTTCTTGAACAATGCCTTGCACTCATAATATAAAAGACTAGAGCACTCATAGAATAGTTCTCTCTCAGCAGGCGCCTTGCCCTCTTATTTATAGAGGAGGCGGACACCCTTAGGCAACTAACTAACTTAGGGAAATTACATATTAACCCCAAGAAAATATACTAATTACACTTTAATCCCTAGCTGCCTAATTTCTTCAGCCGAGACTACTCCTTCAGCTCCTTTTCGGATCTGCTATCTTCTAGGACAAAACTCGAGGCAAACTTCAACAAGTAATACTAACTATATTGGATAGATTGGTCTTAAAAGAGTTCTTGTTGTTTTAAGAGTCTTGTAAAGGGCTTCCTTGTGCACATGGCAACAAGGGTTGGGAGGTTCATCTTTGTTTTAACAGTTCTATAAAACCTATAAATATGGTTTGTTAGTGTAATTGGAATGTGTGTGTGCGCGTGCGCATGTGTGAATATAAAAATTGAATATTTGGAAGAGCTGGAGCTCTTCTAGACAAACTATCTGTTGGGATGTAACCCACATAGAAGTCTAGAATTCATGTAGCCAACCCCACATAGTGGGATAACGGCTGGATATGTTGTTGTTGTTGGAAGAGCTGGAGCTCTCTCTCCCTCTTCTTTTTTCTTTCCTTATTTTATCCCTTCCCTCTTCTCTGTCATTCTTCTTTCTGCTGCTCCTATTATTGCAGATTTGTCCTTCTGCATATCCTATTCTCCTTCTAATCTCCTTATACTGCTGCTGCTTCTCTTCTTCTTTTCCTCCCTCTGTATTGAATCACTTTCTTATTATTTCACCACAAATTGACCTCATCTTGGCTAATTGTAAACCTGTTTTTTCTAGACTAGCCAACATTTTTGAACGTGTTGAACTGTGCTCACATAAGACACCTAAAACATTCCTCCATTTATCCATCATGCCCTATTTCTGCAAGGCCATTACTGGACTCTCCCTTGTATAATTGAGCCTGTTTAGTTAACATCTAAGGTTCCAACCATCTTCCTTGGAAAAAACTAGAAATATTGATAAGCACTTAGGTCATCTGACGAAGAAGAAAATTAAAAATAGGTTTTTACAGGATCCATCGTGTCTTTAGTAGTGGCAGAAATACCGTGCATATGTGTACTTCAGGGACGATATATTGGCTTGTTAATCATGAGATTATGTGACTGGGAGTTAACCAAGACAGATTAAATTATTTCTGTCAGTTTTCTTTTTGGTAACATGACAACTGGTTTGAGATGTTTAAGCTTTTCACCCTATTCTTATTTTAATATCACTCCTCAGGCTTCTAATAATTGCATTACCAGCTTGCCAGAAGAACTAATGAAGTGTTCAAAACTGACAAAATTAAATGTTGAGGTACTAGAAAACTTTTCTTACTCGTTGAACCTCTTTCTAGTTAATCCAGCTTCCCAGGGGAAAAAAAAAGAAGCAAAATAATAGGCTGATTGGTGATAGGGAGTATAAAGTTTTGAATGTATCTTCTGTGAATGCAGGGAAACAGGCTAACAGTGATATCTGAGAATATAGTTGGATCTTGTACCATGCTTACAGAACTCAACGCATGTAAATGAATTCTGGTTTCTATCTTTTCTGCCCCATCTTTACTTCTTCATTTAATGCTGACAACAATTTAATCTACACTGAGAAATTCTAAGTGTCCCACTACACTTCCTAATTTTGCAGCAAAAAACTTGCTGACTGCTATACCACAGAGTATTGGGAGTCTTTCACGTCTCATCTGCCTTAACTTCTATCAGAACAGTGAGTGAATAAATTTCCATATAGTATCCTTTGCATAGATTGACAAATTGATAATAAGACTTATATGGTTCAGAGTGCCAATTGTGTTACCAGTTGATCAATTTCTTCACTGTAGATATATAACATATATGTATGAATTTGACAGGAATTTCTTCAATCCCACCATCAATAATAGGTTGCTCTTCCCTGTTGGAATTTTATATGGGGTCAGATTGATATTCAGTGTTTCAAGACAAATAGATAATGAGGCTTATCATAATATGTGAAAATTCAGTTATTCCTGCTAACATCATCCTTTATAATTGCTGCTTGGTTTAATTTGTAGGAACAATGCTTTGTCTTCATTACCAGTAGAGATTGGATCACTTCCTCACTTAGGGACATTGGATCTTCACTCAAACCAGGTGGCTGGGTGATCTTCTAGTTCAAGATGCATTCTTTCTATGTTGGTTGTAGATTTTAGTAGGATCCTTAGCTTGATTTGTCTTCCCTGGGAAGTTTCAGTATAAATTATAAAATACATTGTGTATGCCCCTCATTATTTTGATATTTATGCAGCTTAAGGAGTATCCTGTTGAGGCATGCAAATTGTGCCTTTCGGTTTTAGATTTGTCGAACAATTCGTTGTCCGGCTTGCCCCTTGAGATCGGTAAGGCTAGAATTTATTTTTCTAATAATTGATATGAGTTCTATTTTCTATGTATCTGTGAAGTGTATTTACATAGGGATGTATTGAATGATAAAGCTACTCTTCCGTAGTCCATTGAAAGTAATTCTGGTGCAAGAAGTCATGGCACTTTTCTTTCTGTCAACTTAATTTTAGTAGGGCTTTTAAGTAGGATCCTTTAGAAGTCTATATTCATTTGAAATAGAAATTAGAATTTAGTTATGTCTTTTAACATTTGATTCCTCTTAGAACTAGGCCTATTTGCATATAAATAGGACTTGGTAATGATTATTGAGACTGCTATTGATTGATTATTAAAAAGAATACATAATTTGATGCTCTCTTTTTCTCTCTTATCTCCTCTCCCTTTTGTTGCTACATCAATTAATAGAATGGAGGCAAAGAGAAAGATAACTAGTGAAGTAGGAGTAGATGTAGAGAAGTACATGTGCAAAGGAGAATAACCAAGGGAGAAGAAGATAATAGTAAAAATAACTGATGAAATAGGAGAAGAATATAGGGAAGAACACATGCAAAGAAGAACGTAGGATGAATTAGAATGAGAGTTGAAAGAGAAGAATAAGGTATGCAGAGTATTGAGAGATAACCAAAATGAAGAGAATCAAATTTATTTATTCTATTTAATAGTTTTTACAATCAACTCTAATTATACACAAATATGCCCTAATAGGAATAAAATAATAAAAGACAACTAATTTCTAATTTATAATCCTAGTGAACATAAAATTCTTAACCAGTCCTATTAAATTCTACTAAAAAAATTTCAAAGTTAACTTCTCCTTCAGGAATAGACTTTCACTTGAGTTGGTTCAACTCAGAAAGTTTACAGGTCAATCCAGTTAGTGGGCTAAGGAGTGATCTCAAATGACTCCCCCTGCTGCTTTTCTAGTCAACAATTACTGCTAGTAGTCTTATCATGCTAAGATTGAAAGACTTGAAAAACTTTCCCTATTTACTAAAGGAGATACTTTGCATGTTTGCATTTCCAACATAATCATTTGTTCTCTTCTTTGGTCTACTTGAGACAAAAGCTCTCACTTGTTGAGGTGAAGACGTGCAAGTACTGATTATCTGAAATGAGGCATGGTTGAAATGGATGCGTCTTCTAATTAGATATTTAGCATTTTACTGAACACAAACTGGAGTGAATCTTTTGTTTGAGTGAGAAAACATTTTTTTGGTATAGAATTTTGAGAGGCAAACCATTACTATATTGTGAAATCTATGTTGTTCCTTGTTTAGCATATAGGCTCTGATAAGTGAAAGCTTCCCTGTTGAATGTGTGAGGATTTGCTGTTGCTTATCTGAAATGGAGCAAACCCTTACATTGATCTGTACCTCTCAGTTACCTAGAAGTTTCTGTCAGTCTCAAAATATCTGTGAAGCCAGATTTTGATAAGGCATAGGACACCTACATTAGTCCATAACATTTCCACTACATTTTAGGCTTTTAGCTTCTTTTTCAAGCAAAAAATGCTTTATTGCCAGTCTTTTTATTGCCAAATAATTCAAGGCTGTTGGTATTTCTAAAGTGTTATCAACATCATTGTCACACTCAATATATTAAATGCAATGTTCTTCATCAGCATCTTCAGCATCTTTTATGGTGCCTTTCCATCTCAAAATTCTTTGACTTGTTAATTCTACCATAAATCACATTATGAAAGTTGTTATCTTCTTCACTTTTATTGCTTTATGAACTAGAGGATATCCAATATAACAATGCCCCATTGTGAAGTTCTTATATGCATGTTATGTCTATGAATCTTGGTACCTGTTTGTCTGTATATTATCAATATTATCCAACACAGTCGATTTATTTAGGTATGATGACAACTTTGCGGAAACTTCTGCTTTCTGGAAATCCTTTGCGAGCTCTTAGAAGGTTTGATTTACTTTCTTGATCATTTACTATATTTAATGCTCTAGTTGCTTTAAGAGTTTGTCCACTCATACTTGTTCTCTCTCAGCTCCTTGGTGAATGGACCTACGCCTGCTTTGTTGAAGTATTTAAGGAGTAGACTTCCAACTGATGAAGGTATTTTAGTTTATGCTATTCAGGTTTTAGGCTCTCAGAATGTCTTTAGGATACCTCACACTCTCTGTTCTCATGGTTTCTGTCCCAGTTGTACAGTTATCTTAATCTTTGAGCTTTAAAATAGAGCTGACAAGAAGTTTATTAGTATGTTATTCTTCTTAGTTATGTTTTCTTTCTCTTGCAGAGTCTGGAGCTGCTACTCCAACAAAAGATGATGTAATTTCCATGGCAGCTCGAATGTCCCTTGCATCAAAGGTATTTCACTTGCTATATACTTAATCTTTCCCTTCCTCTTTCTCTTCTATCACATGAAACCTGCGGTTTAATTCTCCTTGACAATCAAAAGTGTAGAACTCCAATTGGTGTAACTGGGGAAACCTATAGAATTAGTAATATGAACTTATTATCCAATCTTAACTAGTTTATGGACCACTTTACATTTGTGGTATCTTTTATCTGGAAAGCTTGCTGTTGTAATACTTGGATTTTAGTTCTTTTCTTTCTGTGGACAGCTTGCTGGTGGAAAACATGTTTGAATTTTGTGTGATCAAATATATCATCTCAATAGAAAATGAAGGTGTTTTTTGGACACATATTTCTTTAGAGAAATAAGGACAAAACATCAGTTTGTGTTGGTCTCTGCAAATAAGTGCTCTGAAATGAATTGACTTGAGAAGGATTAAACCTTATCAGTATTTGCACTTTGAGCAAAGTGCCTACTCTCACGCAAAAAACTTCATTTTCATGCTTTGAGAAAGAATAAGAATTTGTAGAGGCCAAACAATTGTTAAATAAATCATTATATCACAAAGGTGTTTGAAATATATGGGCACTCAATTGAGAAGGGGGATATCGTACAGGGGCTGTGATTGGAGTTTCATAGCATAGACTGGGTGTCTGGTCTAAATTGAAATTCCAATATGAAAATCATGCATTAGACGACTTTACCCTATTAAATCTACACAGAAGAAAAGTACAATAAAAAATGCCACCAGCTACAATTGGGGCCAATTTTCTGATATCTAAAGTCAATGCAAATTACCAGAAGTCTTCAATTTCAAGATCTGCAGAGGCTTACAGTTATTGTCATTCCTTTTTCATCTTCCCAGAAAGGGAAAGTTATTTTATTGTTTGTGTTCAAACCAACGCTTACATGATGCATATTTAATTTTGGTACAAGGCTGCATTTAATTCAGTAGGTCTGGGGATAGAAAGATTTTATCAGCATTGGGGATGTTAAATATGATGAAACCAGGAAAAAAAAATGGAATAAGAGCAACCTCCCAGAAGGCTTCAATTTCATCCTCAACATCTGCATAATGTGAATTCATAAATGTTTGCATATGAATGTGTAAAGCAATCACTAAACAGCATAATACCTGATCCCCTATCTCTGGGATACCTCAAATTGACATCAGTGTGATAAAAAAGTTTAGGTCATTTACTCAATAGCTCTCTCTCTCTCTCTCTCTCTCTCTCTACATACAGTATCATCGTAAATTTCCTGCATTATCTGTGTACATGGCTGGGCATATGCTTTGAGTTAAGATGATTTTCATTTATTGTATAGAACTTCTTTATTCTATCTACATCTTTCCACTTCTTGTATCTCTTATATGATATCTTTTTCTGAGTGCTTTCACTTTGTTATTCAGGAACTCTGTTTAGGAGGCCTTGGTGTGAGTGCTGTTCCATCAGAAATATGGAAGACAAGTGATATCACAAAAGTTGATCTTTCTAACAATTCAATTGAAGAGTTACCTATTGAACTTTCCTCTTGTGTTTCTATTGAGGTACATGATTTGTTTTCCTGGTCTGATTACAGACTATATTTTCGTACGTTAGTTTCATATATTGAAATTTCCTTTGTGAATTACCTACTGTATTATATCAAAGTAAGCATTTTTTTTTAGCTAGACCAAATTAAACATCTTTTGATTTTAACATTAGGAGGCTTTTCCTGTTGGGTCATTATATTACTGTAACCACTACTACTGAAACATATCTGTGGCATTCAAGTAGGTTCCAGGTTGATGAATTGCAGTTTCGCCATCATGATTGATGAATTGTTTGAATTTGGCTGTCACTGATCTTGATACTTACGGCAATATGCAGGCTTTGATTTTATCCAAAAACAAGATTAGAGAATGGCCAGGTGCTGTTTTACAGTCACTTCCTAACCTTTCATGTTTGAAGCTGGATAATAATCCACTCAGAAAGGTAACTTAGATTTGATTCTGGATTTATTCCGATAACTATTTATAAATTGTTTGTAGTCTGCAAAGGAAAGTCATTCCTTATCATTACAATTCAAATCATAGGCAAGTATGAGTTTAAGTAAAAGGCCTGAATATGATCTTGTAATACATTTCTTTTCTAGGTGTCCAATACAGATAGCTAGTGAAGAGTTACACCCATCTGTCAGTTGATGACATTCAGCATTCTGGACCTAAGAATGCATGTGCTCTCTCTCTCTCTCTCTCTCTCTCTCTCTCACACACACACACACACACACACACACAGTTACTATATAGCGATGTCAAGATGATTAGGAATGCCATTTGCAATATGATCATGTGGAGATATTCTACCTGCACATTGAAGAAGAAATTTGACAGCCATGTTCAGAAGAGTTGGCCTTTCTTGGAGAGGATAACCCAATTTTAGCGGGTCTCAACTTTTTAAAGTTGCTACTAAAACCTTTTAGAGCTGAACCATCTTTTATCTAGTTTCTCCCCCCTTCTTGGCGGTCTTCAGTTTTATCATCTCTTATTAAAAAAACAAAAAAAATAACTTTAAGACCTGAACCAATTTGGATGGAGCTCAGTGAAGCTGCAAGACTGCTTCATTGGGATCTGGTGGTCACAATTTTGAACCATAGATACAACATCACCACTGGCTGAAGTAGAGCTCTGTATTGAACCTGGAGATCCTATAGTAGTGTGAGCTCATCTGTGGGCAGGCCTTTCTGATAAAAAAACCCAGAAAATCTGGGGTTCTAAATTTTTAAATAGATTGTCTATTCAAAGACTCCGGTCCCAAGCCCGGATAAAGGAGGAGGGTTGCGTTAGGTAGCCGACAACCAGCGTAAAACTTAGTCGGATCCAAATATGAATTCTAGACAAACTATCTGTTGGGATATAACCCACATAGAAGTCTAGAATTCATGTAGCCAACCCCACATAGTGGGATAACGGCTGGATATGTTGTATGTTGTTGTGTTGTCTATTCAAAGACTATTTATGCCCTAAAGTTCGTTCATTGTTGTATAACTCCTATAATTTGTCATTTTAAATATCCTATATTTCCCTGCTTCCAGATTCCGTCAGACGGACTTCAAGCAGTGTCCAAGCTTCATATTCTGGATCTAAGTGGCAACACTGGTTGCTTACCCGAAACTGCAGCATTTTCTAGCTTACCACAGTTGCAGGAGCTTTACCTGAGGTATGTTTGAGAAAAATAATGTTTATGTATGAACTTGTTAACTTCTTCCTTTCAAGTAATCAGGCATCACTTTTCACATGATGAACAGAAGGATGCATATATCTGAAGTTCCATCAGAGTTACTAAGATTGCAGCAGTTACGGGTTCTGGATCTCAGCCAAAATTCTATTCACTTAATTCCAGAGGTAAAATTTTTCTCTCTTAATGAAAAACCATTTTCTGCATCCAAAAGAACCATCAATCAACTTGATGTTTGCCAGTACAAACAATTTCTGTCCCATAATACTAGCATCTGGGGTGAAGCTAATAGAGGTCAAGGTAGAATCAAAATTTGCTTCATTTCTGTGGTTAACACAAGCTAAAAAAATTTCCATGTAGCTCAGAAGCAGCCCAATTACCCTATTGTGTATACCATTAAATAATCATAGTTAATGAAATTCACGACCATTGTTCTACATTTATAATGCTTCACTCCTAGTTATGATCAGAGTTTTAAACTTATCATTACCAATGCCTTTAATGAATGAAAAGCAAAATTGTGCAAATAGGAAGGCAAACATTCAGGATACGCTTCCTTAGCATTTATCCTTCTTGTTCAAGTAAAAAATTTTAGAGTACATGCAGTGCATTTTCTAAGTATTTGAAGTATGCCAGAGGATATTAGTGGTCCCACCTTATGTCCTGGGATGATGAAAGTGGGGAGTGGACTGATTTTTGTTAACACGCGATCAATATACATTTTGCTTGTTTTGTGTGTTTGTGCCTTTTATCTCCATAAGCTATCAGATATTCTTAAGAGCTTTAATGACCATATTGTTGGTAGGGTGTTGACTATGGATGAGGTCCTAATTTCTATGTTGTACGTTCTATTATTACTTGCAGGGTTTCAAAAATCTTGCTTCGCTTTCTGAGCTTGACCTTTCAGACAACAACATTACTATCCTCCCCCCTGAGCTGGTCAGAATCAAACCCTTTGCTTTCGCAAGTTTTTTCTCTAGATACAATAACATCATGAGCCTTAATCTCACTAGGTGGGGTCAGCTAAATGAGTTTTCTAGCTATCAATAATCTCTGTCCATCAGTCCATGGCCAGCTAACTCTTATGGTAAACATTTTTCTAATAATGTTATGATATACTAACTGTATAATCCTTTTTCTGAAAAATTATCTATTATTCTTTGAACTATCATCCTCTCTAACCCTTGATAATTGAAATGAAGAAAGTTAGTAGCTACTAACAATAGAGTAACCCATTCTGATACTTTTTACACTTGTCTATTCAGTTTCCAGATATTGCTCTGTACTTCAATGCTACTAGCAAAAAGTCTGTTGAGCGGTTTGATATTGACTTTTCTTTTCTTCCTATATTTCATAAATAAATTAATACAATGTATCAGGCTGAGATGTTGCTATAATCTGGATTATTAATAAGCAATGCGGAAAGGACTAATTTCTCTTGCTCACAAGATAGGATATGCCTGTTGTACATTTTTCTCAGTTGGAAACTTGTTCTGCAGGGTTTACTTGAACCTAGCCTTCAGGTTTTGAAACTTGGTGGAAACCCATTGAGAAGGTACTCTCACTCTCTCTCTTGTGTTAGCTAAGCATTAATTATCACCTCCCCCCCACCCCCCCCAAAAAAGGACTCCAGTCTTTCTTTTGCTTTTCTTTTTCTTATACTCGAATATGGAACAGAGCAATTATTTTCATTGCCAAACATACGTTATGTCTTCCCTATTGAGAACTGTTATTATTTTTACATCATGCCAAGTTATGCAATTTGAGAGAGGGAAAGAGAGACCATGCTATTTTTGTTTCTTGCACTAACTTCAGAGACTTGTGTTATGTGCCTTGTGCATTGCGATATGGTGGGACTCGAGGCATCCAAATATTGAATTGTAAATTCTAAGAAGTTTAAAAATAAAATTTGTTGCACCTCCTAACTGGCTCTACACCCTTCTTTAGAATTTCTGGAGTTTAAATTTGTATGAGTCAGTTCTTGAGATTGATTGGTATATCCAATATTTCAGATTGGTGATTCAATCTATGATATATTGTTTATAACCATTTAGAAAAACTCCTCCATATAGTAGCAGCTTAGGATGGCAACTTTAGGTAGGAAACTATTGAATAAAAGGGAAAAGTGTGATCACAAATTACCACCAAACTTACTTTTGATTGCTTAAACAGTTACATTTTGCAAACCCTCAAACTTACATTTGATTGGTTATAAGATTATATGTTAGATTACTTTTCCTCTCCAGTTGTCACACACACACACACATATATATTTGTATATTTAATCTTAATATTTTTCATGGTAAGATCTCTCTCCAAATATGGAATGTTTATTGTTCCCATAAACAGCCAACTATAAACTCTATGGTCCTTATTGGGTACCTAGCAAAATTATCAATTATCAGTTGGTGATGATTCTTCCTTTATCTATTTTTTATTTGCATTTCTTTTTGATGCATGACATGAGGCACTGCTAGTTGCATGGTATAGGAATCTAACCCAACTTAGATAAACGCTAGAGAGATGCCGCTCTAATCTAGTTCTTTTTCGTGTTTTCTCCCAGCATCCGGAGGGCAATTCTGGAACGTGGAACCAAAGCTCTTTTGAAGTACCTGAAGGACAAAATTGTTGAGGGCTAGTTTGTCTGCATTCCTTGTGAGTGTCGTGTCATGTTATTTGTACGTGCATCAAATTTCTAGGCTGTACTAAGCCTGAATTTATGAGTGGATCAAAGAAACTGCAATATGCCATTGTTGTTTTGATATGGCTGGCTGTTAGTATCAGATGCTTGTAATTGTCCGTAGAATGTATTCTTACAGAAGCAGCAGTTTAATTTGTCTTTGTTGTGGACAGATATCTAAGACCACCCTCCAATGGTGGTGGGTCTTCTCTTCTGGTTTGTGTAATCCTAAGCTGCTGTTGTTGCCCTATAACTTCATGCTAATCGTACTTGTACCGTTGGTTGTGAAGCTTCTTGCTGATTTTGACTTCTTTTTATGGATTACTGATTCACCCATATGAGGGAGGAGGGTCCATGCAAGTCCTGTGATAACTTGTATTCATTATTATTTAGGTGTGTATTGAGTATTTTTTGTTAACACTATAAGTTTAATCTCTGTTTACAAAACAAAGTCAATTATATTGTCTTATCATCAAATTAATGGGGCCAAACTCATATTCTTACTCTATACTTTCATGTTTTTTTTTTTACGAGGCTAATCAAACTTTTCTTTGTTTCAATTATATTTTTAGACATGTATTTTTGAATTAATTTAACTTATGTGTTTTAAATTTTTTTTTTTTGTGGTAACTTGAATGCTTTGTTATTTTGATTGTACTTATATATTTATATTTTTTAATCAATTTAATATCTATCTTAAATTGACTAAAAAATATAAGTACATGAGTATAATTAAAATAATAAAAAAATTAATTTATCATATTAAAAAAAAATCAAAGTATAAGGATTAAATTGAATTAAAAATATAAATATAAGGATGTAATCAAAATAATGAAAAATTTAAATGATCACACGAAAAAAATACGAAAGTATATAAGCAAAAATATAGATTTGGTCTAACTCAAGAATATTTAGATGGTTTGATTTCAAGCATTGATGGTTTAATTTAACATGTAAAATTTATAGACATGGATAAGAGAGATGAATTGTTCGACATACCATAATTTACTTAAATGTTAATAATTTAATTTAACACATAAAATATATTAACGTGAATGAGAGAGATGTATTTTGATGTGTACCATAATTTATTTAAATATTGATGGTTTAATTTAATATAAAATAATTCATTTAACTAATGAGAGAGATGAATTCTTATACATATTATAATTCAGATTCAGTTAATTGAGATATTTTTATAGGAGTTGAGGGAGACCTTAAAGGGTATTTTGTTTGATCAAATAGACAGGGAGAGGCGGAGAGAAATGGTTCCAAATTACTATAATCTTTCTTTGTGACGAAGGAAAGGACAAGGTGTTGGAATGTTATATTTTGTCTACAAATATATATACATATTATATTGGTGCTTACGTGGCAAGACAGTAGCACTCCAAGGGTCAACGACCAAGAACAAACGACATTTCGCATCCACCACGGAGAACCCTAAGCCTTGTCTTGGCAGTGGCCAGTTAGTTAGTTCCCGAAATTTAATGAAATCTCAAGCAGAAGGATTCCTTCTTTGGTGTCCTCCTTTTGTGCTCTCTGCCAGCATTCTCCTCCTCTCTCTCTCTCTCTCTGTCTCTTCTTTCTAGATAGAGAAAGCAGGGGAAGAGAGAAAGACGGTGACAGTGTGGAAATGTCGCCATAAAGCAAGCTGGGTGCCCTAATCTTTTGCTTTTGTTCTCTCTCTCCCATTCCCACCCCTAAAGTTGGAAAATTTGTCACCAAGCACTATCCTTTTTCTTTTCTTTTCCTCAATTATTAATCTACAAGTTTAGTTACTCGCACTGGTGTTTGGCATTTTCATTTGTTTTTGTCGGCGAAACCGGCACCGAAAAGCTTTCGCGAGTCGCTCTGCTCTTTTGGGTATGATTCCACCACCAACATGCTTTTCTCTTGCTATGCAGAATATATTCCCCTATTCTGATCTCGAAACCCCACATTTCTGTTGCTCCCAATGTTCGATCGTGTCCGATTTTGAAGTCGTTTGGGTTTGGGAATCATACTCTCCGGGTAGCCAACAGGAGAATTGGTCTTCGATTTGCAGGCGCTAGTTTGAAACTCCCTTTTCTTAACGCAGTCTTCAGCTGTGATTTGTCCCTTCTGATGTTTTGTTTCGAAACACTGTTTCAATTGCCTGTGATTTTTTCAGCTAGACCCCCTTTCTTGTATTCAATTTCTTGTAATTTCCTGTATTCAGATGCTTTTTTCATTTGTTGTGTCAATTGTCTCCGATTTCGCCTAAAAATTTGACATTTGGCAATCGAATCGAACTGTCTCGGTAAGGTTCATTTTTCTCTGAAACACTATTTCAAGGAGGATTCTGAGGAGGAAATAAACAGCACCCATTTGCGATTTTCCCTTAATTTGGTCACAAATGTCAGATCGGTTAAGGCCTGCTCCAATGGAGGACTTGCCCTCGCATTTGATTCTTGAAATACTGAGCTCAGGTCGTTTGAGCGCGGTTGATCTGGTGTCTTTGGAGCTGACTTCCCGGACTTTTAGGGGAACTCACGGGTTGTTCCCACAAAAGTTCCGATCTTTGGTGGACTTTGCTGCGTTTCAGAGTTGTGAATTCCATCCAATATATGCTTCTATGGGTCCAAATCCTCGCAAGGAGCTTTATGATCGGTGCAGTGGCAACTGGAAGCGGGTTTTGAGGTTCTTGCAATCGGTGCAGCAGTCCTCCAACATTGTTGAGACCTCAGCAGGCAATGTACTGTTTCTTTGATGCTATTGTTTAGTTTTAATAATTCAAATTATGCCATGGATAGATTCTGTACAGGGTTTGCGCCTCTTGACAATTCTGCTTATATTTATATGTTCTGACTTAACCCCCCCCCCCCCCAAAAAAAAAAAAAATAATAAATAATAAACAACTTATCAAAATTCTGGAAGTGGGGTTCCATTATTTCTGAGTTTGTCATTCTCCTGTAATGTATACACTATGCATACTCTGTGCTGTTATTCTATATGTATTTACTTAACAAATTGCAGCTCTGGTAATCATAAAGCCTCTAGAGACAGTGGAAACTAACCTGTAAACATTGTTATTGCATTCATGTTCTGGTGATGTTTTCACCAAATGTAATCATATCTAATACTTTGTAATTTGTAAAACTAGCAAAGGGAGAATTGTTGGTGATATTTCCTTGAAATGCATTAGAGTACAACTTGTTTTTGGTAATTAACTGCTAGTGGATTCCCCTTCATCATTTACTTGTTATTAATGGTTAGATTTTATCAACAGATGCAGATTAGAACGGGCAAGTATCATACATTGCTCATCAACAAGTCATCAGTGTATTCTTGCGGTTCCAGTTTGTGTGGCGTTCTTGGTCATGGGCCTGAAACAACCCAATGTGTGACATTTACCAGGATTAGTTTCCCATCTACTGCACATGTGGCCCATGTCTCGGCCTCCCACAATCATGCTGCTTTTGTCATGCAATCTGGAGAGGTTTGGGACACTTTATCCATCTCTTGTTATTTTAACTGAACGTGTTGTTTGCTAATATCCAAGAACAATCCTTTCAGCATATGAATATCTGTTGGTTTCCAAAGTTAATATTAGAGAAGCAAATTTACTACAGTCATAGACAGGGTTGTGATATCTTCACATGAACAGTTTATAGTATAGGAGTAGTTGGTCTCCTTTGGGGCAACTTGCTTTTGACAGTAGTTGTGAAAGTGTAACTATTTGTGAAGTTGCCTTGCTTTGCATGATTTTCTTAATGTACAACAATAACAACATATCCAACCTTTATTCCACTATGTGGGGTCGGATACATGAATTCTAGACTTCTATATATTTCTGTCTTTTGTCATATCTTCATTTAGGCCCGTAGAAATAGACTTCTCCAAAATAAGTTGCAGTGAATAGATCATCTGAGCTATACAAACAACCAGATTACAATAACAACATATCCAGCCTTTATCCTACTATGTGGGGTCGGCTACATGAATTCTAGACTTCTATGTGGGTTACGCCCCAATAGATAGTTTGTCTAAAATTCATATTTGAATCCTACTAAGTTTTACGTTTGCTGTCAGCTACCTAACGCAACCCTCCTCCTTTATCCGAGATTGGGACTTGCAGTGGATAACATCCCCCTGGCGGAGTAATGATGAAATGAAGTTTCAACACCATCTTCATATGGAGAAGTTTCATGAGATGGTGGTGAATGAAGATAATTGATATAGTTGTGTTCCATCGCTTAGTTGACATGGTGAAACCAACGAGTACAATATGCAAACACAACAGACAGACAGCCAGATTGCATGAAAATAATATGATGCATACCCCTTTCTCAGAGACCTTCTCTTTGCTGCATAAGATAACATATCAATAGAGAAGTACTTAAAAAGAAAATTTTAGCAAAGTGGCTGTGGTGATTATTTGGCATAATTTCCTATTACTGTTGCAGGTTTTTACGTGTGGAGGTAATTCATCATTTTGTTGTGGACATAGAGATACAGGTCGTCCAATTTTCAGGCCCAAACTTGTGGAAGCATTAAATGGAATCGCTTGCAAGCAGGTAGACTGCATGGTTGTGTGGTTACCTTTATCTATATATTAATGAACTATTTTTTATCAGTTTTATTTTAAATTAGTGGAGTCATATTATATCAAGTAGCAGTCATGTCATAGGATTCTAAGGTATGAATTTATATCTTCTAATGCTTAAATTTCTACCTTAGATAGCAAAGTGGTAAAATTCAACGAACTGGTAATCCTGGCTCAGACTTGCCGCTATGTTTTATGTTGAAAAGAAAGTACTGTGTTAATTGCATGCTTCCTGTTTTTGGTAACTACAGGATTTGACAATCCATCGTCTCTAGATGCTTGTGTGATTTCCTTGTATCTAAAAGATGTTCTTAAAGTAGCAATCAAGGTTTAATAGTTTGGTGACTCATGTTTGTTCTTATATCTCTGTTCATCTGCCTGCTATGGTGTTTCAGAGTGTAATTGAATATTGAGTTACTTTAGCTTCAACCAAGAGGTACAATGCCTTCAGCGACGCTTCCCATTCTTTACTTCCCAACTATAGCTTATTAGAGGAAAGCTGTTGTTGTCCTCAATTTTAGCAGTTGTTTTCATCCTTGGCTAGGCTGTCTTGCAATCTGAGAACTTTTTTTACAAGGTAATGCCGGTGACATTTGCAGTTATTTCTTCTATTATCAATCTTCCCTTCTCCAAGAAAGTAGATGCTAGATCATATGCTTGGCAGGACTTTTCATTCTTTCTCCCTCTTTCTCTTCTACTCACCCCACTTTCATGAGCACTACAGAGGTGGTCAGATTCAGACATTTTGCTTATCCTGTAATTTTGATTTATTTAGAACTTTTAGTTTGGATGTTAGTTTTAGATATTTTCATTCTTTTCTGCAGTTTCTCTTTCTTTTATGTTCTTCTCCGCCTCTGTTTTCTTTCTCTACTGGTTTTAATATCTCTCCCTCATATTTCTTCTTCTTATCTTCTTTGACTTTCCTGCCCTTATCAAGTGAGTTTCTTTGTCATATCAAGCACCCAAATAGGTTACTTCCTCATGAGACAAGAGGATCTGTTATGTTGTAGGGATTGTAAGGTGATTCCGGGGGAGTGTTTGACTACTCAACATAGACTTTTGATACTTGACGTCCAAGTAAGAAATTGGAAGAGAAAAAATCACATAAAACAAAACCCTAGAATTAGGTGGTGTGATTTAAAAGGGGAGAAACAACTAATCTTCAAAGAAAAATTAAGGGGTAGAAGGGAATGGAATGGAGAAGGACAGACAAACCAAATGTGGATGGAAATGGCTAATGCCTTGAGAAGCACGACAAAGGTAATCCTTGGAGAGACAAATGGTAGAGCCCCAAACCTTAAGGAGTCCTGGTGGTGGAATGAAGAGGTGCAATTGAAAATTAAAAATAAGAAAACTTGCTATAAGGCTATATATCAGTGCAACAATGAAGAAAATCTAAAAATTATAAAGATTCAAAAAAGGCAACAAAGAGAGCTGTTAGTGAAGCAAGGTTAAAAGCATATGAGAATCTATATAAACGACTTGATACAAAAGATGGAGAAATTGATATATATAAATTAGCTAAAGTAAGAGAAAGAAAAACAAGGGATCTAAACCAAGTGAAATGCATAAAAGATGAAAACCAAAATGTATTAGTGAATGAATGAGCGATTAAGGAGAGATGGAAGAAGTATTTCACAAAATTATTCAATGATAGTGGGGACACAAGAGTTAGGTTGGGACACCTTAGTAACTCCGAAGGGAACATGAGCTATATATTTTATCAACACATAAGTTCAAATGAAATAAAACAAACATCAAAAAAGATGAAAAATCATAAGGCGGTCGGACCAGATGATATACCAATAGAAGCATGGAAATGCATGGGAGAAGAGGGCATCTCCTGACTAGCGAAATTATTTAACGCGATCCTTAAATCAAAAAAGATGCCAGATGAGTGGAGGAAGAGTACTTTGGTTCCTATATACAAGAACAAAAGAGATGTTCAAAACTGTGAAAATTACAGAGGAATAAAGTTAATGAGCCATACCATGAAACTCTGGGAGAGAGTAATAGAGCAAAGGCTTAGAAAAGAAACAGAGGTATCGGAAAATCAATTTGGTTTTATGTCTGGTAGGTCAACAATGGAAGCTATATACCTACTGAGGCGCCTAATGGAAAGGTATCGGGATCATTAGAAGGACCTGCATATGGTGTTTATAGATCTAGAAAAAACCTATGATAGGGTCCCTAGAGAAGTATTGTGGAGGGTTTTAGAGAAGAAATGAGTCTGAATAGCCTATATGCAAGCTCTTAAGGACATGTATCACGGTGTAGAGACAAGGATCAGAACATGTGGAGGGGATACTAAACCGTTTAAAATTACAATGGGATTGCATCAAGGCTCTGCACTAAATCTATACTTATTTATTTTCGTAATGGATGAACTCACTAAAGACATTCAGAAAGAGGTTCCATGGTGTATTCTATTTGTAGATAACATAGTGTTGGTGGATGAAACAAAAAAGGGAGTGAATACTAAGCTTGAGTTGTGGAGAAACAATTTAGAATCTAAGGGATTTAAATTAAGTAGAAGGAAAACATAATATATGGAATATAAATTTAGTAAGAATGCAAGAGTGGAGGATGTTATAATAAAATTGGAAGACCAAATCTTACAAAGAAAAGACCATTTTCAATATTTGGGATCAGTGATCCAAAAAGATAGAGAAATTCACGAGGATGTCACGCATAGAATTAAGGCAGGTTGGCAAAAATAGAGAAATGCATCTTGGGTGTTATGTGATGGTAAAATCTTATTAAAAATAAAAAGAAAATACTATAGGACAGTTATAAGACCAGTCTTGTTGTATGGCTCAGAATGTTGGGCAGTCAAATACCAACATGAGCAAAAGACGAGCGTAGTGGAGATGAGGATGCTAAGATGAATGTGTGGCCATACAAGAAAAGATAAAATTAGAAATGAGGTTATTTGTAATAAGGTAGGAGTAGTGTCAATCGAGGAGAAGATGGAGAGACTAGACTAAGATGGTTTGGTCATGTGAGAAGGAGACCAAGAGACGCTCCTGTGAGGAAAGTTGATGAAATAGAACAATTAGTCAAAAAAAAGAGGTAGAGGTAGACCCAAAAAGACTTTGGGAGAGACATTAAAGTTTGATATGAAGTGTATGAACCTAAATGAAGATATGACAAAAGACAGAAATACATAGAAGTCTAGAATTCATGTACCCGACCCCATATAGTGGGATAAAGGCTGGATATATTGTTTGTTGTTGTTGTTGCCCTTAATAGAGTTTGCCTAATGAAGCTTTATCTCAGTGGAGGCATGTGGCATGTGGTATGTGATATGTGGATGGGGGGTTGAGTAAGTTGGCCATGTTCTATTGCATTATTGTGAGAACCTCCAAGTTCAGATATGGTGATTGATCTTGTGGTCCGTGTTAGACATAGAATTTAATATTGCTCTTGTTGTTAAAGCATGTTGATTATTGTAGGTGGATGGAGGTGAATAAGCTCTTTGGTTAGATTCTTCCAGTAAGTATGGTGTGTGTCTGAACCATTATGATTTGGCTGGCTGAGAGCAAAAGCAATCTTTGGAAGAGATATAGCAGGAGTATTGAAAGTTTAAAGTTTCAATGGGGGGAGTATTTCTTAGAGATGAAGGTCCATGAAAGTTGAAACTTTTAGGATGCCAACTTACATGTATGTACAAATTGCACATGCTTGGGAGAACAGTAGAACACAATAGTCTTCAACTTTGGCTTGGCATGTTATTAGTGTTGCCAATTCAATTGGTATTGGCACCAACGATTGAGAAGCTTGGGTTGCAGAGTTGTTGGGGTTTCTATATGACATTATGAATGCATCACGTGTCCTTGTCTTGATTGTAGTTGTCTTTTAATGGATTTCTCTCTGCCTCTCTGGTCCATTTATGTGCCACTCAACAGGGAGGAAAATGAGAATTTGTACAGATTCTCAATTTTATCTTCCAAGTTCATGACCATAGGGTTGCATGTTCTCAGGCTGCAGAGCTTTATCTTTAGAAGGGAGAACCAAGAGGATAAAGCAACAGGTGGACTTCATTTGACTTTAGCATCATGTTACTAACTGTGGTAACAGTGAAAAATTCCTATATTTTCTTGTGAGAAATATTGTGAACTGCATGGTATTGGACTTATATTCTTCAACATAATACCCTGAAATCTGAATCCACTTAGCAGCTACATGTCCATTCATCCAATACTGAAGCAAAATGTATATTTTGTCTTCTTTTTCCTTTATCTCTCTATTGGTTTTGTTTACTAGTAAAACCTATCTTTTGTTATTTATTTCTTCCCCCTCCCCCAGGGCACCTTTTTGTTTTTTTTTTTTTCTCTTTCTCTGGTATATTATGGGAAAAATATACTTGTCCTCTTGTAATAGTTTCATTTCTTTAATCTAAAACAAGGAACTGTTTTCAGGTTGCTGCAGGGCTTAATTTTACCATGTTCCTCACAAGACAAGGCCATGTCTACACATGTGGAATGAACGCACAGGGACAGCTTGGCCATGGTGACACCCTTGATAGGCCAACACCCACAATTGTAGAATTTCTTGAGAGCATGGGATCTGTAGTTCAGATTGCTGCTGGTCCAAGTTATGCCTTGGCTGTCATGAATGATGGGACAGTCCACTCATTTGGGTCTGGTACCAATTTCTGCCTTGGCCATGGAGAGCAGCACAATGAGCTACAGCCACGTGCAATCCACTCATTTAGAAGAAAGAGTATCCACATTATTCGTGTCTCTGCTGGCGATGAGCATGTTGTTGCACTTGATTCTAGTGGATTTGTAAGTCTTCCAACTAAAAGTGAATATGACATTTCCTGTTAATGTATGTGGTATGGACATACAATGTATACTTTGTCAATAGTTATGCGTTACTTGATGACTCAGGTGTATACTTGGGGCAAAGGCTACTGTGGTGCATTGGGCCATGGAGATGAGATTGACAAGACTACTCCAGAACTCTTGAATGGTCTAAAGGGCCATGTTGCTGTGCAGGTTTGACTCATTACTTCAGACAATCTAAATCCTATTTATATCTTACTAAGAAGATTCTATTCATAGGAGATAAAGCTAGATTTCTCTACATCTCCATTTAAGAGGACATGATCTCTATGGCATTTACCTTTTCCACCTTGGAAAATATAAATACAACACCAAGCCTTAATTTCACTAGGTGAGATTGACTACATGGATTCTAGCTTGTTAACCATTGGCGTCCTTGACCATATCTTTTGTAAGGTCATTATAGTGTGATGCCTAAGAGTTTCCCATCAAGGTTTTTTTTGGTTCTCCTCCACCTGTTTTATAAGCTCTGCTTTAGTGTGTGTGTGTGTGTGTGATACAAGCATGAATTCCTTTTGTTTTAATCTTCTTCAAGATAATGCAATCGTCTGGCTTGCAAGGAAAAATTACTAATTATGTTGAATTTTCAATTTAGTTGGCATTAGCCTGTGGTAGAGCCTATGGATGTATGGTCCAAAGTTTAAAGAGAGAAAAATTAGTGGAAAAACTAGACTTATTCTTCTTTCTCAAATTAGTTTCTAGGAGTACTACCATACAGCCTGTGATCCCTACTCTCATCCTATTCAAAACATTTTATGCTTTCCCATATATTTGCCGTGGATAGTTTGAAATTGGCCTCTCGAGAGATAATTTGTGGCAAAGGTTGCATTGTCAATGTTCGCATATCCTCATATGAGCTTCTCACAAGGATTGGAGTGTTTTCTGTTGTGATTGAACTCTTGGCCAGCAAGAATCATGTTCGTCCATGGTATTTGTCTTGTTATTTTTTGTTTTGCCTTTCTCTGCCTTCCGTTCACAACCCCAAAATTTTAAATGGCGGCAGAAATGTCAAACATACTGTCGATTGTGGGTGATATCCTTTTGTTTTCCTTGTGGATGATGGGTTTCCGTTGTAGTTATTGCATTATGTTACTAAATGATAAGTCTTATCAGTTATTCTATTTGAGGCCCAAAATTCAGTTGGATTGGATTATCTGTTCTCTGGGGATTGCTTGGCATCATTTACATTTATGCTTTTATGCCTTTTGTAGGTTTGTGCAAGTAAGAGGAAAACCTTTGTGCTGGTGGATGATGGTTCTGTTTATGGCTTTGGATGGATGGGTTTTGGTAGCCTTGGATTTCCCGACAGGGGCGCATCTGACAAAATCACAAGGCCTCGAGTCTTGGAAAGCTTAAAATCTCATCATATTTCACAAGTAAGCACGGGCCTCTACCACACTGTTGTAGTCACTAACCAGGGGCGAATCTTTGGATTTGGAGATAATGAAAGAGCACAACTTGGGCACGATACTTTGAGGGGATGCCTCGAACCAACTGAAATTTTTATTCAGGAAATGGAGAGTGATGCGGGGCTTGTAACAAAAAGTGGTTGACTTGGATGTCCTGCCAGCTAGTTCGAGGGGGAGTGCAGGTGGACACTGTTTGATGATGATTATTATTATTATTATGTTTCTAATCTGTTAACACCACCAGTGTCATGATAAGAAAATTATGTTTCTAGATATTGATTATGAATTTCAGTCAAAGCCTTTGTTGTATTACCATTACAGAGTTGAACGTGCATTCTGTAGTAGTTTCGTTTTCTTCAACACAACATTCCAGATTTGTATAGGTTAGGAACCAGCTTCCATGGCCACGTTCCTGCACTGAAAGCTAGAAATGCTGCTGTTCTGTTGGTCCTTTAAAAGCGATGCCCTGCCATCTGCCTAACCTTGTCATACATAGAGATGGATACATAGTTGACAATCTTCACCGAGTCATAGTTGACAACCTTTCCTCACAAAGAGGGAGGCCCTGAATTCAATTCTATGTGCTTGTTATTGTTCTTAATCTCTATAGTAATGTATTATACCTTAATGAATCAGTATGCGGGGGCGAGCAGTCAACATCCTCCTTCCAAAGGGGGAAAAAAAAGAGCCTCGTGTCCACATCATGTCCTAATTTCTATTCCAAAAAGCGTGAGCACAAACACAACACGTTAACTAGCAAGTGGCAATTTTCTTTATCTTCTTCGATCGCACTTTTAAATGGACCGACGATGAAGCCCCACACACTCTCAATGCTGGGCTGACGATGAAGGGTTAATTAATTAATCTTTTAACGTTTTTAGTATTTGGTGGTGAATGTTTTGTTTTTCTTTTTCTTTTTCCTCAGCAAATGATGAAGCTCTACCATCCGGAGTCTACCCTGATTGGTCTGGTCTGGGTAGTGGGACTTTGATTGAGATCCATGTACCATTCATCCCCCGTCCCCTCCATCAACAGAGAGAACGAGCTGGAAAACAACTTGCTTGCACTTGTGGTAAAACTGGCAACTTCTGGGAGATACTGGTACTAAAAATAATGGCTAATGGGTGGGGTTGTTTCATCATCATGCTTTTGCAAGTTTGGTCCGACAAAGACGAGAAAGAAATGGACCAGCCAGCCAGCACCGATAAACCACATTATCTGAAATCTTAAAAAGCGCAAACATAAAAGTTAAAAAGTAAAGAAAAAGAGAGAGAGGATGATGTGATTCATCGCTTTGTTCTTATTGAATAAAGAAACCTTTAAAGGTTACACATTAAACAACCAAAAGAGCCGAATCAGGAGCAAAGCCTCAGGATCCAAACTTAACCACAACGAAAGACCAAACAGAAAAAAGCAGCAAAGCAGCTGCTGCTGGCAGTATCCACAACACCCTCCCCCTCCCCCCTTTTTCTTCCTCCTCTCCACAGTCTTCTAATCTTCCTTCCCTACCTACTCGAACAGAGTGGACCGGATTGGATCAGACCGGACAACTATGGTGTTTTCAGGACAAGGAGTGTAAATGTTGGCGAAACACTTTCAACATGTTAGAAAATGTAACGATTCCAGCCAAGCTACAATCCTCTTCAATGACCCAAACGTAATTCACCCGGTGAGCAATCGCTTGAATCATCACGGCCACCAAAGAACTCTCTGAATGGCAAACTATCGCCTCTGCTCTCCTCACCATCCTCGCCGAGTAGCTGCCCGACCGGTTGTACCTCCCCGATCTTCTTAATGGCGTATTAACCGATGACGAGTCATCGTCCGACGATGAAGATGAAGAATTGGACGGAGTTCCAGAAGAGCAGATGGTAAATTCGTCCAATACACCTTCCAAGTTTTTCTCCTTCAACCGGGCCTCCACCACCCGGACAAGATCCTCCGGCGGCCCCCCGCAGTCAATGTAGGCCATTAGGTCGCCGGCCGAGAGGGTCCTAATGGCAGCTGCCACCGTCTCGTCGCAGCACGCGAGGGTGAACGGCGATATCTCCCCGATCAGAATCCCGTAATCGTCGACCACCGCCACTGAAGTTTGCCACGTCAGGGACTGGGAGATGGCGGCGACAGCTGAGGATGCCGGTGAGTGATACTCAACTGACAAGAACTCGGTGGTGATTAGGCCGAGGGCGTTAATGGACATGGAGGGGATGGGCGAGAATAGGCCGATTGAGCTCAGAAGGAATCGGATCACGTCTTCTTGTGTTAACCAACAGAATTCTCGACCGTTGTGAGATGTGGAAGAATTTGAAGATTTTTGTGGTTTTCTTCTTGAGTTCGTCTTTATTGGTACCACAAGATTCTGAGCGCCTCCAAGGATAAGATCAATGGCTTCCAATAAACTGCAAAACAACAACAACGGAGCACGTAAAGCTTTAATTATCTCTTATTTCCCGTCACCTTTCTTGGTTGTATCTATAATTCTTGTTATATCCAGTTCCAGGCCGAGAATGTTGTGAGTCCAGAATTTGCACTAATCAAGAACTAGACAAAACTAAAGAAAAGATAGAGACAGCGCAGAGAGCAGAATACATGGTGAAAATCCATTCTTTTAACTCTTAGCATTCATGTCGAGTCAAAACATTCCATATCTCAACCCGATTCAAATCAATCTCAAAATGCTCCTAAATTGACTTTGATATTACTCCTAACACCGTCATCTCATCCTCGCTCAAAAAGTGGTTATTGGAGGAGAAGAGAATTGTGTGTTTACGGGAACAAATATTACATTGAAGACGACGTCGCTAATGAAGTAGCGGTGTGGTGTGTGGAACAGTCAAAAACATTAATTGTGAATTAATATTGAAGCCGAAGGTTTCCAGATCTAGGGGGTTTGATGAATCTCGTAATTCTCCACATTTACGCTGGTTCAAAAGGCGACAGGTTTATAGGCGAATGAGTTAGAAAGAGAAGCAAATTAACATTCATTAATTAAACAATCTGGAAACCGCCGAATGAACGCGTTTAGAATTGATTGAACAAAGTAACTGGATTCGCAAAGATTGAAGACAAACCTGGAGGATGGTTCGACGTGGCAGACCAGGCCGGGAAGTTTGGGCAGCAGCGCAGAAACAGGGGACTTGAGAGCGGAGGAGGGAGAGGAGAGGTTGTCGTCCTTGGAGAGGAAGCAGATAACGTCGACCATGGAAACTTTGCCGATGCAACGGCACTCTCCAGCGGAGTGGAGACAGGACCAGACGCTGATGCAGCCGTCGGAGGAGGATTTGAGGGCGGACAAGGCGGAGGCGAGGGAGGCAGAGGCGGAGAGAGACCTCAGCGGCGGCTTGCCGAGACAGAGGTCAGCTACCACATAGTTGAGTAAGCGAACTGCCATACAAAGAGGAGAGAGCCTTAGAGAAAAGCCGAGAGCGCTGCGAGCGACTGAGTGACGACGGCGGATGGGGTGAGCTTGGGAAGAGAGAGAGAGAGAGAGAGAGAGGGGAGGGGAGCTGGGAATTGTTCTTGTAGAGGGTCTCTGAGCCCGTATTTATAGAGGCGATTGAGAAGGCTCGGTGTCGGTTTGGGGTTTTTGGGGATTTCAAGAGTACGGTACTTTTTGTTTTGTACCAGAGTGTGTGGGGGTGGGGTGGGGCCTACCATCTCCCATTTAAGGTTGGGGTGGGATATTCGGGGGGCTACAGCTGTAATTTCGGCAACCATAATAATGACACAGTCGCCCACGCGGGCTATTGGAATAATAATAATAATAAAATAAAAACTATAATAATTGGATTAAGATGTAACGAAAATTGTAGTTGTATTATATATATATACTAGGAAATGCCCGTGTTCAAAGGCACAGCGTAAATAATATTAAGACTAAATTTTAAATAAAAATAAAAATTAAAGTTATTGTATAACGTTGTATAATAAAAAATAAAAAAATTAAATTAAAAAATATCAAATGTATAAAAAATTGACACACTAACAAAATAATATAAAATGTATACGTGTAAATATCAAATGTATAAAAAATATACTAAATTAAATGTACATAATGAATAATCAAATAATCAAATACACATAATTAACACATACACTAAATTAATAAACGAAACTAAATTAAATTAACACTAAACTAAATTAAATTAACACTAAATGAATTTATACTAAACTAAATTAACACACACGTGTATATTTGTATAATACACTAAATTAATACACTAACATTTTAAAATATCAAATGTACACAAAACATAAAACACTATAAAAAATACACAAAATAATAGGATAGAAATAATGAAATGGACATAAATTAACACACATGAGTGTATATCTAAACTAAATTATAGTGTTTACATAAACTAAACTAAATTAAATTAACACTAAATTAATTTACACTAAACTAACACTAAATTAAATTAAATTAATACTAAATTAAACTAAATTAACACACATAATCAAATTAACACACACACACACTTGTAATACACTAAATTAAAACATAAAACAGTGAACTAAACTAAATAATAAACTAAATAAAATAATAAATCTATATAATACACTAAATTAATAATTTTAAAACAGTAAATTAACATAAAACATAAATTAACACACATATTTGTTTACATAAACTAAACTAAATTAAATTAACACTAAATTAATTTACACTAAACTAACACTAAATTAAATTAAATTAACACTAAATGAATTTACACTAAATTAAATAAAACACTAAATTAAAATATACACGTGTAATACACACACAATCAAATACACAGTCAACTAAATTAAATAAACAGTAAATCTAAACTAAATACAGAAAATAGAGAACTAAATTAAAATATAAATTAAAACAACTAAATAAACTAAATTAAAACATAAAATAGTCAAATAAACTAAACTAAATTAAACTAACACTAAACTAAATTAAATTAACACTAAACAGAAATGAATAACAATAAACATATACATTAAACTAAACTAAATGAATAATTAAACTAAATGAATAACAGTAAACTAAATGAATAATTATAAACATTGAACTAAACAAATAAACAGAAATGAATAACAATAAACATAAACATTGAACTAAACTAAATTAATAATTAAATTAAATGAACTAAATACACACACGTTTATACACACACGTTTATACAGAAATACAAATGAACTAAACTATATATAATCAAATACACACGTTTATACAGAAATGAACTAAATATAAAATACATATTACATCCTGTAAATACATATTCATATTACAAAAATGAAGACTAAATACAAAATACACACACGTTTACACGTTTACAAATCAAATACACACACGTATGTATATATTATATTTATAGAGAGAGAGAGGACCTAGGGGCGGCGGCGGCGTGGCGGGGGGCGCGGCGAGGGGTGGCGAGGGGCGGCGACGATGCAGGGGCGGCGATGGTGGGCGAGGGGCAGCGATGATGCAGGGCGGCGATGGCGGCGAGAGAGGGAGAGAGACGCGACGATGGCCGCGGGCGAGGGGCGGCGACAATGGCCGCTGGCTAGGGGCGGCGCGGGTGAGAGAGAGAAAGAGAAAGGGAGAGGGGCGGGGATGATGCAGTGGTCCGCGGGTGAGAGAGAGTCGCGGGTGAGAGAGAGAGAAAGAGAGAGGGAGACAGAGGGGAAGAGAGGGGAAAGAGAAAGGGACGATGGCCGCGGGGAAAGAGAGAGGGAGAGAGTGAGGCAGGGGCGGGTGGGAAACAGAGAGGGAGAGAGTGAGGCAGAGAGCGAAACAGTCAGAGAGAGACGCGTGATGGGATTGTTTTGGGCGGGCGGCCATGCGGGGGGTGGAGACGTTAATCTCAGCCGTTCATTGTTCTCAATCGTGAATCTCAGCCACACAAAGACAGTTTGTCTCTACACATTTTCAAAAACAATGCTGTCTTATTATATAGATATATGGTATGTTACGTAACAAATTGATAGGCAGATGGAATGGAAGAGCACGTTTATTTATTTATTTACTTAGGAGGTATTTGTTAACAAGATAAGAGAAAAAATATGTATATATATTTTTTCTATATTCTACTCTTGCCAATATGGAAAATAGGGTGGGCGGTTGGAGCCCTCATAACGAGATGTAAAATGGTATTCTTTCTCTTTTATTGCTCAATCACAAATCACTCGATAAAATAATGTTAATTATTTATTTATTTATTTATAATTCAAATTTTGAACTTAATTAATCTTGAAAATGAGTGGTCGTCTTTCTTGATTCGTCTGTCAAATAAATTTAAATTCGATTACAGTCTATACATATATAAATTAAATAACAACGTAAGAATTTTATGTCATGAATGATGGTAGAAATACATAATTTAGAGAGTGTGGGTATGTGTCTATTAATATGATGATTGATTGACTGAAGAGGGTAGGGTAGGATAAGGATACTATGGACAACTTTGCAGGAGGCGAAGGAGAAGGAAAATAAAAACTAAAAACAAAAGGAAAGGAATGCAAATGAGATACGCAAACCCACCCCTGTTTTGAAAAAGTGAAATAAATAAAAATGGGAGTATGGAGTTTGGCTATATAATATATATAAAACTGCCTCCCTTTTTAAGTTGCCGATGATGATGATTTGGACTGGACTGGACGGGCCTCACCCAACCCAACCCCACAAATTAATTTTGTTAAAGGTACATTCATCCTCCTCAACTTAGGGGGGTTTAACCAATTGTGCCTCTAAATTTGAAAAAAAAAAATTATTATGCCCTTAAGTTTTAAATTAGAATCTATTACATATCTAAAATTTTAAATAAATTATATATAATTATTTATTAAAATTTTATTATTAAATATTAATAAATTATATATATTATTAAAAAATATATTAATACAATATATATGTTAAATACACATAGCGATAGAGTTGGACGTTGACAATAGAGGCAAAGATAAAGGAGACACATGCGATGGACAACGACGACAGACATAGAAGAGGCAACGATAAAGGTTGGAGGCAACGACTAATGAGGATGAAAATGACAGCCGACAGTTGCCATAAAAGAGATGAAAATGCTGATAGCAATTGAAAAAAGTGATAGAGGAGAATTACAATTGAATGAGCATTCAAGTTGAAGAAGGACTAGAGTGGTCGTGCACTTATATATATATATATGAAGAGTATAACAAAAAAAGATAAGAACGAACTAGGGATTTAATGGGAGAAGAATAGACAAATGAGACAGAATCAAAGAAGGAGCCAAGCCGCCACAATTGAAGACACAAGGACACCAATAGCAAACAACGATGGTGATTAGAGGCGAATCGACTAGAATGACAAAGAAGTGAAAAAAATAGTAATACTACGATAATTGTAATGATAATGACGATGATGAGTCTTAGTGAAAGATAGAGATCCATTTTATTGATGACCATCTTCAATCACGCGTAATTTTATCCACGATACTGACTATTCTAATTTAAACTTATAATAATAGATTTTAATATAGAACTTGTGAGACACAATGTGGCTCCCTTCAAATTCGTAATATGCACAGTTGGTTAAACCCCAAAAGGAGGGGCACGTTTGTGCCTTAAGAGCCAATTAATTAATTTTATTTCCTCTTAGTTTTACATTGTGTGGGCAATCAATCAATCAATTGATTGATTAGACTGATGACATTTCTTATTTTATGAATTATTATTATTTTTATTATGTTTTTTTTTTTTATTAATTGATTCGTTCAACCACTACATGACAACAAGCTCATCCAGTTGTATATATGCACGTTCTTTTACCAAACGCGGCTCTCATGGTCTTACTTTTTATTATTATTATTAGCAGTCTTTTCTATTTTGAGATGGTCTTAATAATTGTGAGTTTGACTTTTTTTTGATTAATTATTATTTTTTAAATAAAGGACAAGACTTAATCTTTAATAAATCTTTCAATCATCAAGTTAATTGTTTATATTTTTATATAGATAGATTAAAAAATTAATAAAAATTCAAATGATGCCACGTGGATGATGGAATTTGACCACCCTCTAAGTGAATTGGATGAACTAGCTATGGGGTGCCCTTTTGTATTCTTTATCTGGATAGCTTTAGGTTAAAAATTAACCTTTCAATTCTTATATTATTGAATTTTCAGATTAAATTTAAATTACAGTAAACTTGGAGTTTTGTCTTTCGGATACTAGAGATCTTATTATCAGATAATTAAAAAAAATGTTGTTTTAATAATCAATATAGAAAAATATCATAAAAATATTAAAAATAAATATCTAAATAATATTTTTCAAATTTAAATTTGTTTGATAGGGGAACAGCATATATATAGTCATGCATCCTCCTCCTCAGCTCATCCAGCGTTAGCAGCTAGCTACTACTAGTAGGCTATGCCTGTGCATGGGAATGCGATGGCCCAACAACCGCGCGCAAGCAGAACGGAGCGTAAGCATGCAGGCAGCTAGCTTGGCTACCGGCTAGGCATGTGGTTTGCTATCAACGTGTGTGAGAGTATCTGCGTCTGCACGTATACATGTGGTGGTGGATGCCTGTGCTTTGAACGCCATATATATATATATATATAAGCAGACAGACAGGAGTACGAATGATGTTACAGGCAAGTACAGATAATTATGAGTGCAGGCAGGAAGGCGTGTGGCATTTGGCAGCCGAAAGAAATGAAACTAAACCAACGGCTGAAGAAAGGAGACAGAGACATTTCTAATGATATTTAGCGCGCTATGAAATGAAATAGATAGGCTTATTAGGCTTGGATATATATGAAAGCCAAGGGAAAAATCTTGGACTGCATATATATGGATGGAGATGTAACGACTAACGTCACCCAGACAATAAATAAATTAACAATGCAAAGCTTTCTTAGAACTTGTCGTACGTGATACCACGCGTTCTCTGTATTTTCTTTTTGTTGTGGGATGGAGTGGGGCTTCATTAGTGGTACGTAGTTATTGAGGACAGTAATAATAATAAAAAGTATCATCTTTTATGAGTAAATGTGAACTGAAAGTACACAGGCCTTATCACTAATGCATGTGCAGATACATATATATATGTACGTAAATAAAAAGCAAAGATTCCTGATTTGAAAAAAAGAGGAAGAAAAGCGGATCAAAGATTCCAGATTTGAATAGTAGAGAGAGGGGTCCTCGTGATGACAGATGAGGCCCATCGGGAATCGGGCATCACTGCGGAATCAGGCATCAAGCAGCCAGCGGCGAGCTGTTGTTATTTGTTAGATAGATAGATGGAAGCAGCGGTGGCTATGCAATCGTTTTCCAATAAAATCAAAAAAGGCCAGCTCATTGTGTTTCCGCTAGCAGACATACATAGTGGTTATGATTAGTTAATTAATGTTGAAAATTAGAGTCAGTGATCAAAGCAGGCGCACCTTCTCCACCCACTTGCCCTTGGAAAAATATTAAATTAATTAATTGCTGAAATTCAGTTCCAATTATCAACAAACCACCACTCCGTTCTGAAATCAAATGAGGAGGCTGGATCTCATAAATACATGATGGGACGTTCGTCAAGAAAAAAGGGGACCAACCAAATTGCAAAAAGAGACCAATAATACTGCTAGCTAACATTTGGTCGATCCGTTCCGTATAGTCCTTTTTACTCGCCCAATTCAAATCATCTATACCCATTATCATTAAGGGGCAGCAAACTACAAAAAATCTAACCTGGAATTTTGAAAGAAAGATCATGAGATGGTATGGGGGATGTTAGCCATTATGAATTATACATATTCATACATGGGTTCTAACGTGAGTGATGAGAAAGAAAGGGCGCATGGGGCCTGGCCTGGGCCGAAACCCATGTGATTAACATTTCAATATATATATATATATTTAAAGAGAGAGAGAGAGAGAGAGAGAGAGAGAGAGAGAGAGAGAGAGAGATGGGAGAGATCAAAGGGATCACGGAAACAGAACAAGAAGAAGAATCTAAAACGAAGGATGGAGGATGGCGCATGTGACTGTGACATTGACAATGCAAGTGATGCGGCAGCAGCAGCCATAGTAATAGACTTGGTCATGGTAATAAACGGCGGGGATGGAGGTGATGAATGATGGAGGTGGTTGATCATGTTGTCCGTACGTTACAAAATGTGGGTCGTTTAATTACAAATTAAATAAAGATAGGGATAAAAAGATGATGATAAAACCTTGGAGAAAAGCAAGTGAAGATATCATGACGATAGATGGGGGATGGGGAATAAGGTATGGGATTCATCTGCCACTCCCACTGCTACGCGCAGGCAGCAAACATTTCAGACTCCACACGTTCTGGTCCCCCCCCCCCCCCCCGCCCTCTCCATTATTATCATCCTCCTCGTCACCTTACACACCCTTTTTACCTTAACTTAGCGTCTATTTTCTTGTTCGTCAAAAACCCCCAAAAAAAAAAAACCATTGCGAATATCAATCTCGCCCATCCAGGTCGATGTAGGGATCCGCCTTAAACAATGCAATTAAAATTAATTTGGTTCAGATGGAAACAAAAAAAAAAAAATGCAATACATGGGCTAAGAAAAGCCAAACTCTCGACAAGACATCAACATTCAAAGATCTTGGGGTTGAGGATCTTGGTTCAACCAACCTGGGACCCACTTTTATGATGCTTCAGTCTCATCAGTTCTCACCAATTTTAGTTTCCAGTTTTGCTACTTTCTCACAAGAGGAAGAGGAAGAGGATGCAGTTTCCAGTCTTCCTCCCCAACTTGGAGGAGACCCAGCAAAAATCATAATGTTAGGGGAAAATGGTATGATTGATGAACATCATATCCCAATTCAAAATAAATGGCTATTTAATAAATCAACAACCCAACAATGAAGCCACAGCCAGACAAGGTTTTGAACTCAAACAAAAAATCTTCCATCTCATGCGGGCACAAGTTGCCCTGTGTTTTTTTTTTTTTTGTCGCTTTGGGTTTCTGGGTGGGGACCTCCTTACCTACCGGGAAATGAAAGATAATCAAGAAAGGTACATCAAATAACAGGTAAATATTTGGTGAACTAATTTATCATTCTTTCCACATATCTGCAAACTCGTCAGGTTCCAGTGGATTGGACAGCTCATGCATCTTCCTCCTCGTTTTAGCTTTCACTTTCTTTGCAAATTTACCAGCTTTCTGCCTCTTCTCTAATGCTCGAATCTGGAAACAGCGGGAAAGGGTTTGAAACACCGACAGCAAGATCAGACGAGATTTCCAACATGGTCCGGGCCAAGGATCAATTAAAACTCCAAAAATAAAGGAAAAAGGTTGTGGAACTCGAAAACATCTGATACTTGGACAGACAAACTTTCCTTGAAAAACGTTTGCAATTATTCCACTTTCTTTGAAAAATGATAGGAAACATAGAGAAAAAGCACACCTACCCTGATAGAACATGCTATATTCCGGGCCAAAATTATTTCACAGTATATGACAGCAAAGCAAAAATGACACACTGAATCTTCTATAACTTCCAAAACCAATATGGATGCATTAAAAAATCTTACCTGGTTAGGTGAAACATAAAAGGGATTCTCATATAGTGTTGGGCCCCCAAAGCTGCCTCCAAATATCTTGATAGGGTTCAAACAAAATCTTGGACCAACCTGTCAGAATTGGCAAACGTACAAGTTTACTCACTATAAATAAAAAACAGCCTTGTATTATGTATTAATATGAGTATAATCACTAGAAACCTCAACAAGCGTCATTTTATCCAGGCCCCCTCTGTCTACTTTATCTGCTTCACTATGAGGAACAGATATCTGTTGAGAAGTGAAAAAAGCATGATTAACATAAGAAGGTTGACGCCTATGCATAGAAATGGAACAAACCAACTAAATCAATAAAACATCCGATACTTTAACATAAGGGTATAAAGAATTACATTTTAATCCTCGTCAATTATCTCAAATTACCAAAAATGTTAAAATGATGCTCTGTAATTTGAGCAGGGGTACGACATGATGCAGTTATGCAATCAGGTGTAGGGCATATAATCATACGTATTGAATTGAAATTGGATACAAGTATGCGGAGACAATGTGAGCTCCTAAAAATTCTGTTAAAAGCAAAAAGAAAAATTTTATAAGACTATAAGATCAAGTTAACTGTATGGCATGAAATGTTGGGTACTAAAGCAGCAATAACCACAAGCCTTCTTATTGCAAAATATGAGCATAACAGAAAAGAGGATATTATGATGTGTGGTCATACAAGAAATGATAGAACTAGAAAAGAGATTATTCGCAACAAGGCTGAAGTGACCCCTATTAAAGATAAGATGCAGCATGGAACTCAATTGAGATAATTTGTTTATGTAAACCAAAAACCAATAGAGGCTTCCGTGAAAACGGTAGATAGAATGGAAGTAGTCTAGCCCAAAATGTGAAGGAGCGCGCGCACAAAAAAAAAAATGGTGACAAACTCATGTTTCATATGAGTTAATAAGGATTTCTATAAAATATGTGGTCACAGATAGAGCTGATTGGTGAGCCAAAATTGGTGGGAAAAAAGGATTAAAGCTAAAAATACATTTTAAACAAGAATATACTTGAAACCAGATTATATTTAGTGTCGAGGGGGAAGTTTCTCTTACGTCCCAACATGGAAAAATATATATTTCCCCTCATTAACAAATCCTAGATTCTTCTTTCTTGAATATGAATTATATTACAGAATCTGAAATTTCAATTTGGTTGCGGGGATGGATGCATACCCCAAACTCTTTCTCTTATCATATAGGCACAAGTACAGGAAGGGCAACAGAAGAGTCCATGTAAAATGAGCACATCAATCTAACATCAAATTTAGAAATTTAACAAGAAATTAATCAAAATCCCAATGAAAATGTAAAATTTTGACAGTAAATACAAATAAAATAGGGTATATATGATTAATCAGTATTATATCAGCACATGGCATGACATATTATTCAAAGATAGTAGCACTGCTTCCTATGAAGCAAAGTGAGCTTAAACTTAGATATGACATGTGAAGTGCAACCCCACAAACTGGCTGTTGCAGGAAGCATTGTCCAGATGGCCAATAACTGATAAATCAGATGGTTCCAATTCAAGCCCCCCCCCCCCCCCCAAAAAAAAAAAAAAAAAAAAAAACAGATGGTTTTTGGTTTCTCGCGAAACTTTTTCATATGAAGATGATGTTGGAACTTTTCCATAGTTAATATTGTGAAACCAACCTGTAAAACATGGAAACATGACACCATCTGATTTGTTAGTTGACTTAAATGTGGATGCTGGT
Organism: Diospyros kaki; assembly: GCA_036245055.1. NCBI lineage: Eukaryota > Viridiplantae > Streptophyta > Magnoliopsida > Ericales > Ebenaceae > Diospyros > Diospyros kaki. The sequence goes on from BSEG01000011.1 coordinate 39,614,818, forward strand.
TCCAGCAATTGACATTATGAATGATGTGTCACTAACCCTAACTTGGTTATGATAAGGTACAGTCAATGATGATGATGAGATGACAAGTCAGATGCCCTATCATATGCAAATTCAAGTATAAGCACCTCAACCATGAATTAGAGAAAATGACATTAGAAAACCAAATCATGGGCGTTGATGGAACAATATCTAACCAAAGAAAATTCATGCTTTGGATGATTATGTTCATAGTTGCATCACCATAAGATCCAGGCCATGTAACACTGCCCAACCTTAATTATCTTAACTGCTCTCTCTCTCTCACTCTCTCTCTCTCTCTCACACACACACAAACGCATGCACACTGAAAGCCTAATTGGGCTCATACAAAATACCTTTTGAGGAAGCTTATTCCAGTTCTCATATTAAGATCTTTAGAGGGTTTACCCCCCCCCCCCGCCCTGCCGCCCGCAGGCCCCAAAAAAATAAAAATAAAAGAACCAAGCATCTTTTAGCAGCAAAACACTAACACGCTGTGATACTTCAACAGATTTTACCACCAGGGAATAAACTAAATATGAATGTGCACCAATAGAATATGAGGGCATGACACAGAATTCCAATCTTAGATTCCAAACAATAGAATTTTTCAATAATTTACAATTTTATTTAATATAATACAGTTCAAGATAATGGATGTCAACCAACCTGGTAATTCCGGAACCATATGTGATCATCAACAATTGAGAAAACAAATACGTGATCATGATAAGGTTTAGATTTCCTGTGGTCTTTTGGAGTTCCAAATATCTGGCAAAAACAGAACATCAAATATAAAAAGGATCATTAATAATCCAGCTAAGAAACTTCAATTTTTAATACACTAATGTGAGAAAATCACATAGAGAATGATCTTCTAAGTGAGATCCAATGAACTCTCATAAAAGGGGGTAGTAACAATGATTGCATATTAAAAAAAAAAAAGAAGGTAAAATCTGGTTACATTTATATGGCATCCATGGAAAGGGCATTTTACCAAGGATTTTACTAAATACTGGATTTACTTTTATGTAGATATGCTAAAGAGTTGACGCAATGCTTCATCAGTTTAAACATTATGACCAAACATACAAAAGTCTAATAAACATCAGAAACAGATTACAAAAGTAAATATAATGATGAAATGACTTCATACAAGCGTGTTAGACACAGGTCAGCTTGATCGTGACGCTTAATGAAAACAGAACCTGCAAGCATTGAGACCATTACCAAAACAGGCCATAGACTTTATTGTTTTTAGTGTTGGCATATATACAAAAATACAACTTCATAAAGATAGCAAGCCTTCCCCCTTCCCAAAATAATAATAACAATGATAATTACTAAATGAAGGAGTAGAGAGAGAAACCCGTCAAATGACATAGGAATCTTGTACTTGGAGAGAGGAGAGTTCCTCCCTCACCGGAGAAAGTAACCCCTAGATATTAGTTGCAAATTCTTTACATTAATTTACTTTCCCGTGACTCCAAACTCGCATCCACAATTTGGTAACAGGAAGTTATGATTTGGACAGTGGAAGGCAGATCAACAAACCTGCAAGAACATCTCTTTCAGGAGTTTCCAGTGAGGGCTTTTATCAAAATTACTTGAGAAGGTCAAAATCGGTCTTGAACCTTTCAGATGATTTCCAGTAAGCTTCAACTCTTCCATTGTGTGAACTTGATAACAAATCAAAATTGAGTAATTAGGCCAGGCTTCCAATGTGTACAACAGAGAAGAAAGAGAGAATTATACAAAAATATGCACAACACCATGGAAACTGGTGCATGACACAGCAGTAGCAGATAACACAACCATATATACCAGTAAAACTTGGGACAGAGCAAGAAATTACCAGCATTGACTAAAAATTTCACTGATGGACCACTGGGACACTTCGCCATCCATAGGTAAAGGTCTTTGTGCTTTCTGCACTGCTAATGTAAAAGAAACCACAAGTGATCCCGTGAAAAGCTACAGTCCTCAACATACTATATGCTTAAATTGTGAAGCATTCATTCAAAAATAAAATAACCTAACATGACACATCAACTCTGATCACAACAAGATGTAAAACCAACCCAAATTGCCATACATTCAGACTTTTCTACAACAGAATCTACTGATTTAAGAAATAAATCATTTGACAAAACTAGAATGTGCTAGGAGAAGACCAAAAATAATTACCTCGAAAAACAAGCAAGAAGAACAACCTTTCAGTTCAACTAGCTCATTTAGAGTTGCACCCTTACTTTCTTTAGATTCAACTTTGTTATCCTTCTTACAGTGGGGCAAGAGTGACACCACATTCAACATCAAATGTCGATACCTGAATACCATAAAATTCATGAAACTAGCCAGCATGGTGCAAGAAATTTGTAAAATTTATGAAAAAAGAGGGGAAAAAAAGAAAAATAAATGAACTTCCACCTGTAATTGATGCGGCGTGAACAAGTAACCAAAACCTTCTCTTTATTTCTAAAAGCTGTAAAATATGTTTCTTTCTCTTCAATCCTACCATCTTTCCAACCCACAAGTGTTCTTTTAGGTCTTTCTGTAGCAATTTCATCTTTTTTCACAGTTGCATCAACCTCAGATGAGTCACTGTGTTTCCGTTTCTTTGCCATTGAATCTTTAATATCTAACATAGAAAAGAAGAATATAAACATATATATAAATACACATTGCAGTAAAAATAAAAAAGCAGGAGCACAGGTTTTAGGGTTTCACCACAACCAAAGAGAAGAAATTGAAAGTTGAGAGTTTGACCTCAGAGCATTAAACCCTAAATCCTAGTTATGAAGGTCGGGTGGAGTCAGAGTTACTAGAATTGCAATCGAAAAGAGTCAAACCGAGCTTCACAGAGCTCAAGCTCGGCTCGAAAAACCTGAGCTCAGGCTCGAGCTCGATTTGAGTCTGGAAGCTCGGCTTGAGCTCCAACGCAACTCGGGTCGCCACCAAGCTCAAGCTTGCCAGAGCCTGGTGAGCTCGAGCTCGAATTTTTGTTTAAAAAAACCTAATAATCAACAAATATAACTTTAAATCAAGCCAACCTCATAACCAACAAATATAACATCAACATGATAATCAAGTAATAATAAAATCCCATATCTACCAAAACTAAATCCACTCACCCAATGGACTCCAAGAGCCTACTTTTCCACTACAGTATGCATATGGACATGAAAGATAAACAATAGAAAAAAAAAAAAACTCAACAATAAGTAGCAGTATGCATATGGACGTGAAAGATAAACGATAGACAAAAACTCAACAATAACCTATTTCAGAACAAGAAGCATAGAACATATTGGCATGGTATTAAAAAAAATAACCAATAAGAGGAGGATGTGCGGTGGAGGCGGCAGAGAGGGAGGGGCTCTGCGGCGGGGGCGAGAGGCGGCAGAGAGGGAGGATGCAGCGGCGGGCGGCGGGGGTAGGCGACGGCCCTGCAGCAGCTGGCTTCAGAGAGGAAGGCGAGAAGCTTCACTGTGGGTCTTTCTTCTCTGAAGCCGGCGGCGACACGCTTCAGCAACAGGCTGTCTTCAATATGCAGTCACAATTTAGGGTTTATAGGGTTTATAATATTTATATAGTATGTTTTGTAATTTATAATATATAAAATATAAAAATAATAATTTAAATAATTACTATATTTTATAATACTATTATTTATATATATTGATATAATACTATACAGTTAATAATAGTCTTATTTAAAATAAATAAAAAATTTAATCACTATTGTCAATTATTATTAATTTTGGATATAATTACTATAAATTTTATATTACCATGTTAATTTATATATTTTATTTATAAATAAAATTTAAATCAAATAATGTTTTGGCTCATTTGCATCCTAATCTCTGACAATGAGACAGCAAGAGCAGTCCCTATACCTGCATAAGCATAATCATTATTGTCCTCATCCGCTGAACCTAATCCAATGGATATTTTGTTTCACCTTACCCTGTTATTTCGATACCTTAAGGTAATAGTTACTAGTAAATTTCGATATATAAAATTTATAGTTGAAATAATTTTATAACAAATTTTTAAGCTAAGTTGGCTCGTTAATTGCTGTTGTGAAACAAGGAAAAAAAAATCAAAAAGAAAAATATCGAAAACAAGAAGTAAAAGAATATTATGTTATTGATGCAAACAAAATATGTAATGACTCAATTGGAGATGAAGAATCACCAATATCTATCAATAAGAGCAGATTGACTGAAATCTCACGTTGCTTCTATTTTATTAACACAATAGGGCTCCAGAGCAATATTATTAACCAAGCACCTGTCACTTATATAGAAGTAGCAAAACCGAACCAAATTATGCAGCAGCACAAGCTAGAAGACAATCCGGTGTAATATGATGCAACAAGGAATGGAATAGAATGGAACAAAAACACAAACAAAGTTGGTTTGTGCTCTGTACAGATGTTTTATTTCTATCTATACATATTTTTTTTACTAAAAAAAAAAAAAAGAACACAAGCAAAGCCAACCAAAAGACCAAAAGGATTATTGACAAATCAACGTAACCGCATCTAAAATTAACATGGCAATAAAAGAAGAAGAAGAAGAAGAAGAAAGAAATAACAGTCGAAGAAAATACTAGTCTATATCTTAAACCTCGCACTTGGGCAACAACCAAGAACAAGCATTAAGAGATACAATCCAAGAATAGATCCTAATCAATTAGTTCATTGCAAACTTAAACAGAGAAGACGAGCAAGAAGAGAAGCATACTACAGTTAGAAACGAAGTGAAAACGAGCGAGAGGAGTTGGGAGTTGGAGAGTGACGGCCTACCAACATATTGAGGTAAGGGTTTTTGCAACTGAATGTTTGATGAGATTATTGTCGATTTTTTTTATTTGTGGTTGCAGGTGCAGGCTGCAAGGCCCAAGAGCCTTTACCCTCGACAACAAATTGGGCCTATTGAGCTTTCATTTTTCTCAAGTGAATTGAATTGTAAAAGACAAATATGGACCTTTTTCTTTTCTTAGAAAAATGAGACTGGGTGGGTTCTGGGAAAAATAGAATATGTTATGCTAATGAAGTATCAAGAAAATATTAATAATTTTTTCTGTAAATAAATGTTTTATAAAATTAATTAGTCAACTGTTAAAAAAATTAAATAAAAGTAAGTATTGATTTTTATTTTTTGGCTGAATTAAGGTATCAAAGATCAAGGAGGAACATGTACATCTGTTTCTTACTTTTTCCTTTTAGAGTACTTAACTCAGGCGTAAAGGTACTCTTAAGGGCTACCAATTTAGTATAATTAGTATTGTTGTGTATGCAAAATGGATGGCTAGCAGGAGATGCTGCTGTCCGGTGCAGGATGGATGAATGGATGCTTGCTGTGCTGTGTGACCAAAACTAGCTAGCAAATAGATACATAAATACATACATACATACACACAGCAGCTTAATTGACATTTTGTAGGTGTTTTCATAGTCAAAAAATGATGCTTTTCTTTTTGGGTCCAGAAGAACCCAAACATGGTAATTGGCAACGCGGGGAATACATCACGTGTTTACTAACAAGTGAAGTGAGTGGTAATTAAACACCATTTCTTTTAATGCTACAGTGAAACTAGCAGTAGTCTCCAGATGAATTGCAACTGCTCAGTAGACAGTAGTAAACAGACAAGTGAGTGATTTTTTATTTATTGTCAACGAAAGCTCATCATCATCTATGTTACATGAGAAAATTGCTCACTACTACTACTACTACTACCACCAGCTCGCATCGATCCCCATGCATGAGTCTCTGTTAAGAATCTGATATGATGAGCCAAAGCCCAGAATCAGATGGAGGTTTATGCCGCCAAGCCAACAAGTTTCTCACTTAGTTCCCATACTTTACGAGCTTTGTCAGCATCACTTGCTTCGTGAGACAATTGGTTCTCAAACGAAGCAGAGTCCTTGTTCCAGCTCCAGTACACGCCCGACTTGGTCAAGCTTGGATCACTCACCACCTGGGCAAGACGCTTTCCGGCTTCATCCTCCGATACAAAGCCCTTGGTTATGTACTTCTGGAAGGGTGGGAAGAGGAGCCTGAACAAGGGGATATGCTCCCGGAACAAGCCCGTCGTGGCAATGCAGCCCGGGTAGAGGGATGCGAAGGTGATGCCCGTTTCCTCGTGGTAACGCCGGTGGAACTCTTGCATGCTCAGCATGTTGCACACCTTGCTGTCTTTGTATGCCTTGGCCCCGTCAAATTCTCCCCCGTCGATCATGGCCGAGCTGTTCAGTGCATTCAATCCTCCCGCTAGCCCTCTCAGGTCCCCTAGGTTCGCCTTTGGAGGCACATTCCCGGCCAGGGTGTTTGTGTTGCCTGAAATATATGTGAAACATCAACACACACACACAACAATACCGTAACAAACACAACCGGCCCCTGGGCCGGCCTATTTCATTTTCCTGTCAATTAGGATAGGAAACCGTAACAAATTCAATCAGATTCAGGGCTATAACATGTTATCATGTATAGTAATAGTACCTGTAATGGATCCCACGATGATGAGGCGCTTCGATGGATAGTCAGATTGCTTCAAATCCTCGAGCATCAATCGGGAGAGGAGGAAGTGGCCGAGATGGTTGGTCCCGACACTAAGTTCAAACCCCTCGGCTGTAAACGTGGGCTCCTTGGCAGTGGGCAGATACACAGCTGCATTGCAAACCAAGACGTCGAGTGCGCGGCCGGATCGCCTGAAGTTATCGACGAACTGTCTGACGCTGTCAAGAGAGGCAAGGTCTAGGTGCATGACAGTGTAATTCTCCTTGGCAATGCCCGCGGACTTGGCGGCTCTTTCAGCCTTTAGGAAGTCCCTGCAAGCCATAATTATGTGCCATTTCCCTGTTTCGGCCAGAGCTTTAGCCGTGGCCAGGCCCAATCCAGACGAGGCGCCAGTGACCACAACACTGCCCTTTCTCAGAGTTTTCTTCCCTTCGGCTGCGGCCCTGTTAATTGCCGGAGTAGTTGTGGCCACTGCTTGAGCTTTGACAACCCCATTAAATTTACGCAGCCCTTGTTGATTGGAATCCTTATGTGGCGGATCATCAACACCAAATTAGATTATTTCAATTGAACTTGAGGTCATGAATACCCACCCGTACGTTTGGGAGAAACTCAATTTAAATGCAAAAAGAAGAAAGAAATGGAAGAGATAAATCTGATGCTGGTTGGTATGGTACCTTGATTCTCAATACGGAATAACCGGAGGATTCAGCTTTAACACGATCAGGCAAAGAGATTCCAAAGAGAGTAGAGTCCCTTAGAGACGTACTGGACTTGGCCTGCAGCCCAGAAGCACATTTTCCAATTATAAAGTGAATTCTAAAGTATTCCAAATTTCAGAATAGACTTGGAGGAAAATTGAAAATGATCACCTCTTTGAGAGGGGAGAAAGCAGAAGGAAGCAGAGCAGCAGCCTGGAGAGCCATGGACTGGAATGCAAATCCTCCTCCGTCTGACAGCGAATGTGGGTTTGGATAAGCGAAGAGATGAGAGTGAAGTGCGTCTGAAGAGAAGTATCAGCAGATTATAAAGGACGGGATGGCTGCTCGCCGACACAGAAGACATGGGAAGTCTGTCAAATATTGGATATGGGATAACCCGGAGGGGGGGGGGGGGGGGGTCCCAGAGATGATAAGATAATTTTCTGCCACTTCAATTCCGAGCAACCAATCAGAGTGTAAGTTTTGGATTTCAAACGATAGATATTTCTGTTCCAAGTATCTTCTATCTTTTTCTTTTGGGTTCAAAAGGATATTTGGGTTCTTCCCCCGAGGTGTGTATGACTGACTCTGACTCTGACTCTTACTTTGCCAAAAGATAACAAGGGGCTTGAGAAATAACAGGCCTGGGCCTGGGCCTGGGTCTGGGTCGCAAAACAAACTGCACTGTAGCCGACATGTATTTTTTGTATGCATGTTTCGTCTTCATCTTAGGATATCGATAGGTGTTGTTGAACGGTGAACAGTTATTAAGCCATTTAGAACAGTTATTAAGCCATCTATGATCTATCCATCCATCCAACAGAGTTATTCATTACAGTTTATGCAAGGATAATTCAAGTATCAATTATTAATTCTCCAACTCAATTAGAGTGGACAAGGCCTTCAAGCACGGGGCCAAACTAATTACTGCATAACCCAACAACCATCGGAGTGCAAAGCTTTGTATTGAACTTGAGTGTAAAAGAATTAATTACGTTGAATTTCATTCAATAAACTTTTAAGAAGCTCAAAACTCTACATAAAAATCCCTTCCCATCCACAGCGTGTAAGGTTTTCTTTTTCTCTTTTTTTTTTCACCTTCTCCCATGTATTTCTTTTCTCCTGCACAATCGGATTGGATCTCCTTCATTCACCAGCACTCCAAACCCGACTCGCACGATCCACTAATATTTAGAACCAAAAAATGAGCTCGCTAATATTACAAATCTCACCAACTTCCTGTACAATTTTTGGCCAATTTGGGGTAACGCCACAAATTGCAGCCCTTAATCATCATCATCATCACGCACACGCTTCTCCTCATATCCTCACTGGCAGACCAAAATTTTGGAATGTCTTGATCTCTCCCCGAAGGCTGGCCGTTACAATTACCATACCCCAGGCTGAACTGTTCTGAATTAACTCGTTAGACAAGTCCATACTTTTGCGGGGACTGCTGTTTCTTTTGGTAGCCAAATGAAGCTTTTCCTCGGGCCAAGTTGCTGAGATTCTATCAAAGATGTAGCTGTTGCTTGCACTGGACATGGTTCCATGGAGTGGACTACTAAAGCACCCTGATGCCAAAGGTGAACTTGCACAACCATTCATGTCCTCCACTGGCGTCGGAGGAGGATGATTGGCTGTCAACACCTCATCCAAATTATCTCCAAGCTGATTCTCTTCTCCTAGACTCGAATCCTGGAATCCCCATGAGTCACAGGTGACAGGCCAAGGGATGGCCACAGACACATCTTGACAGTGGAAATGCTCATACGACCGTGTAACAGTAACACCTTTGCTTCTGTTAGGTCTAGAGTCACCTTCGTGCTTCCAAATATAAACATGAGAATCCTCACTGGCACAGACCACATACTTCCCATTAGCAGTGAGGGAGGCTGAGATTTGGCTGTTTGTGTTCCTGAAACCTGTCACCAAAAGATGGATTAAAAAAAACCCCTTAATCATATGAGAACAGTGAAAACTGTAGTAGTAAGTATATGATTGGAGAACAGTAAAAGTGAGTGAGATTTTTTTTTTCTTTTTTGTGTAACTTGTGTCAGACAAAGAGATGGAAATCATTTAAGAAAAATTTTGTGGAGAACCACATTTTCCCCAATCTCTAAATTATTAAGGAAATATTGGAAACCACCTTTTCCAAATCTCTATTTGCTATTTAGAAAAAAATTGTATTTAAACAGTTTCCCATTTTCTATGATAATTTTCAGGAAAACTGGGGCTGTTTTCCACAACTAAACAGCCCCTTGGCATTCTTCTATCTTTCTTGCTACAATCATCTTTCATTCCATCCTCTCCTCGCAGGTGCATTAATTGGTCATCTTTTCACATATCCAAATTATCTTATTCTTGTCCCACAAATCTTATCAATAATAGATGTCATACCAACCTTATTAAATAATCTCATATTTAATTGTCTTTTTTCTGGTAAGCCCACATCTACCATAACATCGTATCTCAATTACGCTCTTATTTTGCACATTTTGATACTTAACCACCTAGCATGCCATGTCATTTCAATCTTATAATAACCATTTGATAGAACTTTCCTTTTGGCTTTAAAGGGATTTTACAATTGTGTGAACTGTTGGAACTTTTAAATATTGGTTGCTTGCTTCTCCCTCTCCTTCCATCCAGTCCTTCTCTTTCTTCTATTATTCTCTATTCTTCCTCTGTCACTATGCTCTTCTCTGAAATTTTCCATTCTTATTCTACCTATAGTCTTCTGTCTCTGTGCCAATTTTGCATTACAACATCACCTTTGCCTTCTTTCTTCCCATATTGCGTTTATTTACAGGTCCCAAACCAATTTTAGTACAAGAGCTTTCTCTTTCTTCTACCGTTTGAACTTACACTACTCTCCCCTGACAAGCATGCATGTTAAGCATTTGCATAACTTCTTAAGCCTACTGGTCTCTAAGATGCTCAAGTATTTCAAGGAATAAGAAAACTGTGACAACACTATAAGCTCTGGCATGCTTGAAAGCATTTCTTGCTTAACCTCCTACCTTGAGTATTGGAGAAAAATATACAAATACTTGAGCTAATTTCTGTTAATGTGGTTGCAAAACATTTTGAGGGCTCAAAATATAGATCAAGCCTTAAAGCATACCACCTAAAAGATATTCCTAGAATCAACAAGACAATAAAAAATTTCAACAATGCATCACATGTTCATTTCCTAACAAACTAGATTTGAGAAAAACCTAAGAGTACATTCTGAAAATATCACGGAGATTTCAATAAGCAAATCTGATGGAAATTCCATGTCAGAGAAAAGGAGCAGTTGCTGGGGAGTAAAGGTAAATTGCAAAGGAAAGCATGGAAACAAAGCTTAAGGTTAATCACAGTACCCTAATTCCCCTTAATGGTGACCCTAATTCCCCTTAATGGTGAAGGACCACTAAGGTCATGTGCGAGCAAAGGCCTAATGCACAAGTCAAAAACACACATTTTCTATGTCAGTTAAGTGGAATAACAAAAGTTTACCCATTTAACCACTTCAATGAACTATATATAAAACATACAAAAGGCTAAAACAAGACCTATCCACTCGAAGAGACAAGGAAAAATCAGAGAAATGATTTGTAATGCCCAAATAGCCTTGCAAGGTGTTCAAAAATGGCACTTGCCTTTAATGGCTCATTTAAGTTGATCCATTTAGTCAAGTTCAAAGATCATAAGTATCTGATTCATGCATGTAATGCCACACTAGGACTGGCAACCTCTACACATGCAAGAAATTATGCTTTTCATATTATTCTCACCTTTAAATTTGTGAACCAGATCAACACCATCAACGACACGTATTCGTGAATCTGACGATGTGATAAGCACTTCTGAAGAACTTCCGGGTGCAAACTACAAAAAGAGAACTAATCAGCAAGCAGAATCACATAGGATATTTACTTCAGACTTACAAGCAAAAGGTGTAAAGAGTCCATAAGGGGAAAAAAAAAAAAAAAAGAAGATGAGAAAAGAAATTCTGCATCATCTTATCTCCAGCATTAACAATTATTATAAAAGTACAGTGGACTACTAAATTACCTGGAAACCAGTGATTTTCTTGTGATGAGACTTCTTCTTGTTTTGCAAATTGATTTGACTTTTTTGTTGCAATTTATTTTCTGGAAAGGAGAACAAAAAGGGATAAATAATAGGGGTAAATTTGCATTCATGAGGGAAGGAGGGAGGGAGGGAGGTGTCCATCTCCATACCAGATGTGTTATAAAAACGGCAGCTCCCCTTGTATGAACCAACCAGTGCACCCTTCAAAAATCAAAAGACATTCATTCAGCTAAATTTAAACACAGGAAAAATGTAATATAAAATTTCCTCCCCTTCTAGTTGGGGTAAAAGAAAATCATAGGTGCTTTGTCTAGTCATGGCCGACCTGACCATCTGGTGTATAACAAGCAGCAGTGACCATCTCATGCAGATCATTCCAATCAACAACTTGACGGTCAGGAATGCTCCATATTCGAACCTTGGCATCTAAGGATCCACTGATGAAGTATCTATCATCGACAGGATTAAACTGGATGCAAGTAACTGCAAGAAGGCAAATTCAAACAATACTTGCACAATTATCAATAAATCAACCAGAGCAACAATAAGAAACTTCATTCTATTATACTTGCCAAGTAATAAACTCAATCCTGAAAAGAGAAAAAGAAAAAAAAAAAAACTCCCTATATCCATGCAGAAGGAAAAGTTAAAAAAAAAAAAGGATTGAATTTCTTTACACATTGTTTAAGAATAGGCATCCCCCTCTACAGGGAGCAATGATTCTGAACTCATCAGCTTCTCTGGGCACCATAAATTAAAGGACAATAAGGTTTATGGTGTTGGAGCGAGAAAGTATCATTAGATCAATTACTTACCATAGTCACTGTGTGAAAAAATCTTCAAGCAAGACTTGCTAGACAAATGCCACAGCCGCACAGTTTTGTCCATCGAAGATGAGAGCAAATGCTGAAAATAAAATTCTGATAATAAGATATATTGCCTACATATTTGACTATATAGAAGCTTGATCCATAATCAACCACAGGACTTTCATGACACGCATGGATTCACAAATCAACCTACACAATATATCATACAGAGAACAGAAGACAAACATCAAGAATAATCAGAGTACATGCACCTTATGAAATTTTGATATTAACATCATTACCTTATGAAAATTTAAGAGATATTAACATCATTACTAATTTGATAAGAAGTTACTAATTTGATGTTAACATCATTACCTTATGAAAATTTAACTGATACAGTAGTTATAACAATTGACCAGACAACATGGCATTTAGAAATTCGAAGTGAAATAAATCCCATCATAGAATAATTTGTTAAAGATGTATAACCATTTAAAAACACCTTAGAAGTGATAAACCATACGCAACAAACAGATGGAGAACCAGAAATTCACATACCATTCACAGCCAAGGACTATATGATAGTCAAAGACCTGCATAACAGAAAAAAAAAAAAAAAAGGAAGAATCTACCTTCAAACATCAAAAGTCACAAGCCTTAATCCAAGTGGATGGTGTTGGCTTCATGAATTGTATATCCCCAATCAGCTCTATCCATGGCCATGTCAAGGCCATTATCTCCTATGTCAAGTTCATATGATTCTCACTAAGTTTGCTATAAATTTCCTCCATTTCATCCATTCACCTCATAAGTGTTTTTATCAGTCTTTTGTTCACATGTCCAAATTATCTTAATCTTAACTTCCTCATCTTATCTTCAAGAGGCACCATTCCAATCTTATTATGCAAATTTTCTTTTATTTTATATTATTGTGGCACATCCAACGAAACATTCTCATCTCATCTAGATGCATATTTTGCACGTGTTGGTACCATCCAACATTCTAAGCCATGCAACAAAGAGTCCACCTTCAAACAAGGGAAAAAAGGAAGAAAAAATCAAATTCTCTAAGCCTTCAGAAGCTCTCCCATTCCATTCACACCACAAAATAGAAAAAATGAGCAAAGGCTCCAATGCCCTCAATGAAGGCACTAGTAAAACTGTCCCCTAGGGTTGCCCCAGTGGTCAACAGGAAGTGGTAGACAATCTGGGTTCCTAGGTTCGAATCCACTCTCTCTGCAGCCATTGTGGATCAGATTCAGATTTACCTCCCCTGTCGAAATTCGTTGGACCGAGCGGTGGGGACCCCCGCAAGGGAAGGCATCCCAAGGCACTAGTAAAACTTATTAAGACCAATATTCAAAAGCTACCAAATAAACTAGATAGTAACTTAAAGCATTTTCAAAACTTAAAAAAAAAAAGAAAAGGATAAAACAAGGTTTTTTGGAATATTGGTCATTGATTTAATAGTTAATAATGCCGACCTCATCTACCCATTTGTTTGCCCAATACAGCTCTAATGCATGCCATTTTAATAAAGCTAAGATAAAGACAGACGGGGACCCCAGGGGTGAGGGGGATCTAGAAAGTCAGAAAACCAAAACAATGTTCGACAAGTCAAATACACCTGATGGATAGGTGAATAAACCACGTGCACCAACCCCCATTCGTCTACTCAGCTGCAAGGAACTCCACTCTGTCTACAGTAACTCATACCCCTCCTTCCAAAGGGGTACATAAGTAAATTCCATGCAGCTTCCTATACGGACTACTTGGAGTTCCTTTTCAAAGCATGACTTGCCTACTGTCACGGTGTGACAATGATGATTACCTTGAATCAACGAGATTCAAGGGTAGAATGGAGCAAGGGAAGAATATAGAGGGAGAGAAGAAAGAGAGAGAGTAATAGAGAATGTAGAGGGAGCATAATTGAGAAAATTGTTCTACTGATTGTTCATTGCCTCTCCCACAAAGTTGGAAGAGTTGATATACTCGCTTGGGTGGGTGCGGATGCAGCAGATCGCTCCCCCTCCCAGCGGTTACAACCAATTCCTTTGTCCTTTTCCTAAGGCCTCACACGTGGCCTTTTGATTCCAACAAACTGACAGCTGGAAATTGAAATACACTACTAATAACAATATAACAAGAATCCTAACAACAAGCAGTAAGGCAAAAGCAAAAATTAAAATAGCATAGTCATGACATCTACTTTGTTGACAAAAATGTCATGTGTGTCATAGTTCTCACCAAGAATAGAACTCAGCATGAGCAGAGAAATCTCCATCAACAATGATAACATAAAAAGGAGAAAAAAGAAATGGAAAATTAACACACACACAATGGCGTGACTTTTTTTGCTTTTCAACTGAGACTAAAACTGACTTTGTTTTCTGAAGGATGCTATCTGGCTTTCAAGCTTACACAACCAGTTCCTTCTATCTCCAAGTTCAGGTATCAACAAGGATATGCATGCTGACATATCAAATCAACTGGTAATATGTTGCGGAAATCTACATGTTAGGATCCTAGCTATATAAAACCAAAATTTATCCACTGAATTGCCCTTTAGTCCAGAATACACTAAATGGAGAATCTCATGGTCTTGCCCCAGGAAGGTGATAATATGTTCTGCCAAAAATTTTTACAACTCTACCACTACCCATAAGTTGAGGCCCTGATCAGAGATGACTCTCTGAAGAAAGAAACAAATGCAAGCACAATGGTTTCAGTACAAATAAAAACAATTGGATCCATGAACAAGAATCCAAATATTTTACTCTCTGGTGAATACCTTCTTCCTTCACTAATAATATAAAAAAAAAATCAGATTTTATGGGTCTTAAAAAACAAATTCCCTTGGCATCTTCAGCAAAATAATCAAATTTATTCAAGTCAAACCACGAATCCCCATCCCCTCCCCACCAATCTGCAAAAACCCCTTAATAAATAAACATCAAAACAGTGTAGGTATTAGAGCAGGCAGGCTAGGCCAAAAATGAAGAATAGATACACAACTAGGGTTAATTTCAATACTAACTGGCATTGCAACAAAGTCATCTTTGAATAACTCAAACAATGAAAATAATACCTCACAGTAAGGAGCAGGATAAGATAACAAAAGGACCAACAAACACGAGGTCTATAACATGTCATTGTAAGGTACATGTGGAGAGCAAGGAAAAGAAATCATACCCAATACAGTGGTACATGTGTAACTAACCTGAGTCTTGGACCATGAGAGGTCAAGCACATCATCAAGATGTCCTTGGAGTGAACAAACTGGTTTTTCTGAAAGTGCAAACACGGTCTCAGGCACCAAACCTTGCTCCAGGCTCACAGATTTCCGGCTTATGGATGATCTTCCTCTTCTCTTCTTCTCTGAATGACTTTCCAAATTAGGTGAGATAGAAGTTGGTTCTGGTGACCCATTGGCGACAAATAAAAAGTTCAAATTCCCATCTTCCAGCCTATCCATTAGCATATCACCCTTTCTTTCCGATTCCACAACTTGCCACACATGAATGACACAGTCTTCACCCGCACTAGCAAGATACTTACCATCAAAACTAAACTTAATGGTCCAAATTGAACCATTGTGAGCCTGTAGCTCCTGGCTCTTGTAGAGTGCTGTGACTTCTTTGCATGATTTTCCATATTGCCGAACACGAACTCTCTCAGGGCCATGAAATGAAACATCTTGGCTATCATCAGTTGCTGAGCTCGACCTCTGCCCACCCTTCTCTGATGAGGTATCCCTTTCATCACTGCTCCGTCTCTCTTTATAACCCGTCATCGTGCTTGCAACATTCCTTATGCTCTTCAGCCAACTACCTTTCTTCTTGTGCTTTGAGCCACTCCCACCGCTTCCATTCAAATTTTGATCCACATTATCCTTGTTACCATCCTCCACATTTTGCCTCCTCATCAATTCTTGGACGATGGGAGAATGGCCCACGCACATCTCAAACTCCTCCATGGTCAACTGCTTCCCTGTTCCCACTTCCTTGAGCTTGTTCCAAGTACCATCTTCTCTAACTTCATTCACCACAAACTCTTTCCCATTGTCCAGATTCTTAATTGTACACACGGGGACATCAACAATCCCACCACAACCCAAAGTACAATCTACTTCCCCAGCATTGGCACTCCCCAAAACGGGTGAGGAATTACAATTACCATTCGGGCTGGAACCGGAAGCATCGTCCTTAATTTCTTCCACCCGCCTACCGTTCTTACCGGTGGGCGGCTTATTCGGCGAAGTGGCATTATAAACCAACGATCCATTGCCACTCCGAGAGTTAACAACAGTACTAATATGATTATTTACAAACGGGCCGCCGGTTTCACTAATCGGCGGCGGAATTGAATTAGTATAAGGAATTTCTGAGGGATAAACTGTGGAATTAGAATTACAGGGATCAAGGGGACGATTGGCGCCATCGGATTTCGATCGGGCCATACCGGGGCTAGAATCAGTGGAAGAAGAAACCTGAGGCGGTCGTTGAGTGCCGTTCAAATGATCCGCCGATGCCGATTTAGCGAACTCCCCTCGGGCACGGTCGGCTGAGGAGGGCGGCGATGATATGTGGCGCGAGAGAAGGGGGTCGCCGGTGAGGCCCATCCGCTGGAGCAGGCGAGCGCGGCGTTCCTCGACGGAGGAGGGCTCGGAGATCCAGACATCGTAGGAGGGAGAAGCGGAATTGAAGCAATTGGGGTGATCTCTGGCTAGGTCATTGTCAATGTCGTCATCGGCTTCGGCGGAAGACGAAGAGCAAGAAGAGGCGGAGGAAAGAAGGCGATCGAGAGACTCGTAGAAGCGCTCCTCGTCGTCGTCCTCGTCGCCGGCGTTGCTCATCGTTCGGGCATTAAACCCATCCGAGTGCGAAGAAGCGAGCAAGCAGGCAGACAAGAGGGTGTGGAAAGATGGAAGAGCGACAGGAGAGAGAGAGAGAGAGAGTTGGAGTTGGAGTTTGGAGTCTGCAATACAAATACAAATACAATACAAACAAAGTAGAAGGAAGGAATGATGGTTTGGACAAAGACTTAAGGGGTAGGGGTAGATAGTAATGGGTTTGGAGAAGTCAGATCCGATCCCATGATGGCTGTTTGTTGTTGCTGTTGCTTGCTGTTGTTGTTGTTGTTGTTGAGGAGGAGGAAGAGGAGGAGCGAAGCCCTATGCGGAACGGAAGCGGAAGCTGAAGCGGTCGCCGTCGTGGCGGTGAGGAATTTGTATTGTATTGTATGGACACCAAACCAAACTCAATTGATGAGTGGAGCGGATGTGGGGCTGCGACTCCACAAGCAATTTCTAACTCAATAATAATAATAATAAATAAACACTCTATTGCTTTATTTATTATTAATTAATGAATTTAATTAATAATAATAATGGCTTTGCCATCATCTCGTGGTTATGTATATGTGACATGGAGTACTGAATGAATCTGATCATAAATGTTCCTTTTCTTCTTCTTTTTCCACTTATTTCATCTGTTAGTTTTATAAATACAAAACCCAGTGTTATACTATCAAGAAGCAAGCAGTTATTCTTGGTAAAGGTAAGTCATTCTATTCTTACAGTGCAAGTGCAAATTAAAAGATATATAGAGGCATGTGCGAGGGAGGGAGAGACAGAGAGGCCAGGCAGCCCATCACATTAGCTACTTAGAATCGCTTCCATATTGGGAAAAGGATAAACATCCAACCCAAGAAGAAGAAGAAGAAGAAAACAAAAATCTCCATCTCTCATTATTTAATTTATTTATTAAAATTTATTTGCTACTTTATTATTAATTAAGATGATTCAAGCTAAATTTTGAGATTCCATTGCCACTCATCATCACTAGTGGCCCGGATTTTCTTCCACAGACCAATTCATTCATTCATTGTATGAATAAATGCATGCATGCAATGGTAGCTAGCTAGACTAGAGAATTCATTGATGATAGCCGGCAGAGGCCGCCGGCCTTGTGCTAATAATATTACAGGGGAATAAGTAGTTAATTAGTAGTTATCGTTAATTGAAACTGTAATGTTGGTGAGGTGGTATGCGTGTGTGTGTGTGTTGGTAGCTTGTAGCTAGTGTTTGGGTGCTGGTGATATACGAGTACGATGGATGGATCATCGAGGCCCAGAGAAATAAAGAAAGAGGAGAGAATTAAATGGAGCAGCAGGGAAGGTATAGCAGCTAGCACTTGATTGGCTCCTCCAAGCCAAGCATATGCATGAAAGCACTTAGGCTTAACTAGCTAGCTTAATTTGGGGGGCTGTCGAGCCTCCCAGCCCAGCCCAGCCCATTGAAGGCTACCCACCAGACCAGATACCACAGCATGCATGTGCATTCCCGCCTATTTATTATTATATAAATGTTACTTAAATATTTAAGAGTGATACTTTTTTTTTAGTGTATTATATATTTATATTGATTAAATATATTAAATAATATTTTTGATATTATTATTGTTATGTAGCACACATTAGTAGCAATTGAAAAATTCGATCCTTTGGTTTAAATAGCCAACCAACTAGCAGTTCAGTGATATTGAAAAAAATAATAAAATAAAATTTGAAAAAAGACAAAACAAATTCAAAATAGGAAAATATTTGTGTTATGCAAGGTGTTTACAAGGAAACTATCTTTAAGATAATAATTTCTTTCACTAGGTGCAGAGGTTCATAAAAATTTTAACTCCAAAATACAATATCTAATTAAGAAATCAAAATTATATTTTTTTTTTCTTCTACTACCAAAAGAACTCAAACCCACTAATAGGAGGCAATAATAGAGTAAAGAAAAGAGATATCAATAATCAAAAGGAAAAAAAAAAAGTTATTTTCACACTTTGCACTCAGTTTATCCAAATCTATTTATAGACAATGAAAGGGTGTCTCTCAATAGACACAAAACTAAATAATACAACAATTTAAAATATTATGCCCTTTTGATAAATGATTAATTATCATTTAGAAATATCATAATTTTTCAATATATAAAAGATATGGCTTTAAAATTTGAAAGTATATATCTTTTTAAATTTAAACTAAATGATATATTTTTTCATCACTTCATTTAAATAAAGTAAATCTTAGATTATAATATATATATATATCATAAAACTATTATTATTAGATAATATTAATACATATTTATATATAACACTAGCAAGGAGCGTGGTCAGTGCCCAAATTCGACTAGCTTTTCCCCTCTCTTGAGACTTTTGCACCCATAAATATAGATGTGAATGTATGTTTATATATGCGCAGAGCACAGCAGAGACAGAGACAGAGAGAGTAGGCAGTTAGCTATTAGAGGAAGCTTAAGCGGCCGGTTGCATGCGCTGGTTTTAGGGTGGGTGCGTGCGTGCGTAGACAGACAGGGACTGAGTGGAGATATATATATATATGTATATTACACATTGGCAAATGAAAAATGTGTGTTTAAAAGGAGAGGAGCATATTGATGATGTTTAGAAATTTGGGTCGCCTAGCTAGACACTTGGTTGGGTTAGCTTCACTTCAAAATCTTATAAAAGAGATATGGCCTAGCTAGCTAGCTAAGGATTGACTGAATATTTATATACACAGATGTGGGTTGCATGTCTAGCAGTAGGGGTAGCGGTAGCAGTGTAGCACCACGGCTTGGCTTGGCTTGGCTTTTTTTGTGGATGGATGGAGCGTGGATAACTGGCCACCACGTCCAGTCCACGCTGCTGCTAATATATATTATATCTCAAACAAACTCAATTCCTCTTTTTCACAGATGATCGGTCAACAACAGAGATCGGAAGCTAGCCTAGCTAGGTAGGCGCAGGCGGTGGAAGCGCGTAATTATAAAAAGAACACGCACACATGAAAGCCGAGAGACGGCGCACTGCCGGTGGGTCGTGGAAGCAAGCTATATATACACATATACACACCCATTGCCATGCATGATCTACGACTCATCATTCAGATATTATTAAGTATTATAAAACGTATTGCGATGAAAACAAAAAAGAAAAGAAAAAAAAGGATAAAAGATACGATGGAGACACGTACGGGCGGAGGCATGAATGTCGGTTTATGCTAGCAGTGGCGGTGCCAGTTGACTTTGGGGACCAATGTTGGATCTACTACTTACCGCAAGTCTGTAACGAAAAATTAGAAAAAAAAAATCCCACAGAACAAGCAAAACAACGCTCTCTCATTTCATTATTAATTAATATGCCTTGAGTTGATGAGTTGAATATATAGTTAGCAAAGCAGTCAAACGCCAATATATATGGCAGGCATAAAGAAGAGATCTATCAGAAACGCCCATCCATATTAAATTAAAAGTCCAAAAGAGAAGAATGGTTTGGTTCCCTTACCGATATATAAAGAAGCAATTCAGTAGCAGTGTCGTTCCACCAGCAAGCAAAGCAAGTTAAAGGGATAAAAGAACAGACAGAGAGATTAGAGTTATACCATGAACCACTACTACGACTTAAGAGGGATAATAAAGGGATACAGCATGGGTTGGATTTTGGATTTGCTCTGCTTGCTGCTAATTAAGTTGACGATCGAATTACGTGGTGGGAGAGGGTGGAAAACAAAGTCAGAGAGGAGCCGTCACATCGAATCAATCGCAGCCCACATTTTCAAAATCGTATCTGGGCTGGGGGCTGCCATCCTCCACAGTCACGGTAACCAATCGGCTGATGAGACAACTCCACACAATTAGACGAGACCCTGAGCCAATGAGTCTTTTATTTTGAAATATAAAACCTATAAATTATTCCTATGAATACACATTTGATACAATTCTCGACATACTACGTACGACTAACTTTTTGACACTAAGAAAGTTATAATCCATGATAGACATGGTCACGATTCATGAACCGTCAGTTTCAGTTCATGAACCGTCGGTTCAGGTTCAAGAAATTTTTGAACTTGAACTGAACCGTCCAAGGGCGGTTTGGGACGGTTCAATTCCGGTTCCGGTTCGTGCCGGTTCGGTCAACGGTTTGAGCCGGTTCGGTCAACGGTTCCGGTTCCGGTTCAAACTGAATTTTTTTTTAATTTTTTTTAAATATTGTTGTATTCAATTTTGGTCCTTGTTCTGTTGTTCGGTTCGGTTTGATTTCGATTTTTAATTGTTAAATGTAATTGTAAATATAGATATTCTCAACCATATTTTTAATAAAAAACACTACTAAAAATTGAAGAAATATAAGTAATAATTTCATTAAAAATAATTAAAATAACTAAACAAGTATGTAATACAAGTAATTAATTTTTACAAATGTGAAAAATAAAAAATAAAATTAGACTTAATTTCATTAAAAAATAATTACAACAAAAATGTAATACAAGTAATTAATTTTTACAAATATAATACAAGTAATTAATTTTATGAGATGAGAATTAAAGATACGTTGTACTCTTTTATGTGATTCATTGTGAATAAATTCTGCCACCTACCATGATTGTCTTAATAGAAGAAATAATTACAAACAAATTACCACCCAGTCCAAGATGAAATTTCTTAAATAATGGTGCAAAAGCAAATGGATGCACATCCTTAAATAGATAATATAATACAGTAACAGCCAGAATAAATAAGGAAGGGGGCGGTTCCGCGGAACCGTCAGTTCCAGTTCCGCGGAACCGCCGGTTCTGGTTCCGATTCCGCGGAACCTCGAACCGAAACCAGATCGAATTTCGTCGGTTCAATCCGGTTTCGGTTCAGATTCTGATTCGGCCGATTCCGGGTCCGGTTTCGGCCGATCCGGTTCCGGTTCGAACCACCAGTCCGGTTCAATTTTGGCCATGTCTAATCCATGACAAACAACTCCCGAGCTGTTCCTTGAAAAGTGATGTTTTACCTATGCATTTACATCCCCTATATAATACATACATGGTTAATTAACTTAATTATTTGTGCAAACTAATTCTAAAGCCTTTGGGGTCTATGCAATGATAATTAAGATCAATGTATTGGATACCACTCAGCCTCCACATGAATTAGTACCATTCTAAGAGATTTCTTTAGTTTATATATGTGGATTCCATTAATTATTAGCTCTCTGATGAATGCAGCCATTTTGTTTTCCCAAATATTGAAAAATTATAGGGTATGATTATTCAACAATTAACATTTAGTGGCTAGGTTCATTTTGAATTTTCCACCAAGGATGGCTGGCAGATCAAACATATATAGAGAGTGATAGGCACAATGCATCCACTAGGGCACCTTTTAAAATATTATAGGGGTACATAAGACTAATGGAAGGTTTATTGACATTGGATTCATGATTTAGAAGAGAGAAGAGGAGAAGCATCCTGGACATGGCCAATTGGCCATGCATTATCAAGGCATGCTTTTATACAGTTGGGTGCATAAATATATATAATTGATTAATTAATTAATAAATAGGTGTTATATAATTAATATATATATATAGAGAGAGAGAGAGAGAATAAATATCAAAGCACTGGCAAATTAAGTTGTTGATGATTTAAATAATGACAGTCCGTCGACAGACCACATGGCTTGATACCCAACAGCCTGTTTGAGCCTGAAAGAGATCCACTATGTGTATGGGAACAAACGCAGAGAGGAAAAAGAAGAGATTTCAAGTTGGAGCTGCGCTGCAATTAATTCATATATGCCTTTTTATTTTTAAGTAATGAAGATCCCCATATGCATGCAGGATCCAATTGTGAATTGTCTCCTCTCAATGCCCACTAATAATTATCTGCTAAAACAGGATGCAAAATTCAGCAAGCTAGTGACCTTCCTTAAATTTTAAATTTCGTTAACATCCCCCCCCCCCCCCCAAGATGCTTGTATTATGAGCGCTCATTATACATTACATATGTACTTAACATGCATTAGCAGTACATATATATACTTAACGTGCATTATTATTATCTCGGGTATATAGGCTGGCTGGCTTCCTTTTTTTTTTTTTTTTTGCATTCAATGAAAACTTTCAGTCATGACCTTTCTAATAAATAACGCGTATTAAGCACACGAATATGTATGCGAACTTGTCTACTAAGAGATTTTAAACTTTAGTTTGGCATGGCTTCACTTGCTCGTTGACATGAAAATGTAGGATGTAGATTTTGTGATGAAGCAAACACGCGGGGGACAAAGTCCAAAACAGGATCTAATATCGGCATAATGAGAATGAAAACTTTGAGAGCTGCAGGAGGATGTTACAAAAATTCATGGGTTATAGGCACGCAGAGCAAAGGAAAAAGGAGAGGAAAGGCTTGCATTTGCAGGAGGAGGGAGGGAGGGCGTAGTGGTGCAGGAAGGCTCGGGCTCTGCTAGAGCCAGCATATATACGGGCATGCAGTGCAGCAACAAACAGCTAGCCTAATTGATCATCGGAACATGTCAAATGCCTACATTTCTAGCTGCCCAGTGCCCAGTACCCACCGTCCTCCTTTAGTTTACACCATACACATGATGCATGTGCACTCTTTCATACATGGATGTAAAGAAAAAGAAATGAAAGGGCAACAGATCCATAGGCTTGAGGCTGGCCCAGAGTATACCTTCGGTGAGTTGGGCCTACTAGTCCAGAGGTTGGAATATTTGTCAAACTTTGAGTAAGAGTTCAGCCATCTTTCTGCCAGGAAGAGAAAGCCCAAGGTGGGTAACGTTGCTTGTTGCAACTGCTGGACCTCAAAGCTAATAAATCAGATAACTAGCTAGCTAAATTGGATTGGATTGCACCGGAGTAGGGTCCCAAATTAATCCCAAAGTGGGCTGCTGCTAGGAAGGCCAGCTTCGGTGGCATCAAGCGACGCTTTCAGCCAAGCATATATATTCCCCTGTTCTGGAACTTGGATCGGCTACCAAATTTCACCCCGCTAATATTTGTACTCCTATTTGATTCTGATACTGATACTGGTTCAGATTCAGAAATGCTAAGCTAGCTACATGTGATTGTTGGGATTCAACTGGCCGGATAGGCCAAGTGAGAGGGAGAAGCCAGGCCAATGGCCGTTATGCTTGGTGTTTCATCCCACCGCAGTAGAGACTGATGCAACCGAGACTCCGCCACACACACAAGCACTATGTGGCAATGACAAGAACTTCTACGGATAATCCAGCTAACCGAGACATGATGAGGTCATGATTGAAACTCAAAAAAGGCATGACTGGATGTGTTACCTGATTACAAGCCGCAAGGTACGTGGAGGTGATTGGATAAATGACATAACGCAATTTAATAAGATCTTTCAAGATAAAACCACCTGAAAAGACGTGATTGGTGGGTACTGCATGGGGGTGATGGAGCGCATATCTCAGAAGATTCAGGGTTATCTTGATAGTTATTTTGTTGCTTGGTGAGAGAGATCGAGAAGTTAAATTTGTAAACTGTAACCTTATTTAAAGTACAGAGAGGGATATATAGACATACTACTTGGAGTTATAATTCATTCCACGCATTCTCAGTTTTCTCAATATAAGAATTCGGAGTTTCTCTCCATGTTCTTTTCTGTTCTTTTGTTGGTTCTTATAGTCTGGAATACTAAGCTAACTTAACTACCACCAAGTGGATGATTACGAGCTATGAAGCACGGAAATGGCTTGGAGGTGCCGTTTCGACATTTTCGAACCGTTTCCTGTTTCGGAAAAGCGAAGACGACTTGAAACAGCCTTCAGAATGTTTCTGTAAATTGCAAAACGTTTTGGGGGCGGTTTCGCAATTTACAGAAAATGTGGGAAACGCGTTTCACACTTGAAACGCGTTTCCAGTGACCACGATCGCTCACCTACAGTAAGGAAGACAATGGTCACTGAGAGGTGAGGCGGCGAAGGTCGGCGACAAGGTGAGATATGGAATGCGCAACGACGGTCGAGGTGAGAGATGGTGTATGGCGGTGGGCGGCGAAAAAGGTGAGAAGCGAGTGGGCGGCGAAAAAGGTGAGAAGCGAGCGACGGTGGTAGAAACGCTTCGACTGTGAGAGAGGCGAGATCGAACGTGATGGTGAGGGCAAGAGACTCGTCGATGGCAAGAGGCGAACGACAGTGGCAAAAACGCTTTGACTATGAGAGAGGGGAGACGAAGGCGAGAGTAAGGGCAAAAGACTCGTCGATGGCGACTGAGAGAGACAGCAATGATGGCAGAGATTGATTGTGAGAGAGGCGAGATTGACGACGAAGGTGAGGGCAAGGGCAATAGACACGTCGACGGCAAGAGAGGCGGCGAGTCAGCGACGGTGCCAGACGGAGGAAGCGGCGGCAGTTGCCCATTGACTGCAAACGACGTGGGTCTCTAAGAGCTTGTGGGTAATAGTATATGTAGGGTTTGTAAAATTATAACTTAATATTATTTATAGTATATAAATTATATATTAATTTCACATACACCCCTATATTTTTTAAAATTACAGTTTACCCCATTTTCGTTTCTTAACTTTTTTGAAAAATACCATTTCCGTTTCTACATTTTCGTATTTCCCGTTTTCATTTTCGTGCAACATAGATTAGGAGTCAAAACCGCAGAACAAAGGCGCTTGTTCTGCAGTCGTGACACAGGGCCCTTGGTCTTTGTTCTGTTGATCGTGATGATGGTTCCCGCAGGCTGTCCGGCGGGGGAATAAGAATCTATGCGGAAGTGATCGTAGCTACGGAATGAATTATGAAGGCGGGCGGCCGTGATGAAGAATTCCAAGCCATGGAGGTCTTATCATCCACCTTTTACTTGACCTTTGCGGCCAAGGAATATACTATTAGCGCCCATTTGGCACCCATCTTTGCTCGTTGCACATGAGTATTGGGGGAGATATGAATATGAAACTCAAGGTCAAGGGGGTTGCGTTGCATGTATTTAAGACGAGGAGAATTAATATGAAATTGATTGAAGAAGAGAGAGCAGAGGGGGTGGATGAATCAAGACCAGAGCCGGCCCAACCAATTTAGGGGCTTGAGGCGAAAAAAAATTTTGAGGCCTTCTCAAGAGTATAATTTTTTTATAAAAAACTAAATAATATATTTTTTTATTAAAATTTTTTACCATTTCATTAAATTTTATCATTTCATTTAATTAAAGTTGAAGTTCAATCAACTACAAAATTTGATAATTTCTTAATAATAGTGAATTTTTAACTAAAATATAATATCTCAGAGATTAAAAATGCTAAACAATCTATTACAATAAACAAAGAAAAAATAAAATTAATTTTTTCTTGAAACTCTAGAAAGGTCAGTATAACTCGAGTAAAAAACTATACATTCCTGATTTTTTTTATAGAAGAAAACAAAATAAGCATTAAACTGATAACATTAAAAAGGTAAAATTCACCAATAATGAGCAAATTTTATTACACAAATATGCGTTGACCTATATTCAGTTTTATATAAAATTAAATTTTCTTGCCTTTTGAGATACAAAATCGTTGATTAAATCTCCATAATTAAGTTTATCTAATAAACCATGTTCAATGGATAATATATCTAATCCATTTAATATTTCTTGTGACATAGTTGATCTCAAATATGACTTTATCAATTTCAATTTTGAATTTTTTTTTACAACAGAAGCCACTGAAATTAGAATTGTGAATAATATTCTATAAGCAGCAATATATGTATTTGGAAAATAATCGACTCTTTTGATGTAGTGAAGAATTTTCAATGTACTATTTTTTTCCTCTTAAAAAGTGTCTTAACACTATTAATTCTAAAAATAAATCTAAACCATCTATATCAGAAAGTCCATCAAAGTTAAGAACATTTTTAAGATTCAAACAATATCCTTTTAAAACATCTTCATCCATTGATTTTAATTTTTTAAAATTGCTTAGAAATCTAATTTTTTTTTCATATATTTCAAATTATTCAAATCTATTGCGAAGTGAAGAAATGACTTGATCAATTGTTTATATAAAATAATCAACTCTAAAGAATTCTTCAACAAATTGTGTTTTATAATCATTGATATTTTCATCAAATTATATTTTTTATTTAATTTTTTAATAAAATATTTATTATTAAAAAATAAAAATATATATAAATAACAAAATTTTAAAATGTGGGGCCCTCCTAATTTGGGGGCCCTATGCGGCCGCCTTGCTGGCGTTACAGTAGGGCCGGCTCTGATCAAGACACAACTTGAAAGAAACAGAAAACTTGTACATTGTGGAAGTATATTAAATTGCAGTGATTAAGAGAGGAGGCCTCTCTCTCTCTCTCGCTCTCTTACATTGATACTCATTCCCATGTCCGTTAAATGGTGATCACAATTTCATATAAACGAACAGATAGCAATTATTAAGCTCCCATCGATGATGTACAGCTCACATACAACGTAATTTTCAATAGCAAGAACGGAATGAAATATACATAAAACACAACTGCTACACAAGCGGGTACGAACAAGTTGTCTTAAACTAAACTAAATTGAGCTCTTTAGAAGTGAAGAAACCCAAACCAACATAAACGGGACATGCAACAAGATGGTGATGATGCTGATATTCCAGAGACTAAAAAAACTACGACATAACTACTCATCAACTTATTAATTTCTATTTGTAGGTTCCCATACCAACAGCAGCTTCTCCCCCACCCCCACCATATGGTTGGAAGCTTTCCCGGGCCTTGGAATAGCAAACATAGTAGAGCTCTGAGACTATGCAATTCAAGAAAATGAAGGCTGCCCCGGCTGCAAAAACTCCCTTCCTCAACTTGTCGCAAGAGAGAGGGTCTCCCCCAAAAGCTTCGCGGTACCTGGTAAGATGAGCATTCCTCACTGAACCAGCAAGCAAGCATGCCTCCGCAATTAGGAAGAACAACCTGCCATCGGTACATTGTACGTTTAAGAATTGTTTTCAGGTAGATACATATTGAACCCACATTTCAAACACAATTTGCCAAAATGTAGGTTTCTTTCAAAGCAATTCTAGCCTTCACATAAGAGATTCAACTCTTACATATAGAAACCTATTGAAGTGCTTCGTAGTTCATATCCTGGGTATGCATTTCAATGTGGGAACGTACCAGCAGATTATGAAGAGAAGAATTGCCCACGCCCTTGCACCTACAGGTCTCAAAGCCTTCCCACAGCAGAAGCATTTGCTTGTCACCATTACAAGGACTTGACTTACCATGAGGAACAGGAACGCACCAACACCATACCCGGTGGCAATATCCGAGTCATAGACACAATAATTATAGTCCTTTTCATTGTCTGTTTTGATCGTGGCCTGCAAATGAAAATATGGTAATAGAGTTACATCACTAGGAACACTCAGAACTTACATATATCGGGCACAAACAAACAATAAGTTCCAGTCGCACAACCATCAACAAACGTCAATAAATAATTTCTAAGTTAAAGCAACATTCTTTAATTCAACTGAATCACAAATTGATATTGAATCTAAATCCATTTAATCAAGCAAGAACTTTATACTTTAGCTGATCAACTCTGAACCTTGAAGTATTTGTTCAACCAGAACAGGAAACACCTGAAGACTAGTGAATAATTTTACCAGGTTAAGTAGAGATTTTTCATCCACTGATCACTGATGAAAGCAAAAGAGGATGCAGACTTAAAACTTTCTTTTCTTTTGTTCTGTATTTTCATAGCGAGCATTTCGAGAACAAAGATAAAAATATATAGAGTCTCTCTAATTCCATCGAGGATTAAAAAAAGTGAACAATTCACATGGGACCTACCTAAACAGTTGACTGCGATGGTACAATTACTGGATATCAGGCCCGAAATACAATGCAGGAGATAAAGGCGATTTTCGAATACCGCTTTTTATACTTCAATTTGTACAAATCAAATACCCAATTTGTTTATTGCATCCAGCTAAGTTCAATCAGCGCAAGTTTCTTTGTGTGTAATTCTTATACTTTATCGAGTAGTTCAGTAGTTGTAAGACAGATTGAGCACGGATTCACTTAAACTTTGGTCAGTTCGTGTTAGGAAAATTGGTATTCGATCGACAAAACAAATAATTAAGCGGAAGACCGGGGGGGGGGGGGGAAGGCGATCTCACAGTGCTTCTTCGCTGCTCAGCGGCAACAGCCAAGCCGAAAGCGACGACATCGAATACGAACACCACTATCAGTAAGATCTTGGACGCCATCGGGAACGAAGTCTCAATCTTCAGACTCGATCAGCAGTACCAGATCCAGATCCCTCTTCTCTCTGTATCTATCTCTCTCTACTTATATACAGATGATGAATACAGAGGAGTGACGAAGACGCAGATGAAGTCAGAAAGGCAAATACACACAGAGAAAACGACAGATTAACAACGAGACAGCTCATCACTTCACCGACAATATGCAGTCGCGATGCTGTGGGCTGCAGCCTACCGGAATAAACATGGAGCCGCAGAAAACGGTAGATTTCTCAACCGGGTCGGATAGGATAGCCCGTGACTTCCCCCCGGCGCCTCGCCCTTTTTAATTTTTGGATAAAGCTATATGTAAATCGACCTTAATTGGGTCCATAAATTTTGACCCACAATCAAAATAATTTAACCAATCCCACTCAACAAAAGTCTAATTAGTTTGGTTAGTTTTTTATTTCAATTATATATAATAATTTATTAATTTATTTTTTTATTATTTAAATATTTAAAAATAATAATAATCAACTCTTAACAAAGAGTTTATTATTTACGTTTAACAATAAAGTATAAAATGATACTTTTCATGCTTAAAGTTTAAAAGCAACTAATATAAATAATATATGATATTATTATAATACAATAATTAAAATTTATATCACATGAAGAGTTTCGAGGGTTGGTAGAATTCGACAGAAAAATTAAACTTGTATAAGAGTAAGTTGTCTAAAATAACTGAAGTTGGCTTTTGAGAAGATTTACAAGACATAAAACATGTCAAAAGGCACGAGAGGACTTATTTCATGCAAGATCTTCGACATTTAAGATAAAAAAAAGCCTTGGTGAAGTTTGGATACATATGAAAATATGTAGAAGTGTGCGAGAAGGCCCAGTGGAGAGTTATTTAGGATAAAAGTATTTATTTGATAGAGCTTGTGTTGTTATTGTTTTTAATATTCGAGAGTCAAATAGAAGAAGATTAAAATAATATTTTCAGAATATGAAATGTCAATAGTTATTTATAACTGTTGATCAGTGAGTAGGACACATGACATGCACATGCAAATGTGTGATGTCTTTCAAGATGAGAGATGCAATGTTGTCGAAGAGAACATCTTTTTTGGATATGATGCGTATTCAGAAATAATTATTTTCAAAAAAACACATTACAACAATATATAATATCAATAAATACAATTTGTAACGAGAATTGTGGCTCTGATACTTTGTGTGGCTTTGCTTCTGTTATGCATATATATAATACATATGTATTAACATGAATATATTATATATCTATAATATATATTTTATTTATTTATGTATACTAATTGGGTTGAGTTTGCGGACCGATTAGGCCTAGATTTGAAGCGATCGCAACGCCCACCAGGGCCTTGGGCCTTTCCTTTTTGGGGCCTTTTGCTGGCCAGCTTGACCTGGCGGGTGGAGCTGGGTCACCTCCTTGAATAAATTATTAAATTTAAATTTATTGATCACGAGGAGGAAGAGCAATGCTAGGTGTCATGACTGATGACAGTCATGACGCCTACGTGGCAGCACACCCAATGTTGTGCTGTCAGCTGGGGTCATGACTGTCATCAGTCATGACGCCCAGCATTTCTCCGAGGAGGAATGTGAAGAAAAACGTCTAGTCTAGACCCGGGGCCCCTGCGGGATGGCTGAGCTTAATGAACCAACCAATTGATACTACTCTACAACTACTAGTGGTCAGAAGTATGGAACAAAAGGGTAACATAAATTAAGTTTCTCATCTTCACCTGGGAATTAGTACCACTAGATATACGAATATCCCTAACAAAAGGGTAACATTATATAAGTTTGTTATTTAATTTGATTGCTTTTATTTGTAAAAACGGAGAGCAGATGCATATGGGCACTAATTAAATTGAAATATAAATTGGTTCTTAACATACATTTTTAATTGATTTGCATTTAGTATTATAGTACATTTGAACATACATTATCTCTCATGTCTCATCCAGCCAGCCTGCCTGCCTACCTTGTTCAAGGCTGAGAGACTTGAGATCTAGATTAAAGCAAGAGATTAATTTTAACAGGCAATTAAAGAAACAGAATACAAAATAAGATCACACCAACATGAATTACAATAGCAGAGAGAGAGAGAGAGAGTTGTTGTAGTTGTTGGGAAAGGCAGGCCTCCCTCCCTGGGCAGAGCAAGCTAAGGTAGCATGGTGATCAGCCGAGAATAAAAGTGAAAATAAAATAGGAGGAAGCGTTGGGAGGAAGATGAGTGGAGAACAGGGAGGGCGAAGGAATATCCCCTCTGCAGATCTGCTGCAGTGCGTACCTCATTGCTTCCACCATCTCTCCGGCGAATAGCATCATCAACGGCCGTAAACACACCGCCCACAGTCCCACCGCC
Organism: Diospyros kaki; assembly: GCA_036245055.1. NCBI lineage: Eukaryota > Viridiplantae > Streptophyta > Magnoliopsida > Ericales > Ebenaceae > Diospyros > Diospyros kaki. The sequence continues at coordinate 39,646,439 of BSEG01000011.1, forward strand.
GCTATCACGATCTCTGCTCCTAACCCCATCCTCTTATCCCTCTCCTCCTCCGAATACTACTACTCCATAGATAGATAGATGTTGCAGTGGTTTAAAGTGTTATCTGGGGAAGGTCTGAAAGCAAATTGGAGTGATCGATTATCGATGCACAAGTCCACTGTCCTCATAAAATGACAGAACACTACTACGTGTTTCATTAATTTTAATTTTTATGAAACGACCCAGCCCAGCCAACTACCATTCTCACTCAACCAACGGTCTTGACCATCATCTGCCAGTTGCATCCATAACATAATATATATATATATATATATATATATAGAATGGCTGGCAAATGGTGCCGATAGAAGGCTTACCCGGCTGCCCTGCCCGCCTGCTTCTACGGTAGCACTGGAACAAAGTTTTTCCGGTTGAAACTTGAAACCATTTCAATAAACCTTCTCTACCTCAGAACTGAGCAATAGCATTAAATAATCATCCAAAGAAATTGATTTTTAATTCTTGTTGATTTATTATTCGGGTTTAGGATGTAACCGTATATCAAGATTTCAGATGTAAATTGTAATTGATTGTCCGGTTGAAATTGTAATTGATTGTCCGGCATTATGGCTGCATAAATTACATTGAATTCAGTCGCTTCCGCCAACTCAGTCCAGTTGTTTTATACATGGTTTGGCAGTTTGGCTTCATATCTTGCGGGAAAAATAACCAAAACAAAGAGAGTAGCAACAAACAACAGAGATATTGTGCAGGAGATGGCTAATTATACAAATATCCGGCCGAATTGGAACGATGGTGTATTACACTAATGGAAGGATCCAAGAATCATGTCCCCAACAATTAAGCAAATCTCATCAAATCATAATCACATGATTTCAGGCAATCCCTTGATTGTAGATTATGGTGTAGATGGAATGTTTGACTTTGTTATTACCTTATACAGAATATTGTATAAATTCAATATGAATATCACCACCAGAACTGTGGCGGATTTTCTTATTACCTTCTCATGCTATGGGGGCATTTTGGATTTACCTCCCTCGATCCAATGGCTTCCAGCACCTCTTCCTCCACTTTGTCTTTCAACACTATGGTCCATCTCTTGACCATCAAATTATCCTCCTCCAACTATCTTCTTTGGCGTAGCCAAGTTCCACCTTTGCTACAATGTCAAAATCTTCTTGGATACGTGGACGGCTCTCTCCAACCTCCACTTGCTACCATTGGCTCAGGTTCCACTGCTACTGCCAATTTGAAATTTGCTGAATGGCAGCAAACAGATCAATTGATCATGAGCCTTTTTCTTGCTTCGCCGACGAAAGAGGCTATGTCTATCATTGTTGGTTTGTCTTCCTCCCATGCTGTCTAGTCCACCTTGGAAAACACTTTCAACAACCATTCAAAATCCCGAGAGCTTCGCTTGAAAGATGAACTACAACACCTGACGAAAGCTGATAAAAGTGTTGCTAAATACTCTCGTGAATTTAAGTTTGTTTGTGACCAGCTTGCTGCTATGGGTCGTCTGGTTGATGATCTTGACAAAATTCACTGGTATTTGCATGGACTTGCTTCTGCTTTCTCTTCTACATAAAAATCGTCACTTATGTGTGACTTCTTTGCTTCCCAATCCCTTTGTTTGTTTTAGTTGTCGACTTGCAAAAAGTCACCGACTTCACTTTCAACAGAATGACAAACGCGCTTCTCATGTGTTGGATCTTATTCATTGTGATTTATGGAGTCCATCCCCTATCAATTCCACCTTAAGCTTTAAATATTATGTGAAATTTGTTGATGACTATTCCCGTTTTACGTGGCTCTATCCTTTGAAATTAAAATTTGATTTATTCAAAACTTTTATTCAATTTCAGAAGCTTGTAGAAAATCAATTTTCTGTTAAAATCAAAATATTTCAAAGTGATGGAGGCACTGAGTTTACAAATCAAACTTTTCGAGATCATTTAATCAATTCTGGGATTCGTCATCAAATGTCATGTCCTCACACACCTTCTCAAAATGGCAGTGTCGAGTGTAAACATCGTCACATAATTGAAACTGGTTTAGCCATGCTTTTTCATTCACATGCTCCTCTAAAATTTTGGGTTGATGCTTTCAACATTGCCACTTTCACAATTAACTGGTTACCCTCGCCTGCTTTTAATGGACTATCTCCATATGAGATTTTGTTTGGTAAGCCTCCAACTTACTCCAATTTTCATCCATTTGGTTGTCTTGTATTTCTCTATTTACGTGATTATACTCCTCACAAAATTGCTCCTCACAGCTACCCATGTGCTTTTCTAAGCTATAGTATGTCTCATCATGACTTTCATTGTCTTGATCGATCCACTAATCAATTCTTTATATCCAAGCATGCTATTTTTTATGAACTTAATTATCCCTTCAACGGAAATCAATGTTCTGGGCCCTTGTCTAATTTGCCCATTAGTGCATTTCTTGAGCCCACTACTAGCTCACCGGCTCCATTATCATCACTGCCCAGTCCACTACCGTTTCCATGTGGACCTTGTTTAACTGACAACTCTGTTAGTCTTGTGCCCTCTTCTGTTTTGCAGGATACTTTTGCCGAACGTCTCTCACTCATGAGCATGGGTCTTTTTCTGAATCTACCTTATTGCATGCTAATCTATCTCCCATTGCAGAAGTCCCATCCATACAAGCCATGGGCCACTCGCCATTTCTTAGCATTCATCCCATGCAAACTCAAGCCAAGTTAGGGATCTTTAAGCCCAAATATAGCTCTTATTTAAGTCTAGTTCCCAATTTTGGTTTGCTACATTCTTTGCTTACCATGTGTGAACCCAATGGCTTTAAGTCCGTTGCAAAACATCCAGGTTGGATTGTTGCCATGGATAAAGAGATTAGGGCTCTTCAAAAGAATCATACATGAGATCTAGTTCCAAGACCGCCCAATAAAAATGTTATCAGCTCTAAATGGGTCTTTCGCATTAAATATTTATCAGATGGCATTGTGGACCATCTCAAGGCTCGTTTGGTTGCAAAGAGGTATACTCAGCAACCGAGTCTTGATTTTCATGACACTTTTAGTCTTGTCATGAAGGCTTCTACTGTTCGGGTTATCCTCTCTCTGGTCGTTTCTAACAATTGGCCTCTTCGTCAACTCAACATGAAAAATGCCTTTCTCAATGGTTTTTTACAGGAAGAAGTCTATATGAACCAACCACCTGGCTATGTTGATTCCAAACATCCTACACGTGTTTGTCAGCTTCGTCAGGCTCTCTATGGACTCAAGCAAGCCCCACGTGCTTGGTTTCATCGGTTCAGCTCCTTTTTCTTGGTCATGGGTTTCACTTGTAGTCATGCTGACTCCTCATTATTTGTTCTCTCCAGAGGTGCTGATTTGATTTATTTATTACTCTATGTTGATGATATTGTGGTCACTAGCAACAACTCGTCTCTTCTTGCTGGTTTCCTTAGAAAATTGACTCGTGAATTTCTTGAGCCCACTACTAGCAACAACTCATCTCTTCTTGGGTCCTTGAACTATTTTTTGGGTTTGGAAGCCCATCGGACCTCTGCTGGTCTCTTTCTTCATCAAGCCAAGTATGCTCATGAATTATTGCAGCGTGCCCAACTTCTCAATTCCAAACCAGTTAGCACTCCAATGGTGGTCGCTCAACATCTATCGGTTGCTGGTCTCGACTTTGATGATCATTCTCTCTGTCGATCGCTTGTTAGAGCTCTTCAATATCTCACTATCACTTGACCCGACATTGCTCGTGTCGTTACTACTATCAATCAATATATGCATAAGCCATCTGTCTCTCATTTTCAAGCCCTTAAGTGAATTATTCGCTATGTTAAAGGAACTCTTCGATTTGGACTAGTTTTCACTCCATCTACTTCTCGGGAGATCCTTGCTTATTTTGATGCCAATTAGGCTGGGTGTCTTGACACACGTCGATCACTCTCTGGTTATGCAATTTACCTTAGTGATAATCTGGTGTCTTTGAGCTCTAAAAAGCAACTGACAGTGTCTCGCTCAAGTTGTGAATCGAAATATCGGGCATTGGCTCTTATCGTTGCTGAAGTTAAATGGCTCCGTCATCTCCTTCGTTGTAAGACCTCGTTTCAACATAAGGTTGTCATGTAATTTCGGTGAGATTAAAATACTGAAAAGTGGCTTAATAGCAAAATGGATCACCGAATCAACTGCAGGAAATGCCTCGGAGTGTAATTGGCTATGAAAAATGATATGATCTCGATGAGCATTCCAAAATATGATATATGGAAGTAAAAGAAATTTGAATTGAGTTGGTTTTGGTATAACTAAAATACAGTTTGTTTCAGGCTGAAATACCGAATTATCATAAGAGACTTCCGGGACGTCAACGAAATCTTGAGGAGGCTTCAATTTTTCGTAAGGATCAACCCTTTAGCGGTTGCGGGATGAATTAAGGGCTCGATGAGGACCCGAGGGGTGAAATCGTCTTTATTGATTAAATTCGAAATTATTAATAATGGATTTAAAGCATCGTAATGCAAATTAATTTGACGTTCAAGGGAGTTTTTGCAATTTAAGGAATTCCCTAACGATTTAAGAATGAATTTTGGGGATTAAATGTGTAATATACACATATTAAATATAATATACAATTATATATATATATGTACGCGTTGTGTGTGTGATGTGTGCGCAAGAAGCCATGCAAATGGAGGCGTGGGAGGCGGCATGCAGCAAATATGTCGTGTGTGCGTATGTGCTGAAGGAAGCTTCTGGGAAGCTTCATGGGCGATCAAGTTGTGGGTTGCCTATATATATATATATGTGTGAATTAGAGTTGCAAAGGGTGGGAGAAGAGAGCATGAAAGATGAGAGGTTGGGAGAAATGAAGAAGCCGAGAGAGAGAGAGTCCAAGAGTTCGGATAAGGGAGAGATTAAGAGGGGGAGATGCTGGCTGAAGGCAATAAGGGCGAGCAGCCATGGTAGTAGCTTCGCTGCTGTTACAACTGCTGATCAACAGTAGGGGACACGCGGAGGAGGCCGGCAGCAAGCGTGCGGTGGCGCGAGGAAATGGTGGAGATGGCCGAAGGCTGGCCGGTTGCAGCGCAAGGCGGTGACCGCGTGCTGGTGCGGCTGCAAGCAGCCATGGCCGAGCTGCTGCGTGCGCAACCAGGGACGGATCCACAATGTGGGCAGGGGGGGCGACTGCCCCCTTGCCCAAGAAAATTTTTCACTGTACAGTGATGTATGGTATATTAATCTTTGCCCCCTGCCCCCATCCCCCACGTTCCGCCCCCCCTCCCCTCCCTCCAACCGTTTTTGCCCCTGCTTACATTTGTTGGCTCCGCCCCTATGCGCAACGGAGCAGGGGAAGAAGAAGGGAAGAAGAAAAAAAAAAAGAAAAGAAGAAAAGAAAGGAAAGAAAAAGAAAAGAAAGAAAGAAGAATGAATGAAGGATGGGCATGGCAAGTGAGTAGTAGCCATGCGTTGCAGAGAAAGGAAGGGAAGAAGAAGAGAAGGAAAAGAAAAGAAAAATTATGGAAAGAAAATAGAAGAAAAGGGAAAAAGGTGAAAAAAAATCCCAGAAATCTTCTAAAAATTCTAGAAAAATAAGGAACTATATTTTGGTAATATTTCAGAGATTTTGGTGAGAAAAAAATGATTCGAGCACGTTTTTTAAGATCAGTGCACGCATACCGAGAAAATCTGAGATGCTAAGTTAAAGGTGTTGTGAGAATTAAGTTGAAGACTTGTGCAAAATTTTGAGGTTGGCACGCAAATCGAGGCAATCGCACACTTGAGGTTAAAAATATGTTTCTTGAGACTTAAGCAGATTTCAAAGGTAAGTTTGTTTTCTCAAAACTATTGTTTGAAATGGTATGCCTATATGTTTGATATGATGTATGCCTCAAAGTATGTTTTGGCATGTTGACATGTTATGTTACGATGTGTTTGCACGTAGATGCATTGACATGTTATGATGAGATGCATACATACATAAACGTTACCATCCATTTTGCATTGCATATGTTTGAGAGTACGGACAAGCAACGTCAGGTCAGGCGGTATGTAAGTTATTACGTCAGCTCAGGCCGGTATGAAAGTTGTTAAAGGCTTGTCGGCTCAAACGGCCAAGTAGAAAAGACATTGTTGCATTTTGCACTCACGTATACAAATTTTAAAATGAATGCTTATTTAGATGATTCATCATCTAACTTAGGCTTTGCCCCTGAAATATTCAAACGTTCCAGATGGCGATTGTAGCAGAAACGATGATGAATGAGGCATGAAATAACATTTAGCAAAGTGCATGATAAAATGAATGTGAAAGAAATGTATGATATGTAGCCCATGTATTTAAGTTTTGCTATTTGTACTCTGAACGTTTTGAAAGTCTATGATATAAGATATGATTTATGATTGAAGTTTAAGGAAGGATAATGTATAATCCTATTTAGGGTTAATGTTGGTTAAGAACTTATGTTATGTATTAAGTTATGTTGAGATGTTATGTTCCATTGATGAATAGCCTTGTATTAAGGATTAAGTTCGAGAAGCGATAATATAAGAGTTGATTTATGACTAATGTTAAAATGTCAGATATGATTATAACTTCCGCATTTGATGTATATGATGATTCTCTTTGAGATAAATGTATGAAAATTTTGGGATGGATAAGAACAATTATATGATTTAATCATAATTTTAGATAAAAAAAATTATTATTCTAAAATTATCCCAATTTATAACGCGTCCGAAAAAATGAGGCGTTACATTCGTGATCTTCATGTGCCTTCTACCTCCTCGTACTGTTTTGTAATAATCAAAACTCAATTTTTCTTGTTGTTAATCCAGTTTCTCACAAACACTCTAAGCATATTGGTTTGGATTATCATTTTGTGAGAGAACTGGTGGCTTCCAGAGAGCTTCAAATTCGTTACGTTACTACTCATCTCCAAGTTGCAGACATGTTCTCAAAGAATCTCAGCAAATCTGCCTTCATTTTTCTGCTATCCAAGCTATGCGTGCTAGGCTTCGGCGGGGGGGGGGGGGGGGGAGAGTGTATTACAGTAATGGAAGGATGCAAGAATCATGTCCCCAACAATTAAGCAAATCTCGTCAAATCATAATCACATGATTTTAGGCAATCCCTTAATTGTAAATTATGGTGTAGATGGAATGTTTGACTTTGCTATTACCTTGTACAGAATATCGTATAAATTTAATATGACTATCACCACGAGACACAGTGGTGGATTTTCTCATTACCTTCTGAGATGGCATCTTCAGTTTGTAGCTGAATACAACTCCTGTATTATTAATTTAGTGTCTACTAATAATGCTTGCGAGGATTAGGAATAAGAACCACAGAACCTAGAGCTTAATATTGGGCAATGGTTTGCTGGGAGTTGGCGAAACAAATTAGGTGCCTTCCTTACGTTGGTGCAACTAGTACTAATAACAGAATAGGCAAACATTAACTGTAACCTAAAAATCTGGCAAAACACAGAGACATCCATTCCCCATTCCAAGGCCTGGAGCAGCAGGGTCACTTGTCCAGAGCTCATCCGTAAACAATCAACGATTAATAGTTCCAAGTTTGGTGGGCCAAACTTGGAGGTAGGTAGAAAGATCTCGATCCTAATACTTTGAGAAATTTTGATTGATTCCAGATTGAGCCAATGGGCTTCCACCACGTCCACAAAACTCTGAATTGAAAAGTAAGGCGGTGGAAACTGGCTTGCCTTGTTTGTGTATGTGTATGTGTGTCAAACTTTAACCTTACACACGCGTTGGCCCTTTTGAATTTTGATATATATATATATATATGTGTGTGTACTGTTAGAAAAACATAATAAATTTTTTACTCAAGACTGTATACCTTGTATTTTTTTGATTTAAGATTATTAATCAATCATAATAAATAATTATATTATTAGTCAAATAATAATTATATTTATAATACTATAATTATTACTTAGATTTGCCATCTCACTGAAAGAACTAGAAGTCAATTGACATCTACTTTTCAGGGTACAATACTTTACAAACTAAGAAGTTAACACAAATTTTAAAACTTAACAGTGAAACACTAATCGAACACTATTAAAATTGAAAGAGTATGAGAATTTAATAAAATAATTTTATTAAGAATTTTGTCCTTATTTTTTAAAAGAATAATCCTCTATTTATAGAGAATAAAGAAGAAGAATGAGAGACGAGGAAGAAATGTGGAAGGCTTTGGTGCCTCCCTCAACTATATATATGTATAATATTTTTATAATGTATAATAAAATATACTCATTTTATATATATTAATAATTAAAAAAATAATTTATACAATATTCTGTATTATTAATTTCAATCAACCGTTATGTACAGTGCATATATAGTGCATCTTTATAATTCAGGCATAGTGCAATCAGTCATGAACGATAAAGTTGAAGACCCAGTCACGTTTCTCAATTCAATTGAATTATATTTGATTGCTACCTAATTTTAACTCTTAGGAGATTGATGGGAAAACAAAAGAAAAATGAGAGCGATGAGTTATATGTCGCCGTCAGCATAAAGCAGCAGGAGCAGCTGATTATTGAAGTTCTAGAAGCTTTTAAACCTGCAAGCTAACACGTAGAACCCAGGAACGTGGTGATTCACCAAGGACTTTTTGTTTGTTTCTCTTTTTGAGCGAGGGTTCATGAACCCGCTGGAACCGAGGGCTTCGCATCGGTGGCTTCATTTTACCGCCCGAGAGAGAGAACCCGAAGCCCAGGCTTCCGGATAAGGTCGGCCGCTTCGTAGCCGATAGATAGCTTTGAACCTCTTTCTACGTGGCTCGCTCTAAAAGGCTGTGAACCCAATTCGGTCCCACGCCCACCCAGTAGCACAAAATCCACCTCGCTTGCTGTTTCCTTCTATAAATACCACGCCCCAAGCCCTCTGTTTTCTGATAATATAATATATTATTAAGAGAGAGAGAGAGAGAGAGTGAACTTTGGACTTCCTACGCGGGTTTGTCTCTGCAATTGTATCAGTTAGTTTCTCTCGCCAGAAATCGAAAATGGGGATTCCGGAGAGTAACCCGCTTTCCCAGCTGAGCCTGCCGCCGGGCTTCCGGTTTTATCCGACCGATGAAGAGCTTATGGTTCAGTATCTCTGCCGCAAAGTTGCAGGGCATCACTTCCCTCTTCAGATCATTGGAGAGATTGATTTGTACAAATTCGACCCGTGGGTTTTACCCAGTAAGTTACTTTGCTTAGATATATGTATATATATATAATGTATCTGTGTGTGTGTGTGTGTATATACACAATTTTGTTCTGATTCTGAAGATGGGTTGGTTTTTTTGGGCGTGCTTACAGGTAAGGCCATGTTTGGAGAGAAGGAATGGTATTTCTTCAGTCCAAGAGATCGCAAGTACCCAAATGGGTCGCGTCCGAACAGAGTTGCCGGGTCTGGGTACTGGAAGGCCACCGGAACCGATAAGATCATAACCACGGAAGGGCGAAAGGTCGGAATCAAGAAAGCTCTGGTTTTTTACGTGGGGAAAGCGCCGAAAGGAACAAAGACCAACTGGATCATGCATGAATATCGACTATCCGAATCCTCCGGAAAAAAAGGAAGCGCAAAGGTATATGTGACGAACGATTCAATTTCGCTCAATTACTTTACATATTATATTAGTTTGCTGATGGGGTTATGTGTTTGGGGGTCTCATCAGTTGGACGATTGGGTTCTGTGTCGGATCTACAAGAAGAATTCATCATCGAGCGGCCAGAAACCCATTTCTGGGGTTGCAAGCAACGAGAACACCCACGGTTCGTCGTCCTCGTGCTCGTCCCAATTCGACGAGATGTTAGAGGCTTTGCCGGAGATCGATGACCGGATTTTCACCTTGCCGCGAATGAACTCCCTGAAATCGCTGCAAAATGGCGAGAAGCTCAACATTCAGAGCTTAACTTCCGGGAATTTCGACTGGGCAAGCATCGCTGGGGCAACCTTGCCGCCGGAGATAATTCCGGGGGATCAGGTGAAGCCTCAGATGCAGACGCAGGGTGTGTATAATGACATTGGCATGTTTGCTCCGTCGATAATTCCAGCGCAAAGGTGGAATTAATAGCGGACTCGGAACCCCGCGGCGCGGATCAAGAAGTATGGGTACTATCGGCAGAACTCGAACGGTCTCGATTGACCTGTTCGGTATCCGGTACCCGACTCGGCCGGGAGGAGGATATGTTTTTCGACGTCAGTAAATAGAAAATTGGAAAAACATAGAATTGAGAGGATGGAAAAGTAGTTGGAGAAGCTGTACATGTAAATAGATAGATATGGATATGATGATAGGTTAACATTTTCATTTTGGTTGGGACTTCCCGGGAAAGGAAACAAACATTGTGGGTGGCTGTGGGAGAGGCAGCCGAAGAATGGGGGGATGGGGAATTTAACCCATTATTATTGAGGTTGAGGGTACCTAGCAGCAGCCTAGGTGTTCAAATTACCCCCCTGAGAAGCAGGAGAGGGCACCCATTTGATTTCACTAATTGGAGGGAGCCGGGTCTGGTACTTGGCGGACTGTAATTGACGCGGTGGCTATCATTTGGAGCCAGCTGAGGGCTGAACTTTCTCTCTCGCGCTCTCTCAAATGTTTCGTATTATTACAATCTGCAGACGAAGACATGAGTGGCCATGCCTCAATTTTTATTATGGTATGTACCATTTTGCCGTCAAGTCAATACTAAATAAATTCACAACTAGCACCATACAAAAATTAAATTTGTTTTTTTTTAATTTTCAGACTAATGTCCTATAAAGCCATCATAGGCACATGAAGGAAATCAAAGGAATGTCAATAATAGTGGTTATGAGGTTGAGTTTTTAATTTAAAGTGAGTGATAGTAATAGTAATGGTAATAGTAGTAATAATAATAATATTAATACAGAGATGGGTGGGCGGTGGGTCTTGACTTGTTTGGCACGTTGAAATTGAAATTTAAATTGAAATTGGAAGAAATGAGAGGCATGTGACACTTTCCAAATGTTGAAACTGCCCCCCACAAACCCGTACCCGCTGGCCACCTAATTGATTAGAGAGGGAGAGAGAGAGCAATGCTCTATTTTTATTTTTCTCAGTCAATCATCTAATTTGGTATGGCAATATGGACATTGTTAATATTATTAAGTATTAAATTAATCCTCTTGATTGAAATTAGTTATTCTAAAGTGAACCCATTGCATTCATTAATTATCCTAACTGGTATGTTTACAAGGAAACTAAGGCAAGAGTCGGGGCAACAATACCCACCTTGCCTGCCTATCTTTAGCTTTACTCTCTACTATTTTGGATGATAATTTTCACTGCATCTAATCTAATCTTAGTCTCGTGTTAGCTGTCTGCTTAAAAGGATGACGCATGCAGCTACAGCACTGACCATTAATTGGTTGGCATGGCATGATCAATGTTATTTTGTTTTGTCCAAGCGAATGACAGTCATATGTGGCCTCTCAAATACTAATTCAAATTATTACTCTAAAAGATTAATTAATTCAATCATCCATCTGTAGTTATTTGAGGTTTCATTGCATAAATCATGCTAGCTAGCCTAGAGAGAACTAAAAAAGAGAAAGAGGGGAAACAAGGAGGTGGAATGTGGTGGTGGCCGCGTAAGAGAAGAAGAGAACAACGAGTAGGAGCTGGAGTTAAAAAAAAGAGGTTCAATAAGAGATAGAGCATGACAGTCACTACCCCACTAAATTTGAAGATTTGATGAAATCAATAACTTGTTAGGTTCATCATAAACCCAACAAATATTTGAAATTTGCAAGGAATAAGTGATTAAATATTGATTATTGTATTTTTAAATTTTGAGATGCATTACTCAATTGTGATAAATGTTGTCTCGTGCTATCATAGTGAGTTTTACTTATGTTATGGTGAAGTGTTAAATTGGTCTATTCAATTTTAAATAAAGTGTCAATTTGACTCTCCATTATTACTTAACTCAATACTTAATAACAAAAGCAACATTTGCTAGTCTTATTTCTCTATCTCTCTCCCTTCATTGAAGGCATTCATTTGACAAGATCCATCTAATCCAATCAAGTATAACACTATTATATTATAACTCTAAATTCAAATGCATAGCATATTCATAAAACAATCTAATTTTTTTGTTAAGTGACACATTATCCACAACCAACGAATGGTTGACAAAAAATAGGAATTGCCTCATTGCCAACTCAAGCACCACCATGCTCGCAAACAAGTTTACTAGCAGCAACTATAGGATTATAGAATAAGATTTGCAACCCCATTACATAGAATGATAAGGAGGAGAATAGGATTATTGAATAAGATTTGTGAATCCATCACATAGAATGATAAGGAGCAGAAGGGGTCAAGTCCAACCAAAATCTCAAAAAAGGGCAATAGCAATTAAATTTTTATTTTTATTTTTTAGTGATTAAAATACCATTCTAACTCCTTCACTATGACCACAAATACCAACACTCATTTTATTTGTACATAAAGTAACACCAAGACCTAAATCAACTATAATTTTCAAGGTTTTAAAAACCAACCAGTGGCAGTAGACTGTTGACAATCACTTTCACTTATTTTTACAATCTTTCAAAAATCAAGAGAGTCGATAGGGTAGGGAGATTTAAAAAAAAATGCATATTTTTATTATTTTTTATTTTTATTTTAAATAATAAAAAATTATTATTATTATTTTAAAAAACATGAATAAGCTTCATAAACTTAACAAACATTGTACATGATTATTATAGTTTTGACATAATACATACGATGCTCCTTTAATAATTAAAAAAAATAATGTATACAATGTTAATATTTAGTATCTCAATTATTAAAAATTATTATTTTAATTTTTTATTGTAATAAAAAGTTAACGTGTGTATAAATGTGCCTATTTTCGCAAGTGACAACCCGTTTGAGTAGTTAGTAATATTTGAATAGACTAATTGATTTGTTGTATTTTTTCAAATATTAAAAAATATGATATTTGATCCATAATGTATACAAATGTTAATATCACATATTTTAATTATTAAAAATTATTGATTTAAATTTGTATTTTAACTGAGAGTAAATAAAATTGTTATATACGTCATATAAAACATACATTGAGAAAAGTAAAAGTGCCATATTATAAAAAATCACGTTAGTAAGACACATTAAAATAAAATTTACCTTGATGAGAAAATACCAAACTACCTACGGCTTAAAAGGAAAATCTTAAATTCCAAACTTCTAAATATTTGAATCATTAAACCAAAAAACGTTACATTCTTCTATTATCAATTACAAAATATAATATAACTAATTTCCATCCATTATCTTTGTTGAACTCGATTCTATTGTTCTATTACTCTTTTATTTTTACTTTTTTTTTTCTATTTAAGGGTAAGGATTTAAAGTAATAATTTTTAATAATGAGATACAAAATATTGATGTTTTTATATATTAAGCATCAAATATCATATTTTTTAATAGTTAAGAAATATAATAAATCAGTTAGCCTATTCAAATATTGCTAATTGGTTATCTATGTGATTGACACTTACAAAAATACGTGTATTTATACATATGCTAATATTTCATTACGATAAGAATTTAAAGTCGAGGAGATGAATTTTAGGGTGTATTTAATTGCATTACCTATAATTTAATTCTAGGTAATATTGTCTAGAAAACAAAAACCACCTCACCCCCTTAGAAAATAAATTTCATAGAAATAAGGTTTAAATACTTGTACCATACACATTTTTTTATAAAAAAGTTAAAAGTGTATAATAATACATTCTTAGTGTTTTACACATTAAAAATTAAATAATATATTTTTTAATTATTAAAAAAATATAAGTCTAAAAATGTTCTCATTTTGGCGAGCCCAAATTCTCCAAATCGGCGAATGGAACCCGCAAAGCCCTAATTTTTCCTCATCGACGCTCACTTAAAATCTCTCACTCGTCCCGTCTCTGTGAATCGACCGGACAAGGTCTCTTCCGATCCGAAGACAAGGAAGGAGGGCGCAATCTCTTCATCGTTCTTGGCAACCGACAGCCCTCACCATCATCCTCACTCTCAGCGACAGGCGCAATCTCAATCGGAATCTCCATCGCACGCAAGAGTAGCATTTCTCATCTGAGAAAATGTCATTTAGCTACTCCGAATGTCTCCCATTTTCGCTTAATCGCACATCCTCCTTCTTAATCGACAACAGCTAGCTTTCATTTGAGACGAATCACCCTCGGAAGACTGATCATCAGTGGTTATGGTGTGACAGTCCCTAGATCCTGCAGGCTGCAGCGCAGCAACAATAGAGATCGCCAAGCCCATCAAGCATCACCTAGAAGAAAATGGAACGCCGACCTCGATGACGCTGGCTGGCTTTAATACGTGTAAATACGAATCAAACAAGTGCAGTTAAGCCCTCAACTGTTGATCACAATCCCACAACTGCTGAATCAAATCTCACTTCCGTTCGCTTGATTCTGGGCTCTGAATTTCTGACTCACCGACTTCATTCAGCCCAATCGGCACATGATTCCGGTAGATCCACGATCATGGCGACTCTCTTAGCTCAGTTTCAGACTATAAAGAACTCGTCTGATCACCTCGTAATTGCTGGTATCTTCTTGCTTTTTACATTTCTCCTATCATTAGCCCTAATCTTTTACATTCTGACATTTTTTCCCGTTCGAATCTGGGTATTGCATTACACTATAGGGATCTTCTCTCTTGGCGCTTCACTAAGAAGCCACTCTACTTATTTTTTTTTTGAATTATTTTTTACTGCCATAGAAAGACTGTGTAGTTACAGATTTATGATATCCACTGCCTGATTTGAAGTAAAACGAGGAAGAAATGACCAATTTGTTACATTTTGTCTACACATAAGTTATCCAACGTTGTTGTGGTGCTCTTAATAGTCACTTGGGATTCATTGAAACTTTAAAAAGTCGCAAGTCCTTGAGATCACTTTGGTTGTTTTCCGTAGTATACATGCAGATATGAATTCTTGGTGGATGAGCCCATAATATGGGCTGATATATGTTTTTGCTCTTACAGAGGGAATAAGTGTTAGCTTGAACTTACTCTTTGCAGATGAAACCATTATGTTCCCTTTTTTTTTTTTTGGGTGCTGATGGAAGCATATAATGATTGTAATATCCGCCTACTGTTATAATGAGTTGTGTATTAAATTTTTTGACACATAGTCATCAAAGGCTCAAGACGCACCGAGGCAGAAATTAGTTCTTGTTAAAAGTTGTCTAGAGTATAGGATAAGAAGATTAGTGAAAACAGTGTATTTTGAGGGCCAATGAAGCGTTAAATAGAAGTTTATATCCCATATTGTAATTAGTGATAGTTGGGGGGTTAAACTGTAAATATTCAATAGTCTTCATTGGGATATCCGCCTGCTGTTATAAATAGAGGGCTAGGGGTAGCAGGCAAAATAGAGTTATCAGTTTTTCTGTTTGTAATGAGTATGATCGCTAGAGAGAAAGGCTAGAAATTTGATAGCTTTGTAATCTTGGGGCGAAGGCTTGGTGTACTCGGGAAATAGAAGAAGGGAGAGAACAAACTGTGTAACTGATCATTCTTTGAATAAAAGGAGACTGCTTGAGGAGGTTCAAGATTGGATGTTGTTAAAATAGATCTCGCCAACACACACACCCGATTTCCTCTTACAGCAAGAACACAACCCTCCACCACTCAACTCAGAATCGAAACCAGAAAGATACAATAACACGACAATAAATCACAAACACTCGCACACAAACAAGAGGATTTATCTTGGTTCAGAACTCTTGAAAGAGATCCTACATCCAGACTGATATGACCTTGTTTTCACTATCTTGAAAACAGAATACAAGATTACATATGCTGTTCGCACACCCTCAGCCCAATTACCAGACCAAGAACTAACCTGAGATTACAAAGAAAACCCTTTACTCTCACCTATACACAGCACATACTCTTCCACAAGATGGACCGCAAAACTGTAACTAAAAGAGACCCTCACGCCCTTCTATTTATAGAACATAGAGGGTGTGAATTACAAGATTGAAAATAACCACCTACTGCTATTACAAGACTGCCCCTAATTACACGCTTCTAGAAGATTTATTCTAACTACTTCTAGCTAACACTATTCTACCGAGTTTTAGTCTAATCCTTAAGCAAATATTTCAACAAATTCTCCACCATTTGCATAGGATTTGACTGCTCCAGGGTAGACACCTGCATGAAAACCATACCTGATTCGATCATCACCTTTCTCAGCCTCTTCAGTCATCTGGAGCAACTTCAAACAATGTTTTAGCTTTGCCGTAGGAACTGCCTTTGTAAAGATATCTGCAGCATTGTCAGTACCTGCAACTTTTATTAGAAAAATCTCCTTCTTATCTAATATTTCTCTAATAAAATGATGCCGCACATCTATATGTTTAGTCCTTTCATGGTGAGCTTGGTTTTTAGACAAATGTATGGCACTTTGACTATCACACATCAAAGTGGTATGTACTATAGATCCTAAGAGCTCACTAGTTAAACCTTTCAACCATATAGCTTCTTTAATTGCTATGTATTCAGCTTCAGTTGTTGATAAGGCTACCGCATGTTGAAGGCTAGATTTCTAGCTGATAATAGAATTCCATAACTTAAATACATAGCCAGTTGTAGACCCTTTTTTTATCTAAATCAGCAGCATAATCAGCATCTGAATACCCTATAATGCTGGCTGATTCTTCTATATTTGCTCCACCATAGGACAATACCATATTGCTAGACCCTTTAACATACCCGATTACCCACTTAACTGCATTCCAATGTTCCTTGCCTGGATTTGCCCACTTAACTGCATTCCAATGTGCCTTGCCGGTATAAAAGGCTACATGGGGGAGTGGTGGATCTTTTTCCTATTTGGATATGCATTTATGGTGTCATGTATTGGGTGCCTTGGTACATGTGAGATTGTGTAGGAGGTTGTGAGCTTGTGCTGGGATGCCTTGCATTTGTGAGAGGTGTAGGGTGCTACGAGCTTGTTTGTTAGACTTTTGTGAGGGTGTAGGGTCTAGTGAGCCACCTATGTAGAGCTGGTGTATGTAGCTCAATGAAAGTGGAAGGACAGCCCTTGTAGTTAGAATACCAACTTTATTATTATGAAAGCACATAATTCAATTGAAGTTTTAAATTTATGCTAATAAATTAATTGACCACCACATAAATTGACCATATTTGACTCTCTATTGGTTTTTTTGATAAATCATAAATGTAATAAGATGAAAAAATAGATAACAAAAATGAAGGCTTTAGCCAAAAAAAAAAAAAAAAAAAAAAAAAAATCCATCCCTTAAGGAAATACATATTACCATCCTCAAATTTTTTAATTTCTTCCAAATCTTTCTAAACATTAATTGAACATGATAATGCCTTATGCTCGTCTATGGTGTATATAAGACACCACGAGCCATTTGCGAGATGAAGAAAAACTTGGAAGAAAGTCATCACAATCCTCTTCTGCATCTTCATTTAAATACATATCTAGATCCAACTTTGAATATTCACGATTAGTTTTTGTCTTATTGAATCTGTTTTTGTCTTTGTGTGAATCATCAATCTCTACATCGCTTGAAAATGAAGTTTTGGATTTCTCGCTTTTTTGTCTATTTTGAGGGGGTTTGAATTCTTGTACTCATGCACTCATGTTATAAAGCATAAGTAGCTTCTTTTCTTAGAACTAAATCTTTTCTCCTTTATGCTTTTCAGAAAGTAAAAAGTCCAGATAATTTAATTTGAACCAAGGGTCAAGAATAATAACATAAATTAGTTTATTCATCTTTTTACAGTCTTCCCAATAATCATATTCTTGTTTCATGTGATTATCCATTATGCTGAAAGTAAAAGTCTCACCTTTTCTTTTGTCTGTCTTGCTAAAGACAATCAACAGTTCTAATAACATAAAGAATAGTGTTTAGATGTACCTAACATATAATGAATGTGACACCTGCAATTTAAGTTTATACAAATATTGCAAAAAAAGTCACTAGTCTCCTAACGTTGGCTCAATCACAAGTAGCATGTGGCCAGTTGACTTCAACCATTTTAAGATTCTAAAATAAGGGTCAAGCTTGTGAAACTTTTCAGATCTATTTCAAAATTTTGAGTTGAATTTCATCTAGCAAAAACATCTGGATACAACAACAACAACAACAACAACATATCCAGCCGTTATCCCACTATGTGGGGTTGGCTACATGAATTCTAGACTTCTATGTGGGTTACATCCCAACAGATAGTTTGTCTAGAATTCATATTTGGATCCGACTAGGTTTTACGCTGGCTGTCGGCTACCTAACGCAACTCTCCTCCTTTATCCGGGCTTGGGACCGGCAGTGGATAATATCCCCTGGCGGAGTAATGATGAAATGAAGTTTGAACACCATCTTCACATGGAGAAATTTCATGAGATGGTGGTGAATGAAGATAATTGATATAGTTGTGTTCCATAACTTAGTTGACATGGTGAAACCCATAAGTACAATATGGAAACACAACAAAAACATCTGGATGCAGTTGTTTTTTGTTTTATATCTTTTCCATTTGAAACACTGTTTAATTTTTTTTTATCCTCACATATCTTGCAGCTCTTAGAATTCATTTTATTGATTTAGCTATCCTTTTGAAACTGTCAACCACAATAAGAGTAGTTATATGTGCAACACATCTCATGAAGATACTTGCCTTGCAAGAATTTCTGTTGCTAATCTTTTTTCCTCAGGTATTTAATCGTAATATTACTCCACCTATTGGGATTGAGACTGGATGTTGTTGTAATTGTTATTAGGGTAACTTCCATTTGATACCCCTAAGGTTTCACTAAATTGCAGTGGGTGGCCCCCCCATTCTTCGGTCAAAAAATTGTTATGATACAATTTTATAGAACTTAAATTCAGGTATCCCTAGTAACATAATCCTAACCTCAAGCGATAATTTGATATAACTTTTGAGCAGTAGTGGTGGTCTGTTTATTTTCTGAATAGTATTTTGTACTTGTATTTACGTCAAACATTAGTGGTGCCAAGCGCAATTTACCTTTGTTATTATAGTTGTTATGTATGTAATTGTAGTATCACTTGTGCTTGCCTTGTCAACTATAAAAGTTAAAATTCTGTCAATTTCCTAAACAAGCAAATGCATCTTAATTGCCCTACCTATGGTCTCATTCATATATATTTTTTTACTAAACTTACATTCCATGTATTTGATATTTTATTGACTCAACTTGAAGCCTTTGGATTTTAAGGTGCCCCTCCAGACTTCAAGTGTAGCTTCCATACATTCTTTAATCTCATTCACTTAAGAAATTATCATATGCAAATGACATATAATAAGCCACCTCTTATTGGATATATTGTGAGTTTGTCCATCACTAAAACAAAAAGATAAGGAATTGGTATTGATTTTTAATATATTTAAGATGTAACTAAAATGGCCTTAGTCTCTTCTTCATGAGTCCTAATGCGTGCTTTTTCTCTGTGATACACATCATTAATAATTTTTGTGTAAGCAACTTGAACTTCTTTTTTCTCTAGAACCCTCTAGTAGGCTTTTCAGGCAACTTTTTCACAAGCCTTTTTCATTTATATGAACACGATGTGTAGATCTTTTTGTTTATAGACTTTTCAATCAGACACTTAAGCAAATGTATAGCTTTTAGGTATGAAACCATACTGGTTTCCAGAGATGTTTGTTGAATCAAGGGGTCATGTTACGCCATTTCTGTTGCAAGCAGCTATTTTAGAGACTACTAATATTTCATGGTGCATCTATCATATTACCTTTGAATGTAGCCCTTTTCCTTTACCGTGCCTCTTCATTTTTTTGTCTGATAAGTGTTTTACCATGCATCTTTGTCACAAATGGTTCACCAGTGAAGCATTAGTTTCTCATTTTCTCACCGCTTTCACACACATGGATTAGTTAATAAAACTAGAATAGTTATCCTGATTTGGATCCGTATGTTGTTTACAGTATTACATCTTTGATGTCCCCTGATCTTCCTATATGCGATTACTTTGTAACCATGATCTTGGTCATTGTTTCTCATGGAACTATGTTGGGAGCATGTTAGAAGTTCCAGATGCAGTATGTCTTTAAGTGATATACTCTTATCAAAAAGGTTTTAGATGCAGTTGGTAACTTACAATCCAACATACACACATGCACATGCATAAAGGTTAATCTCCTGTGCTTTTGTCCCTTATGCTGTGTTCCAGTCTATGATGTCACCATGAGAATGTGAATTGTTTTTCAGTTGAGGATGTGAGCGACTTGTGGCCTATTGTCAAGACGGCTTTTGAAGAGCGTTTGCCATTCAGAACAGCTTGTTTGAATAACAAAACGCGTAATCCTGTGGTTGTGGAGAAACTGCCTGCTGAGTTTATATTGACAACAGATTCAAGACTTCGTAGTCGGTTTCCTCAGGAGCAATCATTATTTTGGTTCCGGGAACCGTATGCAACTATCATTCTTGTTACTTGTGAGGTACCGGACAGTCTCTTTACGCTTAACTTTACATCTTTGTTAAAACTTGTTATGTAACTTGATGGGATTTCATCACATTTAGAATAAAGAAAGCTCCCTTTAAAATTCAGGACATTGATCAAACACCTTTACAACCTAAGATTTTATTCTTCATGTGAAGAAATCATTCCCTCCGAATAAACACCTAAGTTTTCAGTTCATCCAAAAATTGACAAGAGGACCGGTTGTTGGGGGGGGGGGCGAAACCTTGATTAAATATCTATGTTTTCAGTTGGTTTGGAAAGATAGAATGTAAGTTGTAAATGTTTTCAGAAAAGTGAACATGGGTTACCTACCTGGTGCTTCCCTCTGCTAGTAGGTTTTGCTTAGGTCTACTAACCATGTCAAATATCAATTTGGCGGAATCATCTTGCTTATATATTGCCATATCCAGTAAATTAATTTCATTTAGATGCTGTGTCGTCTGCCTCTCAACATCAATTTTAGTTTCAATCTCCTTGTTGTTTAGCAAATAAAAACTGCATCGCATTTGTCTATGTTAACTGCTAGACAAGCAGAATCAGAAGGCAACTTGTAATGAAAGGTCAACCTGGAGCGGACAATTTTGGGTGATACATTTTGGTTCTATGGTGAATGCTGTTTGGTTTAGAATTCAAATACTACAAACTACAAAATTTTAATGATTAGAGCATCAGCACATCTGAACTTAATTGGTGTCATGAACCTTGGAGATGAGCTAGGGTATGAAAGGAAGATTGAGAATAATAAGAGAAGAATTTGGGGAGAGATCAGTTTGGAGGGAGAGAACAGCAAGAAGATAAAGGGAGGAGATCACCGAGAGAGAGTGGAATATTAGAGAGAAATAGTATTCAGTTCATTAATTCTGGATGCCCTCTTCCTACATCTGAGGCAATATATATATAGCCTCATTTAGCTATCAGACAAAGCTCTCTAACCAACTAAGCTACAAGACAAAAAAGGGAAAATAACAAAATAACAACACCGATGTGCTGTAACAGAAATAGCTCCTAACCAACTAAGGTAACTAATTACATTATTCCCCTTCTAATTACCCTTGGGTCATGACAATTGGTAACCCAATATTGTATGGGTTACATCTCATGTACATTATGGATTGTACAGAGTGAAATATGCACAATATTGTAGGTGAATTTGATAGTATGTGCCATGGAAGTTTATTTGTTGATAAGAGATGAAGCTCAAAGTTATGGCTCAAGTCTATTTGCTACTATTTGGTTGTTAATTTGATTCAATCAAATAAGGGTGTCCCCATGGCACATGGCTACCTACTTTGTGGGCATCGGAGCAGGTTTGTATTTATATTCTACCTTCTATTTTTTGGAAAGAAGCTATTTCCACTAATTGAATCCATGATTTCTTGTCACAAAGGAGCAACCTTATTGTTACTACCAAGGCTTGCAATTGTCTATGACCTACTAAAATTCTTCTTCCATAATAGGCCTTCATACATCCTCATCAATTGTCTGTAACCTTTTCTATTTTTGTAGACCACATATATATCTAATTATTATTTTTTGAATTGTTCTCTTTCTTGTTTTGACTGAAAACAAGGCGTCTAATGATTTTTTTTTCTCTCAATGTTCTTTTGTTTTTTAGGCTAGATCTCAATGCTCATATGACTTGTTTAATTATTATATTTTTTTTATTGATTTTGGCAGAGTTTAAATAAGCTGGTTGCTTGGTTGGGACCTTTATTTCTTAATCTCTTTTTGCGATTCCATTTTTTTGGGCTAAGTTTTTCCCACCAGTTTGATATCAATACATTGGAGGGGTTATAGTTTTAAATTGTTTCTAAGAAAATCTTCCAATCATGGTTTTTAGTTTTCTTTTTCACTTCAACTTGTTAAAGTATTTCTACTACTAGTCCATTTCCTTAAACTTTGGTTTACTCATTTTTTTCTTAAACTTTGTGCCTGATCATGAAACTGACTGTTTTTGTTCAATAACATTTCTGCTACTAAGAGATGCACTTTTTGACTTTAAGAATCAGTTGATGGATTAACAAATACTTTACTTGTTTTACTTCTTTTTTCATCCTCTAGATAAGAGTTGTGGTGATGACAAAGCAACTCTACCTAGCATGTTAAACTTAGTTCCTGCTAAGAACCATCTTCCAGAATTAATTACCTGAGATTAAATGGCACTAGTCTTGCCCATCTAGTCTGATACAAGTTATACTTGAATGATATGGCCTAGCAATTTGTTTCCTCCATTTTCTATTTTTATTGGTGCATCGTTTTTGTTATTTCTTGTTTTGTATAGTCATTTTTATTATCTCTGGCTCAGGATCTTGATGAGTTCAAGACCATTCTTAAACCACGCCTGAAACTAATTGTTCAAAATGATGAACGCGAGTGGTTCATCGTGTTTGTGTCTAAGGCTCAACCACACAATGATCAGGCCGCCAAGCTTGCAAAGAAAGTATATGCTAAAATAGAGGTTGATTTCAGCTCAAAGAAGCGGGAAAGGTATGCCTCCAACTGGTTGTGGCATGATTTACTTCTTTGCCAGGTTCTGTATTTTGTTCTCTTGATATCAGTATTAGATCCCTTAGTTATTTATCTGTATAGTGCAGTTCATTGCACAATCAACTCTTTGGATGCTATCTTATAAGAGCTAGCTGGTTTTGCTACTCATTAATAATTATTCCACTCTTTTTGAAACAAGAGGATGCTAGTAATGGATAATTTGACTATATAAGTTGTAAAAAAACAAGTTCTTTGTGAAACAATGATTTTCCTCGCTTAAAGCATGCTTTCCATGTCCATTATCATATTATTGTTGTAGTCTTCCTTATTTTTCTTTTCAGCCTTCTGTTTTACTGCATTTCAGATTAGGCCCTTTATTATGTCTTAATGCTTTTCACTTTCATGGTTGATGTTCATGATGATTCAATTAAATTACGATTGAAGTCATACACATGCTAGTCTTCGATAATCTTACATAGAAGTGTTTAAAAGCAATAGGGTATTGTGCTGTTGTTAGAGTGGTTTACTAAATTGAATTAAAGAGAACCCTTCTTGATGAGTTGGAATCAAAGAATCCAGCAAACCTAAGGTGTATATAATAATATTAGGTTCACTTTATATTGAATGCGGTACAATGCAAGAGATGCATGGAAAGTTCCTATTTCATCCTCTAATGCTCCTACAAAATCTTCACATAGGTGCTGCAAGCTAGATATACATGGACCAGAAGCAAATTTTTGGGAAGAGTTGGAGTTTAAAATCATGGAATGCATCAGGAACACACTTGATAAGCGAATACAGTTTTATGAGGATGAGATTCGCAAGCTCAGTGAACAGCGTTTCATGCCAGTTTGGAACTTCTGCAATTTTTTCATCCTGAAGGTAATTGCATCGATAAATTTAATGTTCTTGATATCAACCATAGAATGTTATATGAGGCTACTTTGGCTGCAAGGAGAGCGTTTTTACTGGGAATGTGTATCATTGACTTGCATGCTTGCTTTTTTCAAATATGAAATTCTTTTATAAAAGTTTCTTGCGCTAATGGCTTATGGCTCAAACATATGGGGAAGTAAGAGCATACATCCTGCTTAAGAGAAATTTGTCAACTTGTTTAATCTTTTGTGTTCTTTGAGCCCTACATTTGAAGTTATGTGCACTTACTTGTCTGGACGTGTTCTCTTCTTGGAGATATTTCTTTTTCCCTCTTTTGAATAGTAATTTTTCTCAATATCCAGGAAAGTTTGGCCTTCATGTTTGAAATGGCTCATCTCCATGAAGATTCATTACGTGAATATGATGAACTTGAGCTCTGCTACTTGGAAACAGGTGCATATGCATATTTTCCCTGGTTTTTCACCTCTACTACATTGTTATGATGCAAATAGTAAGAATATCTTTCTAATTTCAATGATAAGGAATGTTGGAAAAGTATAGTTTATGCACGTCTCAGTGCATTGCTTTGTTCATGGCATGAATGGTGCAAATTGTAATTATACTTTAAAATTTCGGTGGCAATGGCATTGGCACATCACTGGAAAGGAAAAAGTATGATCTATTGACATCTCATGTATTTTCAGGCTCCAATTTGCACTAGCCTTTCTATCTTCTAAGTATATGAACCCTTTTCTATCCAGAGGGGAAAAAGAAAAAAAGATCCAACTTAATAATTGTAATTGAAAATAATGGGCAACTTTTAAAAATTTTGGTTGATATTTACTTGGCAGACCTGAAGTTTAGCCAAATGTATTGCACCTAAAAGGTTCAATATTTGAGGTGCCCTAGTGGAGTGCCATGCCTTCTATTAGTTGAATTGTATTCACTGTGTCAGAAACCTAGGATGTATAATAGCTTATAGTAGGGGTCAGTGTAGCAGATTATCCCTCAGGAGTAGTTAATTCTGTTAAGTTTTTAGCAGTAGTTATTTTGCTTCTTGTATTTTCTGTTAAGCTGTTGAAGTAACTATATGTTGCCACAATTCCCGCTTCGCACACTTGCACTCAACCCTCAAGAAAGACAATAACCCTCACACAAAATTGGACAGATTAGGAAAGAACAAGAAAACAACACAAACACACAAAGAACACTGGGATTTATTCTTGGTTTGGATATCCTTTTAAATAGGAATACCCTACGTCTAGACTGATGAGGCTTTGGTTTCCATTGTCTTGAAATCATAAAGATGATACATGCACTGCACTCACAGCCATATACACAAGTTGTTTGAACAGAGATTTCAAAGCACAAGTGTTCTAAAACGCGTTAGGCGCTAGTCGGGCACTAGACTGGGGCCTAGCGCCTAGGTGGATTGCTGTTTTTTTATTTTTTTATTTTTTAAGTTTTTGATGCAACATAAACTTATATATATATATTGTTATAAATTGGGAGCACTAGCAGCCTTGTAATCCTCCAAGAAACCGATCAAACACCCCTCACAATCACTCACAACTCACCAGCCAACACACCACAACACAAATATATAATAAAGAACAAAAATAGAAGCATAAGCAAAACAAGAAAGAAACATCAAACCACATGAGACGCAGCCTTTTATCCTGGTTCAAGCCAATTGAATTGGCTGTACATCCAGCAGTCCAACACCCTCCATCGACCAACCTTTATTCAGTAGAAATTGATCAATACAAAACCCAAGCTCTCATACAATCCTATTGCTCAAGTACAATCCCTCATTCACTCCAAGAAAACCCAAGAACTCATACACAAGCCTCACTTCCTCTAGAACAATATGTACTCACAATAGCAACCGAGAGTTTGAAATGATATTGGATTTCTCTAGACTACCGTCGTACCCTCTTATTTATAGAAGAGATGGAACCCCCATATAATTAATCAAATATGGGATATTACAATTAGACCCCCAAAGATACAACAATTACACTTTGAGAAATAAAATTCTTAACTGCCTAAAATAAATCCAGCCGATAAATCTTCATAGCTTGCACTGATTTCCTATCATCTATCTCAAGGCAAACACAACAATTCTCTACCATTTACCTTGAGATCTTTAACCTGATATACTGAATATGCCCTCTCCCGAAATGATGGAAAAAACCTGATCAAATCAAAACACAAAACACATTAAAGGAAAACAAACAATGCTGTAACTAATACAGTGAAACACCTTTGGATAATTTCTAGCTGCACTTAACTAAACTTGCAACTCTCATTAGAATTATCTTCCTCCTCAAGGGGCTTTTTCTAATGAATATATTCCTAACACCAATATGATTGGTCTCTCCATGTTGGGACTAAATTCTAAACCAATTTGAATTGCCTTTTAACTATCCCAACTTGGCATCACCTTTAGGGTTTCTGCTGCACAAACTGCAATTTATACCCCCTAAAAAATACATGGCTTTTCATCTAGGTACACTCCACCATAAATCAAATCCATACATGATGTTATTCCTTAATTTCAAAGGTTCCATCCTTTTACACAGCATCATAGTGAACCTCACCCGGATTGGCCTTTCCACTGCTAGACTTTATTCCTAGCTCCCCAAAAACTGGTCTTTAGGCCTTACCATTGTCCTTCCTTCTCATGTTTGTTTCAAACAAACAAGATTGCTCGAATATTCTTTTAATTCTCCTCTATCTACCTACCAGTCTACCAAGATATGCTTAAGATTAGGGTAACCTAGGCTGCCTTAAGCTGTCCAAACCCTATTTCAATCTCTATGCCTTAGTATTTCCCAGCTTATCCTTCCTCCACACTCTCAAACACTGATCTAAACACTCAGCTACACTTTGAGAGTTCTATTTGGAGAAAATACCAATGTAGCTACCTCTCAATATACTAGGCATACTATTGGAATACTCATAGCTTCCACATGCACTCAATTTTAAGCCTTTTGGACTCTTCCAATCTTATATCTTACCTAAGGAATTACCATCATGAAATTACTATCATCCCTAGAGAGACCTTCTAAGCAATCAACCTTGCTTACCTTTCCCTCTAGCCTCTTATCCCTTGGCTATACTATAAGATCACTTTTCCCTTAGTTTCCACATGGATAATTAGCTGTTTGTGATACCTATTTGATCCAAAGTTAAGCCTTTATGAGCTATCATACTTGATGGCCATTTGCCTAGCCTTTCTCCCTAGGCTTTTCCCCATTTCTAGCATTTCCTTAACTTACAAATAGACACTTACACAGCACTCCAACCATTTAACCTAAGAGATCTTCCACCTACATCCAAGATTCTCCCCAAATTTACATGGCTCCATGCCATTCATTTGGACAAGAGTGCATCACCTCTTCTTATACAAGAGGTTCCATTTTTCAGCCTCTTCCTTAGCACTCAAAACCAGTGCCTAATCATCCTTTGCAACCCAACATTCCATACCTCACTGGTACTTTCTTGTGGTTCTATCTATTCCTCATCCTAGGCAACACTCTAAACCTTCTACTCCCTCGCTCATTATCAGCTTGATGATTCTATATCCCTTTCCTTGCTTAGTCTGGATTTTGATCAACATGGGCTACACTATACAAGACAACACTTGCACACGCCATTTCCCCTCACTGTTCACAAGGACCCTCACTGCAAGAGCCAAGGCTATCTTAAACACTAACTTCCTCCCTCTCACAATCCAGCCCAAGCTTACACAATGAATATGACCAAAAAATTTTCCAGATTTCCCTATTGCTATACCCTAGTTCATAGGCTAGTTTCGGACATTCCCATAGGATTATACATGCTGTTTTATTTTTCCAGCATCCCAGATTCCATCCCTTGCCCTTAGTGTCAGCTAATTTCATGTCCTATTGGTAGAGTTTTCTCACATAGGTAAGAACCCTAGGATCCTAACACACTGATATATTTTGGCAAGATCAATTAAGTTCTTAGAAATTTTTTCTGAATTTAAGAGGCCGCTGACTCATTGTTGCCAAAGATGTCTCTATATAGAAAACACCAAGCTTCTTCTCAAGCTTTGTTGCCCCAAATGGTGAATCTAAGCAAGAGATGGAATGAGCAAACAAACCAGACAAATTTTCTGCCTCAATCTATCTGCAGCTTTGTATTTAGGTTAGTGAGCGAAAAATATAATGAGAGCTTTTCAAGATCTTGCAAATGAGATAGAAGGCTTTTAGTGCCCAAGGAAATGGAGGAAATATCTGGTTAAGAGGGGTAGAAGGGAGGATAAGGATGATTGGCTATGAGGAGCAGTGAGTCAGAAAAAAGCTCCAATCAATGTCCTCCATGAGATAGAGGAGAGGATTATTTGGCTTGATGCAGGGGGGATGCCAGCAGGTGGATGGATTAAGTTGAGCCTATCTATAGGAATAATTGTGAGGAAGAAAGACCGCTGCTATTTTGTTCTACAAGAGCAGTCCAGAGGTTGGAGTGTAGTGGTTCAGGTCATGCTAAAATTTATGCACTCTATTCATCAGATTGGTAAGGATCTTGTACAGCTTTTTTAGAGTTAGCAGAGGCTCCAGTAGGCTGGAGGTAGAGCTTCAGGTTTCTCAATATTGTTCTCCTTTATATTTCTCCCTAGATAAAACTTGAAGAAAGAGTATGGACCTGGAGAATCAAGGGGGAGATGTACTTCTGGACTGGTGACTTCCTGCTGGAAGGTGATTTAGGCCAAAATATGCTTGGAACTGGCATGCATTTAGGTGTTGGGCACTCTAGTTTACTTCTTATACTAAACTCCATTCAGCAACAATGGGGGACATGGTGAGAAATGACGTCAAAGTTGGGCTAGAATATGGATAATTGGTAACCGATTTAATTTCCTAGCCTTCTAACATGGCTGGGGTTGATTTGATGGTCTATGAGTTCTCGTGTGGATTGAATTGGGTGTTGGAGTATGTTTAAAAGATTTTGCTCACGAATGAGGTAGCTAGGTTTTTGGTTCTCTATGGTGAGGATAAACGAGGTGCACATGCTTCAAGTTTGAGGTGTTGTAGGTTATTCTTATGTCACCACCCTAAGGGTAAATCAGTAAAGGAGCCGGTAGTAGCCGTTAGTTGTTATCTAACTGGGGGTTAGGAGGTTAGGGGGTTAGCTAATAGTACTGCCTTGCTGTTATTGTTATCTTGGGAGCACTTAGAATTAGTTTCTTTAGTCGGAATTCATTGCCTCACAAGCACACATGACTCATAGTTTAAACGAATTTGAAGATCAAATAGATATGAAGAAAATATAATAAAAAATTGATAGAAATTTATTCAAAGTTCAAACATAGAAGAACACAAAGTCTTATCCTGGTTCAGATTGCCCTTTAGGACAATCCTACCTTCAGCCTTAAAAACCTCCGAGAGTAGCCTTCCTTTGATTTACTAGAATGTGATCAATACAGAACTTCTTCCTCACGATTACAAGCTTTCAAGATTACAAAGAACTATTCTATGACACATCCTTTCCTCTTTTGCTTTCTCCTGAGAATAATACATCGCCTTTTGAATGCCTAGCCCACTGTCCTATTTATAGAAGACAAGACGTTAACTTCTAGGTACTTTATAACGGGTATGGATATTACCGGTCTGAACCCCCAACTTAATTCTAAATACAAGTTGGTAATTGCCTATCTATACCCTTTAAATTCTGATGCATTCTTATTGCCAATCATCAGGATTACTCGAGACAACACTCTAACAAAGCTCCACTATTGTCTTGAGTAAGATCCATTCCTTTCTTTATCCATCAAAGCCTTGACTTGATCTCATTTTGGCTTCAACATGATATATACCTGATCACCAACACAAACAAACATTAAGAATTTTCAAACAATGCTGTAATTTGGACAAAGGAACCGATTTGGTAAAAATATCAGTTGCATTATTTTCTCCAGCAACCTTAACTTGGTTTACTTCCTCCTCTTCAAGGATCTCCCTAATAAAATGATACCTAACATCAATATGTTTGGTTCTTTCATGGTGGGATTGATTCTTAGCCAAGTGGATTGCACTTTGGCTATCACACCTTAACTCAACCTTAACATTTCTTCCTAAGAGTTCACCCACAATCCCTTTTAACCAAAGACCTTCTTTAATTGCTTCTGTAACAGCAATGTATTCAGCCTCAGTGGTGGAAAGAGCCACCACAGGCTGCAGGTTGGTCTTCCAGCTTATGGTAGAATTCCATAGTTGAAAAACATATCCGGTTGAGGATCTCCTCCTATCTAGATCTGATGCATAATTAGCATCCGAAAATCCTATAATGCAAGGTTCTTCTTCTAGCTTTGGTCCACCTTAAATCAAAGCCATATATAATGTTCCTTTCACATATCTCAGTGTCCATTTCATAGCATCCCAGTGTGTCCTACCTGGCTTGGCCATAAATCTGCTAGATACCCTCATAGAGTGAGCCAAATCCGGCCTTGTACAGACCATGCTGTACATTAGACTGCCCACTGCATTTGAGGAATGAATCTTACTCATTTCTCTCATGTTTGCTTTAGTACTTGGGGACTGCTTATGGGAGAGTTTAAAGTGCTGTGCAAAGAGGACTGAAACCTCCTTTGCATCCAACATATTAAACTTCTTAACTAGCTTGCTAAGGTATGTCTTTTGGGATTTTTGTTTCACCATCTAAAGCTTCTTCCAATCCTAAATTCCCTAGCAAAGTCCTAATTTTCATTTTCCAGAGGCCAAAATCATTCTGGCTATCAAACTTTTCAATATCATATCTAGTGGCAGACATTCTTGACACTATTTCTATGACAAAAAATTCAAACAATGAAAATCTTTGGCTTTTCTTGATCCTAAAGACTGGCTCTAATACCAAGTTGTTATATTGGGAGCACTTAGAATTAGTTTCTTTAGTCGGAATTCACTGCCTTACAAGCACACACAACTCACAGTTTAAACGAATTTGAAGATCAAATGGATATGAAGAAAACATAATGAAAAATTGACAGAAATTAAATTAAACCACAGAAGGAACACAAAGTCTTATCTTGGTTCAGATTGCCCCTTAGGACAACCCTACATCTAACCTCCAAAACCTTCGAGAGCAGCCTTCCTTTGATTTACTAGAATGTGATTAGTACAGAACTTCTTTCTCACGATTACAGGCTTTCAAGATTACAAATAACTATTCTATGACACAACCTTTCCTCTTTTGCTTTCTCGTGAGAATAATACATCGCCTTTTGAATGCCTAGCCCATTGTCCTATTTATTGAAGATATGACGTTAACTTCTAGGTACTTTATAACCGGTATGGATATTACCGGTTTTAACCCCCAACTTAATTCTAAATACAAGTTGGTTTATGCCTATCTATACCCTTTAAATTCTGATGCATTCTTATTGCCAATCATCCGGATTACTCGAGACAACACTTTAACAGTTATGTTAGTTAGGGGTGCTGTTATATTGTTAAGAGTTGCTGTTATGGTTGCTGCTAGAGGCTTTATAAGAGACCTGTGGCAGTAAGAGAAAGGATCATGGATTGATTGAGTAAAGCATTATGTTTTCCCTCCCCACCCTTCTCTCTCCCTCTCTACGTCTAAAACCTTTCATTTCCTTCTCCATTTCTCCTCCTTTCTGTTCTGTTTTCTCTCTCCAATTCTGTTCTTTCTTCTTAATTTCCTATTCAAACCTTAGGAAACCCTAGAGTCTTGACATCTTATTGTCGCAAGTAGTTCAGAGTCTTAGGCCCAATTTAAATTTGTTGAATCTAGCGGGTACTATGAAAGCGATTAGAGAGAGGAAGGCCTTGTGTGAATAAAAGTAGGTGTTGAACATGGCAAGGGAGACCGATTGGAAGGGAGAGAGCCCTAAAAACCACCAAAGAGATGTTCTAAAAGCCTTAATTATAGTGAAGATGTTGCACTAGAATGCTGGGGGCTAAGGCAGCGGATGTTTATCAAGGAATGTCAATAGTGTAATGGCCTATGGCCGCCTCATGGCTGATGAAGTCAGTGGGATCATTATCTCAAATATGGAGACGTGTGTGAATGGGATCATGTTATAAAGATGATTTGTATCTCTCTCTTGTATTTTGTCAAGGTGATTGCTTGATTGTGGAAGAGAGTGGGGCCTTGACTAAAACCACTCTAACCCCTGATTTAGACGTCCTTGGAAATTGTATGCAGCAGTACATATTTTGACCCTGCCTCAGCCTGTGTTGCTAGAATGGTCCCGTAACTGCAGATCAGCAAGTTATGGAGAGATCATATGGAGTAAACCAACTCCTGAAGGTGGAAAGAGATTCTTGGACTCCCAGTTTCCTCATGACAGAAGGTTTCAAGTTTGCTTACTGATAATGGCTCACAGGTAGTGCATGGGTTGAGCTAGCTTAAATGAGGCCTGATCTTCAAGGGAGAAATTGTGGAGATATCAGAGTGCCACCTAACAAATATGGAACATGGTGTATGCGTGAAGGTGTTGCTGACATGAGCATGACTTGGTGTGCAACCTAGTTAGGCGATGAACATGTACAACACTATATAATAATATTTTATTTCATGAAAAGATATATTGCTTTTGACAAGTTGTAAAAGTTGTAGGTCTCTTAATTGTTATGTTTTTTTGTTGTTGTAATGTTTATAAAAATTGCAATTCTGGATCCTTATGTGTCAGCAATACCAGATTTTATTGAAGACATTTCCAAGCTATTGATTTGCGTGTGAAAATTCTCAACTTAGGTTCATCACATCTTCAATCTTTTTCTCCTTTATCATTTCACACAAGTTCTAGAACATGGTATCCTTACGGTACGGGTTTATTTTCCCTTTTATTATTTTGGACAGGTGCTAAGATTTCAAGTAACTTGATACTTGCTAGGCCATCTGATATATATAGGCTTTCACCTCATTATTAGTGATTCTCTCTCTCTCTCTCTCTCCCCCCCACCTACCTATTAGGCTGGAGATCAAGAACTAATTGAGCTAGATAGTGCTTGTTGTGCCCTACCTATCTCATGAAGGTACTCTGGATACCTAGTGCTACCAATAAAACTTTGCCTAAGCTCTCTAGATTTTGCTCATTTGTGATTGGGACATCATGAGTTCGACTTGTGGAAACTGCCTCTTTGCAAAAAAACAAGGGGAAGACTGTGTATGAATATGATCATTCCCCAACTCTTTCAAACTAAGGAGTATTGTGCACTAGGGATGCCCATTAATCTAAATCTTGGAATGCTCTTCATTGATTGTTCATGCTTTTGCATTTAGTATGCCTAAGAATAGCTTCTTATTTGTTGTATGAATCCACTATAACATCTTCATTTTTGCTAGTCATATTTCATACATGTTGGTAGAAGTGACAAAATTAACACACACACGCGTGCGTGTGAAGGATTTGAACTGAGAAATCAAGATCATTGCAAATGATCTTCTCCATGTCAACCTGGTTGTCTCCCCAACTCTTCATTGTCCTCTCTCATTCTTGCAAACTTCCATACACCTTTATCTTTTGGTAGACACAAAGTTGAATATGAACCAAGGAACTCTAGAAGTCTAATTGATGCCCCCATCCACACACACAAATTAGCCCAAGCAAATTTTTCTCTATAAAGTTCTTGTGAACATTAATGGAAATATTACTTTTGTTATATTATGTTTTCTCAGACATTATTATCTTCTCTAGATTCATGGAATTAAGTTGTTTTTAACTCTTTCTCTCTGCTATCCTTTTCCATTGCGATGCAGTTAATATTACAGGGAAACAATGGGACTTTGGAGGAATGGACCATGGAGATGATCAGGCTGCTCTGCTAAACCCTGGGAATAAACCATTGACGCAGATTATTCAAGATGATTCATTTAGAGAATTTGAATTCAAACAATATCTCTTTGCCTGCCAAGCAAAGGTTTGGGAGACTCAAATAATGGTTGACTTGGGTTGGTTCTATCTTAGTATTGTCTCTTTCCTTCATATTGATGCTTACAATTGAATATCCTTTGCTTGAACTTGCTTTTACTAAGCATGCTGTGGCTCACTTTTTTTAACTTCAGCCTAGATTGACATTTAGATGCAATCGTGCATTCTTAGTACACTCTAGAATTATATGCAAAGAAATCGAAAATAGCTGAGTATCTTTAACCAAGTATTGAATAAGGAGCATAGGAGTATGTTTAAAGGTCCTTTTTTGTGTCACTTGCCATACATTAATAACTAACTAGTTGCCTTTTTGAATAAAATTAATAGATAACTCTTTGTAGCTTTTGTTATCATCATGCAAAAAAAGGCTGAGTGTTGTACTACAAAAAGTAACATGTATGATTCCAAGGCTTTTCATGCAAGCATTGTAAAAGAAAATTGCAAGGTTGTGTTTGGACAAGGACTTCAACAAATGATGTCATTTGAAATCTAGAAGTTGAAATGCTTGCATTTCAAATTATGTCATGCGAAATGATATATTTGAATTTGAACAAGCCTAGAGGAATTAGGAATAAACTCTTTGCAAATAGGGGTGAACGAAAAATATCAACTTCACACTTTTTCTATGATACATGCAGCCTATTAAATACAAAAAATCTAACTAAAATCTAGGAATTTAAATTACAACTACAACAATAGATGAGAAATTTTCTCCTAAATTTTTTGCTAAGTTTCCTCATACTTCTTAGGAATAGATGAAGCCTCATCTTTTCCTATTTCTTTGGAACAGTTGGGGCTTTATCTCTTTTCTATTCAATCTGGTCTTTCGGTTCTTCTTTATTGTGAATTCCTCCTCAACACTCCCCCGCAAGTTGGTAAATAAATGTTTTTCACTCCCTGCTTGCCTCTAATCAGCTCAAATCCTTGTTTGTTCATTGGCTTAGTGAGGATATCAGCTTCTTGTATACCTGTGGGAATATATGCCAGATTGATACCACCATCTTCAATCATTTGCTTGATAAAATATCTATCTATCTTCACATGTTTCATCCGGTCATGTTGGACTGGATTATTTACTATACTTATAGCAAACTTGCTATCACAATATAGCCTTGTAGGAGTAACATTTTGTATCTTCAAATCTTCCATACATTTTTCCAGCCATATTACCTCACATACGCCTTGAGCCATATTACCTCACATACACCTTGAGCTATGGCTCAGTATTCTGCCTCAATACTGCTCCTAGCTACTACACTTTGCTTCTTGCTTCTCCATGTCACCAAGTTTTCCCATACCTTGGTGTAGAACCCGGAAGTGGATTTACTATCCTCTAAAGAACCTGCCCAATTAGCATCTACAAAACACTGAATTCCTCAATCTTCATTCATCTCGAATAAGATTCCCTTACCAGGAGTTCCTTTTAGATATCTTAGGATATGATAGACAGCATTAAGATGTTTTCTAGTGCGTGAATGCATAAATTAACTCACTACACTTACGACATATGTAATATCAAGTCGTGTAAGAGTCAAATAAATCAATTTTCCCACTAACCTTTGATATCTACCCTTCCCACAACAATATCTGTCCCATTCTTCTTATATTTTCAGTTAGGTTCCAAGGGAGTGCTAGCTGGTTTGCAGCCTAGCTTACCTGTCTCCTTTAGTAGATCCAATGTATACTTCCTTTGTGAGATGCAAATGCCCTCCTTACTCCTTGCTACCTCCTTTCCTAAGAAATACCTCATTTGTTCGAGGCCTTTAACCTCAAATGATTGCTATAATTGACCTTTAAGAGCCTTTATTTCCTGCAGATTGTCACCTGTGATAATAATATCATCCACATAAACAATTAGAATAGTTTTCAAACCATTTGTACCATGTTTAGTGAACAAGGTGTGATCCTAATGCCCTTGTTGATACCCTAGCTAGTTTAAGGTTGTGCTAAATCCTTTAAACCATGCCCTAGGAGGCTGTTTCAGCCCATACAATGATTTCTTTAATTTGCACACTCTTCCTTTTTCTTCAAAACCAAGAGGAATCTTCATATATATCTCTTCTTTTAGGTCACCATTGAGAAATGCATTTTTTATATCTAATTGAAGCAATTCCCAATCTAAATTAGCTGCCATGGATAACAATACACATATAGAGTTGAGCTTTGCAACCGGTGCAAAAGTCTCATTGTAGTCTATGCCGTGTGTTTGGGTAAATCCTTGGGCTACTAACTTAGTCTTATACCTCTCAATACTTCCATCAGATTTGTTTTTAATTGTAAAAACCCATTTGTTACCTACAACACTTTTATTTTGAGGTAAACTCACCACTTCCCATGTACCATTTTTCTCTAGTGCTTCTATTTCCTCCGTCACTGCCCTTTTCCAATGAGGTGTTTGTGGAGCCTCATTGATATTCCAAGGAATTTGCACTTCATCAATTCTATCTGTTAATGCTCTGAAACTTGGAGATACTTGAGAGAATGCTGCATGATTAGAGATAGGATATTTAGGGCATGATCTTATTCCCTTTCTCCAGGCAATTGAAACATCTAAATCATGCTCAGGCTCTGCAGGTGGCTCTGTATTTTCTGCACCGTCTGCTCTAACATTTTCATCAATAGGGTACTGCCGCTTTAGCTTTTTCATCCTCCTCAGGTACCGGACCTTTTTCCGAGGTCAATGAATGGCTTTGCTTTGATTCAAAGTCCTTTCTTCGAGAGTACACTTGAAAAGGTGGCTGAGATTTAGCAACAATTTCTTTTTGAATTTGCTGCTGCTGTTGTCCCCCTTGATTAGTTACACAATTAGGAATAGGAGTATGTTAGAGTAGAAACACAATACTCTCTAAGACACTCACACTCACCAAGTCAAGGATAGAGACTCACAATCACTCACGGCAACAAGAAATACAAAACATAAAAGTAAAGAACATAAATCAGCATCAAGAACACCACAAGATTATCTTGGTTTAGTCTCAAATTGAGACCTACGTCCAGATTGGCTTGGCCTTCACTTTTCCACTATCTTGTATAGGTTGATTACATTTGCCTTTGACAGAACTCTCTCATAGCCCATGTATTCTGAAAACTAGAGTTCCCAACCCAGAGTATACATGGCAATACCTGACTCACTCTTAAGCACATAGCCAAAACAAACCCACTCGCTCACAAGATAGAATTCTCGCATAAAGCACAAAATGAAGTACCGCACAACCACCCCCTCCCGACTCCTATTTATAAGCCATATGGCAGGAGTTGCAATAACAGAAAATAACACCCCGCAATTGACCGTTACCCCTAACAATAGGCCAACTGTCCTTCTAGAAGACTTTTCCTAACCAAGTAAACAGGACATAAACAACACTGTTGGAATGATTCCCTAGCTTTCTAACTATCAATAACACACTTTTTATCAACGAAAAAGCCTCT
The DNA here is from genome assembly GCA_036245055.1 of Diospyros kaki. NCBI lineage: Eukaryota > Viridiplantae > Streptophyta > Magnoliopsida > Ericales > Ebenaceae > Diospyros > Diospyros kaki. Next base: position 39,683,737 of record BSEG01000011.1, read on the forward strand.
CATAGAATTCACTCACCTTGACGACACACAAGATTTACGGAACAATCAGAAAGGAAATCACAAACTGAGAAGCAAGAACATCAAGAAATTTATCCTGGTTCGGTCTTTTAACAAGACCTACATCCACACTGCCCTAGGCACTTTATCTTCACTATCTTGAATGAAACTTGAAGGATTACATGCACTAATAACCTCTCCAGCCTTATACCCAGAACTGTTGAGAGTTTCCCTACCCAAAATACAAAGATATACCCTCTTAGTACTCAAGTAGAACCTGTGCATACTCTTCTCTTCTGTCACAACCCTAGGGTTTGGCTAGGGTTGTGATAGGAATTAGGAGAGATTTAGGGAAGAGAAAGCAGCAAGGAGGGAGGTTTAGAACTGAAACAGAAGAAATGGGGAAGGAAGAGAAGAAGAATCCGAGAGAGAGAATTAAGAGAGAGAAATAGAGTTTGAAATGTATTCTTCAATTCAATGATATCCTTCTCTACATGCTATAGCCTATTTATAGGCTTTTCAACTAAAAGAATTATCAAGAATGACAGTCCCATGTGCTGTCACAAAATAACCAAAATAGCTTCTAACCAACTAAGGTAACTAATTACATTATTGCCCTTCTAATTAGCCTTGGGTCGTGACATCTTCCTCTCTTCCCAAGACAGAATAAAGCTACACTTAAAAGACTAACATCCGACCTCTATTTATACATCATAGAGGCGGTAACAGAAAGCTATTAAAAAACTACCGGAAGTTACAACCAACTAACCAAATTAACAAATTTGCTAACTAACCCTTCTAGAAACAATCCTTCTAGAATAAAACAATTGATATACAAATGCTAACAGCTAAAAAAACAACTCTCCCGAGATAACCAAGCTAATCTAATACAAGTGATTACGACAAACACTATTTTTACATAAACTTTCTGATATCTATTCCACTAATCTAGTACAAATGTTCTAACAAAATCTCCACCCGTTTGCACTGGATTAGGCCTTCCTCAGGATCCTGTGCCCTTCCCACTGACCTGCATCTTCATTGTCCGAGCTGCAGTAGCTTTATACAGTAGCCTTGTTATACTTGATAGGGTAGGCCCCACAATATCATTATATATGAGCTGTTACATCATCGTTGCTTAGGAGATCAAAACTCTATATTTATGAATACATATGTATGTGCATATATGTTTATGTATATCTTACATATATTGTATATGATATACATGTATATGTATGTATATATATACATGCACATATTTATACATACGTGTACATATATGTAAATGTGTATGTATATACAAATGTATACACATCTGCTTGCAGGAAGAACCATTCTACAAGAATAACTAATGGTTCCTATACTCCCTTGAGAACTCCCAGCTTCCCGGAACTATCCCTAGACCTGAGACCAGACCATCATCTTGTATTGTACTGAAGACTGCCCTCTAGTAAAAGTTGAACGGTCCACAGCAGGAGAAGATGGATCTATTTTTTTTAGGGAGGTTTCGCAAATAGTTACTTTCGAACCAAAGCCTACATCAAACTACAGGGCTTGCAACAGCCTACCTAGAACCAACTATATTGGCAAATAGATGTGGAGAATCACCTTTTGGAACAAATTGTGGGAAGGGGAAGGAGTGACTGTCCATTAATGTTTTAGAAATGGCAGATGATGAGTCACACTCATATTGGGCTTCCCCAAAATTTTTTCTTTTCTATATTCTATAATAATGAATAAGGAGTTGCTCTACACTCAAAAATAGAGATTAGTGCCTTGGGAGAAGATAGACCAAAAATGCTTGTGTATATGCATCTGTATATGTGTACACACACATATATACATATACATATACATATACATATACATATACATATACATACATATATGTATATGTTGTGTCTGTGTGTATATGTACATGCGTATAGTGTGTATATATATTACAATATATTTTGTATATACACACTATAAAATATATATATGCATATATCTATATATAAGTATACATATATTGATATCTATATATATACATATATATGTATACATACATAGATATACATTCATATAAGTGTACATATATCTACCTATATACACATATATAGGTAGATATACATGTATGTACATATACACACACGCATACATATACATATATATAATATGTACACACACACACATATATATATACATGTACATATGTTGGCATGCTTACATTTATAGATACATACACGTACGCACTTATAAATGTTGTAGGTATAATTACATTCTTATATGTATGTGAGAAGTCAGAGGTAGAACTCCAACCTGAAAAGCCAGCTTAATAGGTGGAGGAATCCTCCTTCTTATATATAACGCAGGTCTCCCTTACTGAGGTGATGTGGGATTCTCACACTCCTCCCCACGCCGAAACTTCTCTAATAACACTAATACATGCTCAAGTGATCGGGCATGGTACTGGTCCATGACCACGACTGAGGGTAGTCCCTCAGCTAAGGGTTGGCTCTAATACCATTCTATAACGGTCGGGGTCCACATAACAACGTATTGTCTTGTTCAAGTCGCAACCGCAACCAATCCCCGGTTTTGTCGCTCTGGGATTTAATTCCAAAACGCTCGTCACTATGTAGAACACTCTCCGCACTTATATACCCAGTTCCCCCCCTTTGCATGGTTGATGTAGGATTTGCCTAAAGTGTCTACATGCACCCCTCTTTGAGGACTCAACGTCCTCGTTGAGGTTTGCCCCCCATCGCGCTCAGAGGCTTGGGGGTCGGCTCTGATACCATGTGAGAAGTCAAAAGTAGAACTCCAACCTGAAAAGCCTGTTTAACAGGCGAAGGGATCCTCTTTCTTATATATAATCTAAGTCTCCCTTACTGAAGCGATGTGATATTCTCACAATGTATATGCACATGCATGTACTATCATGTAAGTACGTATATGTTTATATGCTTATATATCTTGAGTCCAAATGACACATCTTTTGTGGTCATTTGAATTTCTCTCTTTTTTGGGTCAAAATACTCTTTTCTTAAAAGTTCTACCAAATATTAGATTTGGGATTTCAAATCCCAAATGACAAATGACTAGCCCAAATGACTAAGAGTAATTTGTTACTTGAATTACAATATTGATATTGTGAAGATGCAATTTTTGTAGCTTTGCTATAAGATAATGATGCATAGAATGAAACTGGAGTCTTGGTTAAGTGAGTAATGACAATGGAATTGTTTACAGATATTAGTGCCAATTTTTAAGTGCAACCAAAAATTGAAATAAAATAGAATTACTTAATGTTTCTGATCTATTGGGTTCAAATGAAACTTAATGTCACATTTGGTTGCAGTTCCAAAAACTATTTCTGTTTTTGTTCCAGGAAACAACTTAGAGAACATCCTAGGTGAATTGTTCCTCGAAACTATTATAAAATTTTCTGCAAACACTAGTTCAGGAACCAAGGAAAAGTTTCTTTTCGAGCTTGGAAATGCTATAAGAAATTTCAAGTTTCATTCCTTTAATTTCTGAAACTAGTTAAATGGAAGAGAAAAAAAAGAAAAGAAAAGAAATCTGAAGCAGAAATTTTCAGAACCAACCAGAGTGAAACGTGTCCATATTCATGGTGTTCAAAAGATGGAAAAAGGATATTGACATTGTTGCTTTCCCTCCTTCAAAGATATTTCAATTAAAGCAGCTCAAACAGGTTTAAAAATTGACTCCCAGAGACTTCATATACTCAGTTTATCTTATATTTCTTCAGCCTCTCATTGAACTATGTTTCTGAATGGTATTTATAATATAATATTGGTATTGGAAAGATGTTTTTAATTGGATGCTAAAAGATGGTCCTTTGGATTGTATAGCAGTTTTAAATGCAATGATGATTACATGGAAATTACCTGTTCTAGAATATAAACTTTGCAGGAATATATTCTATGATTAATAATTTATTGTTTTTTGACCATGAAAACAGAGACCTATAAAGCTTATTACAAAGTCCCTAGAGAAGTCTTATGGAGGGTCTTAGAAAAGAAAGGAGTGTGATTTGCTTATATACAAGTTATTAAGGACATGTTTCATAGAGCAGAAACACATGTCAGAATTCATGGAGGAGATACTTCTTTTTAAAGTACGATTGGATTACTTCAAGGATCTATATTAATCCATTATCTTTTTTCCTTAGTAATGGATGAACTCAGTAAAAATATTCTGGCAGAGATGCTTTGGCATATGCTATGTGCAAATAACATTATCTCGTTGGATGAGACAAAAGTAGAATTGAATACTAAAGTTGAGGTATCGAAGAAGACTTAAGAATGTATAAGTTTTAAGTTCAGTAGATTGAAAACTGAATATATGAATTGTGAATTTAGTTAATATATCCATGTAGATGATGTTATGGTAAAACTTGAACACTAAGTCATTTGAAGAAAATATTAGTTTAGATATCTTTGATTGATCATGCAAAAAGATGGAGGAAATAACAAGGATGCCATACATAGAATTAGGGTGAGATAGTTAAAATGGAATAGGTCACTCAACATTTTATGTGATGATAAGATTTTGTTAAAATTGAAAGGAAAATTTTATAGGAAAGGCCAACTTTGTCATATAGCACATAGTGTTGTTAGAGAAGCACTAATATGTGCAAAATATGAGCATAGGGGAGATGAGGATGTTAAGATGGATATGCGACCAAACAAGAAAGAACATTAGAAAAGAAGTTATTAATAATAAGGTTGGAGTGGTTCTTATTGAAGATAAGATGTGTGAGACAATATTAAGATTGTTTGGTTATGTGAGAAGAAGTCCAATATAGGCTCTTGTGAGAAGTGTGGATGGAATTAAATAAGTTTTTAGCAAAAGAGAAAGAAAGACCAAGGAAATTTGGTGGGAGATTCTTAGGTTATAGATGATATGCCATGGATAAAAAAAAATTGGTGAGCTAGAATTTGTCTAGCTGATTCTACCTAGTGGATTTAATGCTTGCTATGTTGTTTGTTTTATTGCTATCTCTGTGTGGTCTCATCTGAATTTTGTTTCTCATACTTTATTTGTAACTTACTCATTCTGACTTGAGCCCTACTTACCCAAGTTTGCTAAAATCCTTGCATATTGTTAATAAACTTCGTACATTTGTATTTTTCTCACGTCTTGTGGGATTTTTCATTCTCTAATGATGTTTGAATGATTGAAATTAAACACCTCAATTTGCAGCTATTGTTCAAGCTGAGTCGTCCCTTTGAAGTTGCATCCAGGGGCTATTCATTTATCATCAGCTTTTCAAAGTCACTGGGACAGCGTGAGGTGTTTGATGTTTTTTTTTTACTTACAGCAGTAATACTTATTTTTTAGCTTCTGTTAATTTTGTTTATTCTGACCTATCTTCTTTTTCTTGTTCTTGCAGAGTATGTTACCCTTCTGTATGCGTGAAGTTTGGGTAATAACTGCTTGTTTGGCTTTAATCAATGGAACTGCCTCTCATTATAGTGATGGACAAGTGACACCTGATATAGAAAAGGAGTTTTACCGCCTACAGGGTGATCTTCATTCTCTTTGTCGGGTTAAGGTAAAGTTTCTTTGCCCAAGAAGTGACTTTCGAAATTCCATGCTCCATACTTTTCCGTAATATCTTGCATCTTGTGAAAACTGCATAACTTGCTCACTGGACCAAATATTTCTGCATAAGCCTGATGCTATGTTTCGTGCTTTTTCCATGCTTTTCTTCACTTATTCTTTTTATAAGTTTAATGCTGCGAATTGGTACATATTGAAGTGTACTCTCTTATGTGTCAGTTCATGAGGCTTGCATATTTAATTGGTTATGGATCTGACATTGAAAGAAGTCCTGTCAACAGGTACAAACTTAACTGGTTTGCATAAGAACTCTATTTGAGTCTTTCTTTGATTTGGGTTTCTGGCTTGGTCATGCTTTTGAAAGTAAGAATGTCAGCATTACCATTGAGTTCCTCTCATGTTGCTATGGTCTCTTAATTTCATATTTGTGTGCTAAACATTGTCTGTCTGTTCAGTGCTTCTCTCAGCATGCTACCTTGGCCTAAGCCAGCAGTTTGGCCTTTAGTTCCACCTGGTGCTTCGTCTGAGGTTCTTGCTAAAGAAAAGGTGATCTTTTTTTCTTTTTAATATAGATTTTGACTAATAAAAACTCTGACAATGATGACAAATATAAACTAAACAAACAGATATTGTAGTTAATGATCCATTAGGGATACTGATTTTTTGCTTGTGCATTAATTGAACTTGGATAAAGTTAATTACATTGTCTCACCTGTATTATAGCCCCAATAACATCCTCACTAAGTGGCGCATTTTGGTTCTTGGGCTTATATGGCTCAAAAATAGGGTAGCTTTGATAAAATGTTTTAAAGAATATGCTATATTTTGAATGGGCACTTATTCTGAGACTTGTCCTTCCTCGCCTCAGTTAACATGTCAACCATGCAATAGTATTTCTTTCTTTTTTTTTCTCAGAGCCGTGTGATACCATGTGGTAGTATTACTCCTAAAATAATGTTGTTTTATGTGTTCCTTGAATTCATGCAGATGATTCTTCAAGCAACACTAAGGGTTAAGCACTTTGGAATTCAGAGGAAGCCATTACCTCTAGAACCATCTGTACTTTTACGGGAAGCTAATTGCCGAAGGGCTTCTCTTTCTGCTGGGAATGTGTTTGAATTATTTGATGGTCTCCCAATTACTGATGGGTAATCGGAATTACTATAACGCTATACACTATTTGAAGAGATGCAATTTCTGTTTTAGGGGAATACAAGTCAGTGTGGTCCAGTGTTTCATAGACCTACCTTAATTTCGTTTGATCATTTTTGATAACCCTTTTCGTTCTGCAATTTATTCAAGAAGTCGGACCTTATATTTGCTGTATGCATTACCTTCGGATCCTTCGAACTTTTTTTTTATTTTTTTTTGAGTCCTTATCCAATTGTTATGTCCTGGCAGATCAGGTCCAGATGCACCTCCTAGGATGTCCCCGTCGGCAAATATGCATAAAGTTTCTATGTCAAGAACTAATTCTTCGCCAGGAAACTTTGAGAGCTCCATTGATCGACCTATGAGACTTGCTGAGATCTATGTTGCTGCTGAGCATGCCCTGAAGAGTACAATTTCTGATCCTGATATTTGGAAGTCACTATCATCTGTAGAGGAGTTTGAGGTACAATTTCTACTTAGTCAAGACAGGAGTGTTTTGTTTGCAGTTTCTATCCTTGCAAGAAACCTTTTGTAACACATTCTCATACTTAGTTACATCTATATGTTTTAGGTTATTTGTTTCTGATTATGTCCAGATACTTCTATATTCAAATAATATGCTTGTTAACCATATGAATTGTAGTTGGATTCTTTTGCTTTAGTTCTATTAAAAGCATTGCATCAGAACATTTGGATTAGTGGCTGCAAAGGTTCTTGTTTATTCTTACTCACCATTTTAGTTTATGAGAAAGTGTGAATCTCTTAGAGCTTTCTCAGCTTTTAATGATTCTTAAATGCAATACCTGCTACAATGTATAAATACTCGGGGTGGTGTGCACATGTGTGAGAATTTTGTGTAGAATAGGGTGGTGTGGACATGTGATGCATGTCAGAATTTTGTGTAGAAATTAAGGTCTAATAACTCCAATAGTTATTTTAAGGGGGAAGTTTGAAAATTAGGTATTTGTTCCTATTTTTTATCCTTACAAGTAATTTTAACCACATTTATTTACATAATAAAATTTAATATTTTGATTGATATTTTCAGTATAATAAAAATCTGATGGGTTTTCACCCTTGTACATGACCTTGCCTTGCAATAACGTTGTGGATGTTGACAGTTGATCCTGTTCACCTTTGTGTTTGATTGGGCATGTGTAATATGGATACTTTGTCTGTCAGAAAAAATATCTAGAGCTATCAAGGGGTGCTGCTGAAAATTATCATCGTTCTTGGTGGAGAAGGCATGGAGTTGTCCTTGATGGTGAAATAGCAGCTGTCTTCCATAAGCATGGGAATTTTGATCTTGCTGCAAAGTCGTATGAGAAGGTTTGTGCTCTCTATGCTGGCGAAGGATGGCAAGATTTGTTAGCCGAAGTCCTTCCCAATTTAGCAGAATGTCAAAAAATACTGAATGATCAAGCTGGCTATTTATCATCTTGTGTGAGACTGCTGTCACTGGATAAAGGTCTATTCTCTACCAAGGAACGTCAAGCTTTTCAGTCAGAACTTGTCTGTCTTGCACATAGTGAAATGAAGCACCCTGTGCCCCTAGATGTGTCATCATTGATAACATTTTCTGGCAATCCTGGGCCACCATTGGAGCTATGTGATGGGGATCCTGGTACCCTATCTGTTACCCTCTGGAGTGGCTTTCCTGATGAAATAACTCTTGAATCACTTAGTCTCACCCTGATGGCTACAAATAGTGCAGATGATGGTGTCAAGGTACACTTTCTAATTGACAATTTTATTTGCTTTTGAGTCAGCTGTGCTTAATCAGATGCATTTGATAGCATTCCTAATATTTGATTATCCATTCTGATTTTTAGGGAATAAGGAGCTCTGCAGCTACCATACTAATGCCTGGCAGAAATTCTATCACTCTTTCTCTACCTCCACAAAAACCAGGTTCCTATGTCTTGGGGGTTCTTACTGGGCAGATTGGTCATTTGAGATTTAGATCTCATAGTTTTTCAAAGGGTGGACCTGCAGATAGTGATGATTTTATGAGTTATGAGAAGCCTACTAGGCCTATCTTAAAGGTATTGTTGCTATTAGTTGATGGAAAGTCAAAATAGATTGAAGTAATGCTTGTGAAGACAATCAATGAGTATGAGGATTACTAGTCTTCTTTCATGTTTCTGTTATTTTTTAGTCTAGTTTGTGATTATGGACTCTGTGGCTTATTTATCTAACCATCTAATAGTGCATTTCCATTTATAGGTGTTCAAACCAAGGTCTCTGGTTGATCTTGCTCTGGCTGTTTCATCTGCTTTGCTAATTAATGAACCTCAATGGTTTGGAATAATTATTAAGCCAATTAAGTACTCCCTTAAGGGTGCTGTCTTAAATATTGACACCGGTCCTGGTTTGAAGATTGAGGAATGTCATGCCATTGAAATGGAAAGATATGATGACATATCGCAAAATCGAGCTGACGTAGTGTACTCAGATGATGCTAGAAAAACTGATTTTACTGTTACTGAAGAGTTTAAACAATTAACTCTTCAGGATGGAAGAATTGAGTTGCCAGAATGGGCAAGTGGTATAAATTCTGTCCTATGGATTCCGGTCCGTGCTATTAGTGATAGTCTTGCTCGAGGAACAAACACAGGTTAAACAATGCTACATACTTCTGTTGGTTTCCATATGCTTCTGAAGTTTTTGTCGTGTTCAAATGTTAAAACAAACATGCTGTGTTTCTTAAATGGGCAGCTATTCCCCTACAACAGAGTCTTGTGGATGGGTTGAGGACAATAGCTTTGAAACTTGAGTTTGGAATATCACATAATCAATCATTCGAGAGGTAGTTATTTTCTTTGAGATCTTGATGGAGCTTTTGTTAGATTAGGGTTTTGAACCAATGTTCATCTGAACTGCTTGGAACGATTGACAGGACGGTAGCTGTTCATTTCACCGACCCCTTCCATGTGACTACACGTGTAGCAGACAAATGCAATGATGGTACTTTACTATTGCAGGTATTATGTCCCATTTTGCATATCTCATCTTAAAAGATACCAAGCTAATGTTGTGGCTGTATAACTTTCTCTTGAAGAGGGAAGTGGAGGTTGCATATTAGGCTGGAGTGCTGGGCTTGCCAAAAATAGGCATGGCTAGCTTGAACTGGGTCATTATGCATTGTTGTTTGACCTGAATGCATTTGTGCTGCTCTAGATTATTTGAAGTAAGCACACCCATATCTCATTTGATTTGTAAACTTATTATATTGCCATCCTGCCTCCAGGTGATACTCCACTCTCAAGTGAAGGCCTCATTGACCATCTATGATGCTTGGTTGGAACTTCAAGATGGATTCGCTCATACTGGACAAGGTGATGGAAGACCCACTTCTAGCTTCTTTCCACTCATTGTCTCCCCTACATTCAAAGCAGGAATGATGTTTAGTATATGCTCGGCAACTCCAATGGCTGAAGGTAACCTATTTCTTTTCTTCTGTGGTATTGGTTATCAGTTAGCAACTTAGCAACCTAGGTACAGATACCAACTGTATTGACATTGACAAGGGCGTTGAATGCCCTAACTTTTGAAAACTAATCCATTGTATATGTGCATGCATTTGCAAGCTTAATCAAATCCTCTTTGATATGAATATACCTGAAGTTTTATGTGCTAATTTATAATCATGGGATTTTTTGTCCTTTAAGTAGCTCTCTCTCTCTCTCTCTCTGGGTTCTTGCCTTGAGCTCACTGAAATTTTCTGCTGCCTTGTTTCTAATATCCTAAACAAGGCAATTGGGTTTCCCTCAGTTCATGTAGCAGGGTTATTCATCCCTTTCCTCTTCCATGTCTGGTTTCTGCTGTCATTCTGATAACATGTGAAGATACATAGTCATTCTGCAGTCATTGAACAAGAAATCCTGCATGCAGCTCCAATATGAGCTTGAGTTCTTGGTCAATTATAGCATGTGAAATATTACTTGGAAAGTACCCAAGCCTTGATGAGACAATTCATTCAGATATATTAAATCCTCATGTAAAAGTAAAGCGTTCAAAGTTGAACAATTTAATTTCGTCCTCTTCCAACTCTGCATTAATCAAAGAATTCCTGGTTTAATCTAAGAAACAAAGTATGATTTGTTTTTGTCCGTAGATGATTGCTCTTTCAGTTTATTTTCATCTTCCACCATATCTTCTCTCCCTGGAAACTGAAAGCCCTGTGGGCCCAAAGTTCTGTCTTGTAAACAGGCTATGGATGACACTAAGAATTACTCGCTCCTTACTCTAATTTTTTTCCCAGCAATGAAATTCTGACTTTGAAAGGGAGTAAGGATTAAACATATTTCCACTCAAATGATAGAGTATTAGTTTCCCAGTTCATCTCTATATTTTGCAATGTCAAATGCGTTCTTCTTACTCAAAAAAGTTGATATTGCAAGAGTGTAATATGTGTTCCTTGATTTCTGAATTGGACAACTATATTGGGACATACAAATAGGCTGGTGCACGGAAGGGATAGAGTATTTGTATTAATTTACATTACTGGTGTTTTTTGTTCTTGTAAAATTAAATAATGTATGTGTATTTCACAAATGAGGTGTACAAAGATTTATATACATGCATCCTATTCTAATATAAGGAAACAATATATTCTAAGATATATACTGCTATTTGAGTTTTGCATTTGAGTGGCTGAATAATCTAGAAGATCTCGGTCATGTTGGATTATTTTTTGGCAGTAGCAAATTAGGAATAAAAGTCTAATTTGCATGTATTTAAGTGCGGGGTAGATAGGGTATTTTATTCCGGGTTCTCTCTCTCTTGTAACTACTGCCCTTTATGTCTATAAATAGGAGGCGATAGTTAGTCTGTCAAATGACTGGAAATCTGATCATTCTCATTGAATTGAGTGCTGTACTGTTAGAGGAAAGTTTTGAGGGAAAGCGTTGTAATCTGCAGTGAGGGTTCTTAAGTGTATCAATGAGGGTTGTGGGATGTGCAAGTGATTGATTGTACTATTCTTCATCAAGATTATAGTCGATTGCTCTCTTTCAAGGCTGGATGTAGGACTGATGTAAATCAGTTCGAATCAGGATACTCCTCGGTGTTCTTGTTTGGTTTGATTCCTCTAACTTTGTCTTTTGTCAGTACTTTTAATTTCTGTTTATTATTTTCTGTTGACTCTTTTAAATCTGTTCCTAAGATCGAATTTGTGAGAGTGTGAGAGTAAGTGTGATAGAATTTTTGTTCAAGAAAATAGTTCTAGCGACCCTAGATATGACATATACAAAATATATCCAAATCATCTAAGTAGTTATGGTTACTTAATATGAAGATTATAATCAAATCATAATCCTCTTAACACTCCCCCTCGAGCTAGAGCATAAATGTTGATCATGCTAAGCTTGGTGCATATGTAGCTCAAATGAGTGCCTTTGAGTGACTTAGTGAACAAATCAACCAACTAATCATTAGAACCCACAAATGTTGTGACAATATTTCCAAGAAGCAACTTCTCCCTAACAAAATTACAACCAATCTCAATATGTTTGGTTCTCTCATGGAACCCAATATTAGAAGCTATATGCATTGCAGCCTAATTGTCACAAATGAACTGCATAGATTTGATCTGAATGACTCTTAATCAATTGTCTCAAGCACATGAACTCACATGTTGTTATGGACATTGCCCTATATTTAGCCTCTGCATTGCACTGGCCAACAACACTTTATTTCTTACTTTTTTTTAGTAGACTAAGTTGTCATCAACAAATACACAATATTGACATGTGGACCGCCTATCATTAAGAGCTGTTGAATCAGCATTTGAATATCCCACAATTTGATCTTACCACACTCCCATCAAATGAAATATCTGGACGGGTTACTATGAGGTAGTTAAGTTTGCCACCCAACAACCATTTGATTTAAAAGCATGAGTTGGTAGATAAAGGGTGAACTTTATTTTTTGTATTATTATTTTTACTCTCAATAGGCCCTGTCATGTCTAGCCATGCTTCATTGTATAACTAATCCATGCACGTGCACTATTTAATTATTGGGTTAGTAGTGAGGTTGAAATCGGGACTTTTGCCTGCTTTGGTACCATTGAACTGTCACCATTTTATCTAAAACTTTAAGTTGTTAGACAGAGAGGTAACTTTATTTTTTATATTATCATTTTTATTCTCAACATGTCCCCTCAATTGTGGCCAAGCTTCATTGACTAACTAGTCCAAACATGTGTACTATTTAAATATTGGGCTACTGGTGAGGTTTGAACTCATGATTTTTGCCTACTTTGATACCATTTAAAATAAATAATGTATATGTGTGATTTCACAAATGAGGTGTACAACTGGACAAGGAGTTATATACTTGCATCCTATTCTGATATAAGGAAACAATGTATTCTGAAGATATCTACAAATCATCTATCTATAGTTACTTAATATGAACTATGAAGATCATAATCCTCTTAGCAGTGGTTATCTGTAAAAAGTATTATTGTAATACAGCTCTGTGCCCATACTGTTTCACACCCATTTCTTGTGATACGCTCCCTTGTGGGCGCCCCTCCACTGATGCCCCTTTCTTTGTGGAGAGGAGGTACACCCCAGCACACTCGAGCAAGCGACCGTGGGGGGATTCGAACCCGGACTTCCGGGCTATCCCACCCCCCACAGAAACCGCTCGGGTGCCCCTTGGGGGGCACACCCATTTCTTAGTCCAAGACTTCCTGAATTAAAACATGTGTTTCCTTTCTCATATGATGACTTATCTAGCTGGTGCATCCTATGTCACTACTGACTTCTAGTGCATTAAGACAACCACTAGATATTCAACTTTCCCGAAGGCATGGCAGCATTCCTTTCCTTATGAGGATTTGAACTGATATGCTTCACAGAAACCAAGTAAAATTGTTACTTTAGATTTTGTTTTAAAGGTTCTCTTCTCTTGGTTGTACAGATGAAGCCAAGGTATTGCATCCGGATAGTATTTTACATATCAAATATGGAATTGCTGGTGATAGAATTCTTGGAGCTCACAATCCTGTGGTCCTAGAACCCAAGAAGTCTGGAGATGCTCCACAGCATCTTATATTCAGGAGTGCTCTTGCTTTACAGCAGCCTGTCTTGGACCCTTGTTTGGCAGTTGGTTTTCTTCCTCTTCCTTCAAATGGTCTTAGAGTTGGGCAGCTTGTTACCATGCAGTGGAGAGTTGAAAGGTTAAAGGATTCTGATGAGAATGTGCTTTCTGAGAAGAATGCAAGCCATGAGGTGAATTTTCTTTTTGTTTTTACTTGAAGTAAGATTAGAATGGTGGATTTCTCAAAGTACACATGTCATATCTTCATATGATGCCACTGAACTTGCCTTTGTCAACATTGCAGGTTTGCTGCCATTTTGTTGTAATGGCTGATGTTCCTTCTTGTTCATATCTTTTTATTTTTGTTTGGTTTGGGAAAAAACAATAGGGAAGACACAATGACCACTAACACAAATCAAAGATAAATGATAAGAAAAATGAGAAAGAAAGAAAGACGATTCAAGAGGCCTTCTAGCTTGAAACCACCAACTTAATTAATTGGATGGCATTATTGCCAACAACTACAGTTCTTGGATTTTGGACCTGTCATATCTTTAAAGAGGAATATATCAGATATTTTTTATTTTTTTTTATATTTAAGTACTAATGGACGAATGAGAGTAAAGAAGTTAGTGCAAAATCATAAGCTCAGTATTGGCTCATAGAATCTTGGAATATTGCGGAAATCTATGGAGGTGATGATTAGGAAATGAATCAAAGTTATTTGCCTCCAAAATTGAGATGGTTTGTTGACAAAGTTAAAATGGTTGCAAAGTCAGAATATTAATTTCAAGGCAGGCCTATATGAGAAATGGAGAGGAAATTATTGTGAAAGAATTTGAAGGATGATGCAGTGAATGTGAAGAGGTTGAGAGTTAAGATTTTGCAGTTAGTTGTTCTAGAACAGGATTGTTGTAAGGAGTGCCTAAATGAGAGGAGAGACCCTTATATGAAGCGACTTGAATGGTCATATAGGCAGAGAAGTGAATGTGTATAGAGGTGTGCATAGAGGTCATTGCTTTGGAGAGAGAAATACAACAATCACACAAGTATTAATCCTACTATTGTGGAATTAGTTACATGACTTTTAAGTTTCCAACAATCTTTATTAATAGCCATGTTTTCTTTAAGCCATTATTTTGGAGAAAGAAATAATGAATGAAAAGTTATTAGATTTGTCATGACATATGTCCTCATTACACAGGGTGAGCTTTGGTAGCAACGGTGAGGTTGATCATTTTTGACTAGAATGTCAGGGGTTCTAGTTGTAGAAATAACCTCTCTACAATCTAAGGGTAAGATTGCATAAAAAAATGACTTTTCTCTAACCTTATCAAATGGAGAGCCTCATGCAATTGGGTTACCCTTTATATGATTTTATCATAGCTAAATATTATTTTTAATGATTAAGATAAAAATAACTTATTGACTATTGAAATCAATTTCTTTTTTTATGTGGCAAAATTATAGCTTATGTTATAAGGAATGTAAGTTTATTATACTAGGAAAGTGTCTAACTAGGCATGGACTTATAGTTCTTCACATGGATATTAGAAGATGGAGGAAGGAGGATGATAGAAGTAAGGCCCAATAATCAAATGGTTGGATTTAAAAAGAAATAACTAGTTATTTTCAAGAAATTTATGTGGCAAAAGAGATTGGATTGTGGAATATGTGGCAAACCCAAGGTGAAATGAGATAGCTACTATTACCCAAAATACGCCAAGATTGTTTTAGGAGAGTCGGAGGGAAACGTCTCAAACCAAAAGGAGTTAAGTGTCAGATCTCTGATCTGACACTGAATTCTCACCAATCTAATGATGATCCGAGAGGGTTTCAGGGAAAGAATTAAGAGAAACAGAGAGGAAATGGAGAAGGATAGAGAGAGAGAGAGAGAGAGAGAGAGAGAGAGAATTTGTAAGGCAGGTAGGATCAGTTCATTTTATACTGATTCCCACGCTTCAATCCTGCCAAAACCAAAAAAAAGGTACCAGCTGAATGTAGAGAGAGAATTTGTGAGGCAGGTAGGATTAAATCATTATATACTGATTCCCCACGCTTCGATCCCGCCAAAACCAAAAAAAAAAAAGTACCAACTGAATGTAGCCTCTTCTAAGTACAAGTCACATGAGCTATAACTACCCTCACATGTATGTCATGGTCTTAATAAGTAGAAGTAGAGATATTGTGTAAAAGGGAGAGTATACACGTGCGGCAGTTAAGGGAAGCAACTAGCTAATTCTAGAAGAGGGTAACTATGTAAATAAAAGGCTGGCTGGAATTTAATGGCGGGATCCTATATAAAGGTCCCGAGCACATGTAAAGCGGTGATCCAGATATTGAATTGAATTCATTCTCTCATTTCCCTCTCAAATTCTCTCTCTCTCTCTGTTCTCTTCTCCCTTCTCTGTGTTTCTGTAATTCTCCAGAATTCTTCATAGAATTCTAGAGAATTCTAGTTAGATCTTCTAAGATCTGACAATGCAAAGTGCTACAATCTGTTAGTACATGACAAATTCCCCCCTTGAAAAATTTCTTGTCTTGAAGAAATGCTAAGGAGGCTGGCAGCTTGAGGGAATTGTTTCGAGTAAGTCGGGTAAATACTCCAATGTGTTATTGTCTGGATGAAGGTTGGACCACTTCAGCAGCACTTGGGTGATAGGTGCCCCATGCTTGTATATGATGCTTCTGTCCACTATAGCACTCAGCTCCCTAGTAGAGGCAGCTTCCTTAATGAGTTGGGGCAAAGTTAGATTCACCTGCTGTGCTCCCACTGATCTCTTGAGTAGAGAGACATGAAAGACCGGATGGATTTGTGAATCCTTGGGTAATTGAAGCTTGTAAGCCACATTTCCCACTCTGGCCAGGATTGGGGAGGGCCCATAATACCAGAGTCTCAATTTGGACACTTGCCCTTGTGTGAGTGCCTTGAGATGAGAGTGCCTTAGTTTTAGGTAGACTTCCTCCCCCATTGTGAATTCTCTTTCACTCCTCCTTCGGTCTGTGAATTGCTTCATGCGATTCTAAGCTATTGCCAACTCCTTTTTAAGCTGTTGTATAACTTGTTGCCTCTGCTCAAGGTATGATTCGACTGTAGCCACTGCGGTATGCTCCGCCAAGGCAGGTAGTAGTGGGGGGTTTGTATCCAAATAAGGCTTCAAACGGTGACATTTTGATGGGGCTATGGTGGCTGGAATTATACCACCACTGTGCAAGTGAAATCCACTTGTGCCAGCCCTTGGGATGAAGGAAACAGAGGCAATGCAAGTTAGTTTCCAAACACTGATTCACTCTCTCCGTCTGCCCATTTGTCTGTGAGTGATAGGATGTAGACATGTTTAGTTTAACTCCCAATGACTTCATCAATTCCTGCCATAGCAAGCTGGTATATATTCCGTCTCGATAAGATATTATGGATTGGGGGCCCCCATGTAACTTCACCACCTGATCCAAAAACATTCTCGCCACTTCTTGGGCTGTGTTGGGGTGGGTGAGGCTCAAGAAGTGTGCAAACTTCGTGAACCAATGAACCACTACCGTGATGCAATCCTTGCCCTTAGATTTAGGTAACCCTTCTATGCACTGTTGTTAGAATCTTACGATTCACGATTCAAATCATACGATTCAACTCGATTCATATAGAAATCGAGTCGAATCTATAGGGTGAATCTAAAATCCCTTAGAATCGTACGATTCACGATTCGAATCATACGATTCAACTCGATTCATACAAAAATCGAGTCGAATTTATATGGTGAATCGAAAATCCCTTAGAATTAACTATGAATCGGACGAATCGACCATGAATCACATGAATAGCATGATTTGTCTGATTCGTCAAATTCGTGCGACTTCGTCTGTATGTGCGCTTTAATCAAATATTCGTTCAATTTGGCTATCTTTGAAAACAAAGAAGAAGATAAAAATGATGAAGATGATGATGCTCTTGAACTTGAAGATGAAGATAATTGATAACTAGTGAAGATTATGGACAACGGAGTTTATTAACAACAGAGTTTATTAGTAACCTTATAGTTGTATGTTTTTTTTTTTTTTTTTCTAACTTGTTATTTTGAAAGTGGTTTGGTTTGCTTCAATTTAAATTTAAAGGCAACATGAATATACTTTTGCCTTTTGATATAATTTTAAATTTAGCAAATATATTTAGAAGTTTATTTATCTATTTATATTTAAAAGAATTGATCATGGTGGGCATTTGTTGTGTTTCCATATTATACTTATTGGTTTCACCATGTCAACTAAGTTATGGAACACAACTATATCAATTATCCTCATTCACCACCATTTCATGAAATTTCTCCATGTGAAGATGGTGTTCAAACTTCATTTCATCATTACTCCGCCAGGGGATATTATCCACTGCCGGTCCCAAGCCCGGATAAAGGAGGAGGGTTGCGTTAGGTAGCCGACAGCCAGCGTAAAACCTAGTCGGATCCAAATATGAATTCTAGACAAACTATCTGTTGGGATGTAACCCACATAGAAGTCTAGAATTCATGTAGCCAACCCCACATAGTGGGATAACGGCTGGATATGTTGATCATGGTGGGCATATTATTTATTTTCTATAGATATATATTATTTATAGTTGAAATTGAGAATGTGTATCGAATCTTACGATTTGATTTGATTCTAGATTCACGATTCATAAAATAAGGATATCGAATCTCGATTTAACAACTATGCTTCTATGAAACCTATGGATACACTAACCCACACCTGTGCAGGTGTAACTAGGGGCTGTAACCCCTGGATAGGCTACAGTCTCATGTTTGCACCTCTTGCACGTGTCGCATGCCATGACATTCAACCCTGGATAGGCTAGAGTCTCATGTTTGCACCTCTTTTAAGAGTTTGCACTATCTGTTACCCCCTTACCCTAGTGATGGATGAACTTAATAGTTATACCTAAAAATAGGTGTCTTGGTGTATGTCATTCAGAAATGATATCTTGATAGATGAGATATAATAAGGCATTAGAACCAAGGACGAGGCCTTAAACTCTTAAGGCGAATCCGATAAAATAAGGCGAAAATTTAATATGTGAAACAAGTGGTGGACCCCCAAAGTAGTTCAGTGGGGGTGAAAATATATTAATAAGAATTTTTTATAAGCACATATCTATGATATTCCTCTATGAGATCTCATCTCATTTTTGGAACTGTTGTATAATGTTTTCATTTTCAATGGTATCAAATAGCTCTTTTTCCATTATAGATAAAAATATATGTATTTATGCCAGCACAGCAATGATATCATCAATTATCAAATTAAGAATATAATTCTTTTTTTTATTTTGTTTGTCAAAAAACATAAGTGAGATAGTTGCTTTGCACAATATTTTGGAGAAGTAGCCATCCATATTTTATTGGATAGATAGAGATTAATTAAATATTATTATCTAACCAAAATTTTATAAAAATAGTACACTTCATTTATGTTCGTGCATTAAATTAGTGAATTAATCATAAATAAAAATGATATATAAATATTTTTTATATTAATTTGATTTATATTTCCTGATGATCACGGGCATTGTACACTGTTGGTTCCTTTCCTACCAAATATTATTGAACTATGCAACTTTGCCGGGTGTTTAGTCATTACAAGTATCATATCTTTAACTGCTATAAATTTCCTCTGATCGGCCTTTGATGGAACCTTCTCCTCCTCTGCCACCATTTGATGCCTGAATCTTACTCACGCTGTGCACCACAACCCAATTCACTGACTTTCTTTATTAGTGCGAGTATGCCCTTTCTGTACTCTCCACCTTTTGTAGATTTATAATCCCTAGTTGGCATGTTTCTATATTTCTTTATTTTCACTACAGAATACCCAAACAATTTCTGTTAATTTGCTTCAGATATACAATGTCAGTGGGGGTGGCTGACCTCTCTTGGCACTGTCAGTTCACCTGTGTGAAACATAAGTTTAATAAAAATAGAAGTGTGGGTGATGTTGTATTAACATCAGTTCAAATGTTTCAAATTAATTGCTCAAAAAGAAAGGAGGGAGGTTATTGAGAATATTAAACATAGAATCAAGGCAACATGTTGAAACTTAGAGATGTGTTTTTAGCATTTTATACTATTGTACTCTTTAGATGGCTATAAGATTAGTTTTGTTGTATAGCAGGGATGTTGAGTTTTTAGCATGCGCAAAATGCAAGTATAATTGAGATTAAAATGTTGTGTTGGATGTGTGACCATAAAAGATAAAAGCAAAATTAAAATTTAGGTTACCATAATAAGATTGGAGTAACTTATATTGAAGGTAAGATTTGCGAAACATGATTAATATTAATATAATTTGGGCATGTGAGGAGAAGATTCTGCCCTGTGACTGAGGAGAATGGAATGGAAAAGTTTTGTAGCAAAAAAGTGGAGAAAAGCATTATAGTCTTACAAGAAATATGGTCATGAATATGATTAGCAAGTTAGAATCGATGTAGTCAACTGAACCTGGTGGTATTGAAGTTTGGTGGTGTTGTTTTAGTACGGACAGTTTTTAGATAGGAAATCATGAAGTTCCAAACATTCTCATGTCATGGCCAATGAAATATGTTGTTTTTCTGCCCGAGCCAGACAAGATGAAATTTCATACATAATTGTCAGAGAAATGTGATGTTGTGTCTTTGTAATAGCATTATTCCTGCCCAATTATATATACCTATATGCTAGAAAGCTAAGCATTTTCCACAAATATGCAAGGTTCTGGAACACAAAAATCTTGGTGAAGAATTTTGTTTTCTTACTTTGTCACACAATTCACCTTGTCATTCTGTGTGTTTGCTTTTGGCTGCTAAAAGTACTGTGTTCATCCTTTTGATTTTTTATTTTCTTTCGAACAGAATGCAGTATTATACGAAGTTAATGCAAGTTCAGAGAACTGGATGATTGCAGGGAGGAAAAGGGGGCATGCCCCGCTCTCCATAAAGCAAGGTATTTGAATCACTACTAGTATAATACTTGTTGCAACTGAACAGTTACATGTTCTTCACTAGTTATCTGTGTCAGATGATCAGTTTGTCCTGGCGCTAATTTATCATTTTTCTTGTGGGATTCTCTCTGTTAACAGGTTCAAGGATAGTTATCTCAATATTATGTCTCCCTCTGGTAGCAGGATATGTCCGTCCTCCTCAACTAACCTTGCCAAATATTGATGAGACAAATATAAGTTGCAATCCTCCTGGACCTCATTTGGTCTGTGTGTTGCCTCCAGCCCTGAGTTCCTCTTACTGCATACCAGCATGATGTAGTTGGAGTCTTGCTTTTGCTTTTCCGGATTCTGTTGAAGACATAGTCAAGTAGCTATTTTTCCCGTGACATGTAAATGTGTATTACTTTTCCAATTTTTGAATTTCTTTTCATGGGTTTGGTGGCTTTTTTGAGTGTTAAAAGCATCGGCATGCATGTAATGTCTTGCCTCCTGTACAGTGTGGCTGGAACTTGTAAAATAGTAGAGTGATTCGAAAATAGGGGCAGAAATTTACTTCATCTGTGACACTTGATAGAAAAATGGAATCATTGAGAAAAACGCTTTACTTGTACGAGGGTTTTTGGTCAAGTAGTCAAAAATGCATGATGTGGTAGTAAAGCAATGAAGGTTGCTTAGCCAGCCGGGGTGAAAGCATGCCAGGGAAATCTCCCAATGCAATTCGATTTCTTTGATTCTAGAATGCTGGGTGACATGCTTACAGGTTTTAATCGTTTTGGTAGGGTACAATTGGTGCAATTTTTAGCGGTCAAGGAAAGGTCCAAGCTAGACTTTGGGAATGATGTCGATGTCGAGAGTAATGCTATCCGGCATGACTGATGACCGTCATCAGTCTATGTGGCATGGATCATATTTATTAATTTATTAATAAAAAAAAAAAGCAAACCCACAATGTCTTCAATTTTCTCTCCAACTCTTTCACGCCTATTTCTTCCTTCATACTCATGTTTTCTCTCTCTCTTCTAATAAAATGGAAGCCCCAATTTTAAAATTTTAAATTATATATTTTAAATTTTTTAATAATAAATATTTTATTGAAAAATAAATAAAAAACATTAAATCTTTTATATTTCCTTCTCTGGCGTTCTTCTTCACAGTTTTCAATTCTCTGCTCAAACTTAAGTGTTTGTTGAGCATATATACATCATATATATATATATATTTCCATTATAATGTCCTATTGTTCCATCTCATTTTTATTTGCTTAGAGTTTGTCTTATTGAAAAAATATGTATAATTAATTGAAAGAAATAAGTGAATCACATGACTAAAATAAAAGACAGCTAAGTTCATAACAAATCAAAATCACAAAAATACCTACACAAGAACACTTAAAAAGTCTAAAAAATAACAAATCCAGAAATAAAAATGCAATTTCTTTCAATTAATTATACATATTTTTTCAATAAGACAAACTCTAAGCAAATAAAAATGAGATGGAACAATGGGACATTATAATGGGAATATATATATATATATATATAATGTATATATGCTCAACAAACACTTAAGTTTGGCCAGAAAATTCAAAACTGTGAAGAAGAACGCAAGAGAAGGAAATATAAAGATTTAATGTTTTTTATTTAATTTTTTAATAAAATATTTATTATTAAGAAATTTAAAATATATATTTTAAAATTTTAAAATTGGGACTTCCATTTTATTAGAGAAGAGAGAGAAAACATGAGTATGAAGGAAGAAATAGATGTGAAAGAGTTGGAGGGAAAGTTGAAGACATTGTGGGTTTGCTTTTTCTTTATATTAATAAATTAATAAATATGATCCATGCTACATAGACTGATGACGGTCATCAGTCATGCCGGATGGCATTACTCCAATGTCGATGTTGATGTTGATGCAGGCAACAATTTCTGATGGGCACTAGCAGTAGAGTAGCTGATGCTGATACCTATCATCAGCGGTTGGTTACATGAGAGTTGAGGCCTGCCGGCGACAAATGCATTCGTTACCTTACGTAGGAAACTGCGTCTGCAATCTGCATGGCTCTCCACTTGCGGTATCCGATGCATTTTGCCGCTTTTTATCAATTGCCTTCTTGGGTCTCTAAGAGCTCAGGCAAAGGGCCATCCCCCTTAATTTTTTTATTTTCTTTTGTCCATCTTCAAAATTGATGTGATAATAATAATAATGGGTTTAAAAAAACAAAAATAAAAACAGGAGGCAATTCCTGGTTGGTGCTTGCTGTTTGTAAACATATGGGGGAACTTGATTGTATTGCCAACCACCAAAAATAGTATAACGGCTAGGATGATGAAATTTTTATAGAAATATTATCTAGAAGGAAAGATACCCCACAAAGGGCTTTGCTGCCCCAACAAAAATACATAGTTAACACAGCAGGTCCCACCGAGATTTGAACTCGGGTTACTGGATTCAGAGTCCAATGTCCTAACCACTAGACCATGGGACCCAACATGCGTCAGACCGCAGTTGGACCATTAAAAAGGGGGGAAGTGAAGTGGGACCAGAACGCCAAGAGCGTCAAGGGTTATTATAATGCTGCTTGTATTTTGATTTTTTAGTGGAATTTGGACATAAATCTAAAAGTGATAGTGGGGAATTGAAGAGGACGAATTACTATAACCAACACAGTTCTAACTTTTGGCGAAAAATCTCAATTATGTAACCAAGACCCGATTTCTCTTATTCATCCATCCATCCATCCAAATCCAATTGTCCCATTCAATAGATCAAGTATATGTTAGACAAATAAAATAATTTAACATGTTATAAATATTAAAATAACATTTATATTAATGTAAAAAATAGATCGAATATTATTTTCAATCATTATTGTTCCTTAGATATGTTTTCACTGATTTAACTCTTTCAAATTCTTAAACATCTCAAATGGGAGTGTATGATGATGAAAATGGATGATAAAATTCAGAGACCAGAACTATGAATACGTACAACATTTTTTTTTTATCAAAAATAGGCATCTATTACTACTTTATAAGTCAATAAATAAGAAAACATAATTGTCATAAATATTAAAATATAATCATGAAAATATTTAACTCATAATCAAGCAAAGAGTTTTTTTTGCAACTCATAACTAATACAATAATGAAAAAACGTCTTGCGTCATGACTAAATTTTTTTTATAATACATAACTGTTTTTGAGTCCTGGCTATATATATGTATATATATCCACCAAACAAATCTGATCACGAGGACGAGGTGGATCCATCGCAACTTTTTCTTCTAATAATGAATTCATACATTTGACTTACAAGAAGTAATTAAAGAAGAGTACAACCCTCACAGTTTTTGTGAGGGTGATGAGTAACAAAACGACAAGGGGTGATGAACGAAGGTGAACATCACTCTTACAGCTTTTGTGAAGGTGATGAGGAATGAAAGGTGATGAATCGCACCCATTAAAGAACACACACCCCCCACCCCAAGCAGCCCACCCATGCTGCATCTTGTTTGCACTTAGTAAATAACTAATTCCATTTTGAGGCCATGCATGCTTGGATTGGGCCGATGGGACTTTGTACGTAAACTGCTAATCCCAGAGTGGAAGAGTACCATGCTGCCTGCCCAATTAATTAATTAATTAATTATACCGTACATCCCAGTGCCATACCATGATGGATGCCCCGCCGTCCCGTCCATACCCTTCCATTAATTAAGGTTATGTTCGGTAAGGTCAAATGGAGGTGTTTAGTTAGTGGGAATAAATAGAATGACCCAATTAATCCTACTTTACATACCGTTACCATGATAGAAGGCCCATCCATTAACTAAGGCTAGGTTTGAATTGATAGGGTCAAGCGAAGGGAAAGAAAAATGAAAAATAAAATAATTTTAATAATTTCTTTATTTGGTTTGGTTGATATTTACTGCTGTGAAATACGTATTATTTCTCTTTCAATTGAATTATCTTATTTATTTTTAAGTGTCATTGGCCCTTTTCCATGAAAAACCACCATGTTCCTTGTCTTTTGTCACCAATCACCATGAGCTTTTGCCTCTACTCCACCACTGACAACACTGCAACTCACCTCTTCTATCTTTATTTGACAAAGGTGAACGAAAAATCAGCCATTCCACAGCCCAACCCCTCTTATCTTTGTCCTTGGCAAAGGTCACCAAAAACTACCCGTTTTGCGACCTTCCATCTCTTCCGGCTAAATCTGTTAGAAATCGGCTCCCCCCCCCCCCCCTGGGGGCGCGGCGGGGTCTTTCGCTGCTAGTCACTAAAAATCATTTAGGTTAACTAATTAATTTGCACTAATTCTTTTCCAAAAGTAACCTAATAATTACCAAATTTTCACTCTTTCTGGTTAATTAATAAATTAAGTTGCTGACAATTATTAATTCCCGTAGGTTGTGGGCGTGGGCTGTTTCATAATATACAAAAAGCATATTCCAACCAAATCAAGCCATATCTATATATATAGCTGTACATGTACTACGTTCCATATGTTTCTTCCTAACTAAGGAGTCTTGTTGATATATATATATATATATATATGTTTAACTTTACACATAAAGTGGCAGCAATTTAGTTAACTGATTAATTAGCCAGGCAAGTGCATGCCCCCAGCCAACAACCATAGGGACCCCCATGGATGGATGGAGGGGGATGATCAATGATCAGTGATGGGATTTGGCAGCTGCATTAATTTGGGGGTGGGGAATAAATGGTATGGTAGTAGATGTTCGGTGTTCGGTAGCTGATTGATTAATTAATAAATAATGAATGGACGGAGTGGACATCATTATTCATTAGCCCGCCTTTCTCTCTCTTTCTTTCTTTCTTTCTTCCTTCATCCTCACATTATCATATATTAGCAAGTGCACTGTGCACACCGGAGAGGACAGGAGAGGAGAGGAGACTAGGACAGGACAGGTGGACAGCTCATCTCATGAGTGGAATCGAGTACTAAGACGGTACAGCCAACGGTATCGACACGTGGCATCAGCCCATGCTTTCATCATGAATACCAGCCCTAGCAGCCGGTTTCTCACCACAAATACGTGTTCATCACCATCACCATCTTCATCAATCTTCATCATATATTAAAAGAAAAACAAAATACATTGACTACCACCTCTCCTACTTATTCCACAAACCCCAATGTAGTACCCCTCCCCTTATATATATCGATTGACCTACCATTCAATTCCTCCACAGCCAACCACCCACCCACCCACCCAACTCCCTCCAGCCTGCAGGCGGCGAGAGATATGGTGTGCTTCTGCTTTTTGGTGGATCAGAAGAGGACCATGGGGAGGAGCAAGCCCGCGGCGGGGACGTGTTCGCGCTGCGGCGGAGGGGCGAGCGTTGCCGATATGAAAACCGCCACAAGGTTCTGTTACATCCCATTCTACCGCAAGTCGTGGAAGGCCATCGTTTGTACCTTCTGTGGTGCCATCCTCAAATCTTACAGATAGATATGATCATCACTGCTTCGGCTTTTCTTTCTTTCTTTCTTACTTTCTTACTTTCTTTTTTTTTTTTTTTTTTTACTTGTATATCCACACACAGACACAGACACATGGTTACTAGTTTATATAAGCAACGCAAATATATGATATATATATATATATATAGGTCGAATGCTCCTCTCTCTGTGTATATATACACAACATTAAGCTTACAAATCTTACTGTCAATAGAAAAAAGGTTGGGTCGCGTTGTCTTCTTCTTCTTCTGCCATTGATTTCTTGTGTACTCCAGCGATTATATGTATATATATATATGTAGATATATTGAATAAACATGAATATTTGAATTTCATTTTGGTTAATTACGATATATATACGCCATGATGTGTAACAATTAATGTTTAATTACAACACTGTTAACACGTAGGACATGGATGAAGCAGAAGCTGTCCACAACAGATATACGCATGGATTATGCATGGCGACTTATCTATATAATTAATACAAGCAAACAAGAACACCCTTAATTATTCATTTTATTTGTTGTCACTTGTCACAGCTCACGGGGCACTGATTAATATATGATCAATGGCTTCCCACATCCACGCCCAATCAAATTCTAAATTAATTACAAATTTTGGAAGTGGGAATTAGGAACCTTCATTTCTTTACCCCAACCAGAAAAATATCTTTCAAACTTTATATTTGTATGGAATTCAACCAATTGTAGTCATTAATTTTTGGAGGCTATATGTTTAAATGATATCATCCTAACTGTTTTTTTATTTGTAATTTGAGATTTGGGTTTAATTTTAATTTTGCAAGGAGGATTTAGATTTGGGTCCAAATTCCTACGTTACTCATTTGGAATTTGGGGTTCTATCTCTTTAGATTTGGATTAAAAATTGATTGGATGTCAAATACCTAGCGAGTAACGGAGCAATAAGTTAAGTTGAGCTTTGTTTAAGCTCGACTCTTTTATTTTTAAAAGCATTCAAGCTTAACTTACTTATGAGTTGAACTCTATAAAAAATATTTGAATTCAGTTGGTGAACAATTTTTTACATTTGGACTCAATTTATTTAAATTAAATGAACCAAAATCGAGTTTATTATCAAGTTTGTTCATGGATAAGTTATTGAGTTAGTTTCTGAACAAGAAATAATATTTATGAACAGGAAATGAATTTGTTCATAAATAAAAATACAATTTTTTTGTAGAGATGGGTTATTTTTAATAAATAACTTAGACAAACACATTATTTAATAAAATCATAAATTTTGAAGTAAGAAAAAAACAAAATAAATCATAAAACATTTTAGATATATATATATTCTTGTTATGAACAAAAGAACAAATTTTAAATAAATTATAAATGAACTTATTTATAAACATAAATGAGTTTAATAAATTTTTATTTGAACTCAATTTGTTTATAATAGTGATTTATTTTTTTAAAATTTATTTAAAATGAAATATCATATAATTTGAAATGAAAATTATGATCAAGACGATGATGATGAAGATTGTTCCTTCTGGCCCAACGAGGTTGGCAAGATTGGTTGCAATGGCGACGGAGTGTCGTGGTCCAGCGAAGGCGACTGGCATTTGCAACCACTTTGACGCTCAAATTAGTGGGAGTTCGAAATAGTAGAGTGTGTGTAAGGCTTGGAAAGAACATATCTCGGCTTGTGATCATGCTAATTTATATAGAGATGAAGGTGTATTGTGTGTTGCTGGCCATCATGGAAGGATATAGGGCTAAGATACATGGTAGTGATAGGGATTATCTTCGAGGATCTTGGATTCGATAAAGATTAGGGGCTTGATGAGGATCAGCGTGCGAGTTGTTCGAAGTTGATAGGATCCATTATTGGCACAAAGATCTTGGCTTATATGCAAAGGCTATCCGAGCTTCTTGGCCTGAGCTCTAGTTAGGGGGCCGAGCTCAGTATCAAACTATGGGCCTGCGACCCAATAGGTCAGTACGGTCTAGAGCCCCCAAGGTCGGATGTTCGCATAGGCGGGCAATTGAGCTAGGACTTAGCCGAGGTGATGGCCACATTCTAGTGTACCTTGACCTAGGTCCGAGCCCACTAGGGGCAGAGCTCGTGGTGACCGAGCTTGCTAAGGCTGTGCCCAGCGATTTTGAGGGGTGTTATTAGAGGTTCTAACAAGTAATGCACACAGTGATAGGGAGTTGTTTCGACACTTTAACCTAAGGTGTTTTAATGAGCGTAACATGTGGCATGATCTTTGGGGGTGCTTGGTGACGATTGATTTTTGGCCGTTGGATGCATCATGTGGTATATATATAACGATATTTGTAGGCCATTTTCCTGCTTCTTGCCTTTGCACTTACGATCGATTTTTGAACCTTGGTTTTCCAAGAGTTTTCACATTCTTCCTGCCTTCAATTTCTCTTTTTCCTTCTTCTACAGATTCACTGGTTTCCTCAGGTAACTTCGTGCAACAGATTCTTCTGCTTCCTTTTTATTATTTTCCACTGGTTTTTCGAGTGTTGTGATGAGTCCAAGGAGTGAATATGGGGAAGGAAGCGATTCCATGATTGTCGTAAGGGAGCTCCTAGCAAGGAATCCAATGCTTGGTCATCGGGCTTTGCCGATTGAGCGTAAAGAAATGATTTTGTGTGTCGACCAAGGTGGTTGAAATATAGATCGGTGTAGAAAAAAGGGGAACGACTTTTAACGACTCTGTTTTCTCTGATTCCCTTGAGGATAATGTATGTGCTTCATCTATGGTCAGGTCAACTTCAATCCTGTTTTCCGGCGCAAGTGGTAACTATAGCTAGGTGAGTGAGGACATGTCAAAGGTCGCTTTCTTGTACACCTCTTCGGATAGTGTCGTTGTTTTGAGGTTGCGGATCCATTTATCAGTGGCTAAAAGGAACGAGGGTTTATTTGAGTGTCGACCCTGTGGGGAAGAGGAGTGGGTCTTCATGGCCTTAGACTCGAGGTCGATCTTTGTGTACGAGATGTTCTTTACATGTTTTCGTCTTTGACTTCTTCACCGAGTTCCAAAGCTCAGTGTTAACGATGTTAAATGTTACTCTGGCCCAGCTGCACTCTAACAGCTGGGCCTTTGAGGTGTTGTCCAAATTCCTAGGTCGGGAAGTGAACACGTGAGTCTTCTTCTACTTCATCCAGTTGAAGGGCATTAACAAAAGTAGCTGGGTCTCTTTGAATGGGCTGCCAAGAAGGAAACTGTTGAAGGCCTTTGATGGCTCATACAAGAACTGCAAGGCCGGTTACTTTAAAGTAGCCTTTCAGCAAGACGTGCACGCTTTCTTTTTGGACGATCAAGCAGCTGCCCAGTTCCCTTTATGCTAGAGTAAGGAGTCGAGTTCCATTATGGGGGTGGAATACTAGCGTTTGAGTTTGAAGGACCAGTTGATGGTGGATCATTTTTCGGATTGCCCGATGTTGAAGAGCTCTGTTCTTGTCAAACACAGGAATGACTCCGAGAGTCTGGCTACCTATATGGGTCGATTTTGCCATGTCTTTCCTTTCTGACTAATTCTTGCTACTTACTTGCTTATTATTGCTTACCCTGTTTATTTTCTATTTCAAGTGAGATGGCCCCAAAAATGACTGCCGAAGAAATAAGGCAACGCGCTTTGCGTAGGGAGGTCGAGTCAAACTCAGGATAAACTCGTAGGGTAGTTGAGAAAGTCCCCGCTCTGGAGAAGTGTGCCCGAGAGTATAAAGCCCTTACCGTGCCCAAGGGTCCCACGCTAGCTCCTTCAACAGGAGGAAGCCTCCTTGTAGTGGAAGAGACCGAGGACTGCTCGGTAGGAGGAATCTGGGCCCTCGAGGACTTTAAGCTCAGCCATCGACCAACTTTCGAGCTCTGGACAAGCCTTGTTGAGGCCGAGCTTGTTGGGTTGCGACGACAACAAACCCGATCCGAGGAGCCTTTGGAGTAAAGAGTTTCGACCTGGGGTCTTTGTAGAAAAGTGCCTCTACCTTGAGTCCAATCGAAAGAAAGAGCTGGATCTTAAGGTTACGGGTTGTGCTTCTGGTTCGAGATGCAATCCTTTTGTCTTGCCAACATTTGTCAAACACTAGAGCTGGAGTTCTGGTCTCAATTGAAGCGACTCAACCAAGCTTGTGAGGAGGGAATGGAATGGTCTAAGGGGGAGGTGGTCGTCGAGATGAACGAGCTGCGGAAGCAGACGAAAGATGTAGAGAAAGTGGTTAGTCGGGCTAAGATAGCTCCAAAAAGTACCAATAGCAGTAGGAGTGCAGTTCGGAGGAACTGACGACCGACCTTGCCACTGCTATCCTCCAAACTAACCAAGCTAGGCTTTAGGATGCTGAGTTGAGGACTCAGGTAGCCATGGCACAAACCGAGGTGGAGAGCTTGAAAAACGAGGCCGTTGACTAATTCCTGGAGGGTTTTGCAAAGGCCTTGTCCCAAGCTTAGGTGCTTTTCCTTAAGGTTGACTTCTCAGCTTGCGGTGCCTTCAAATAAGTGGTGATTTGTCAGCTTGTGGATTTGCCTTTGGCAGATCCAACTGGCTAGGCTGAAACTTCGGCAGAGGTGCTCAAGGCTAAAGGGGACCAACCTATGGAAGAAGTCGATTAGCCTGGTGAGCTCATAGCTGCCTTCGAGTTTACTTCTGGAGTGATTGTCGATCCCGTAACCGATCCTACCCCTGGACCTGCTGGACCTTAACTCTTTTCTTCTCTTTATTTATGTAAATTTTAGTATAGGTTGGCACGTTTCTGTAGTCTTGACTTCAATCAATAAAGAATATTTCATTGATTCCCTACCTTGTCTATTCATTGATCTTTTTCTTTATTACTTTGTGTTTTCTTCCAAGTCTGAGTCGGGAAATGTAATGATCTCTCTTTTAATTTTCTGCATTGTTCGGTGTAAGTGTTGAGCCTCGATTGATTTTGCATGTCGATTTGATTGTGCATAATCTATTTATTGTTGCTTCTTTTTTGCTTTCAAGATTAAGTTGGGGTGAGTGTTTGTGAGGTGATGGAAGCCGTGATGATCCGAGGTTCGCTCGTTGGGTTTGGCCCGAGCATAAGTGGGCCGAACTAATCGAGCCTGGCCAAGCAGGGCACGACTTAAGAAATTGGGACGACCCAAGGTTCGCCTCTCGGGACTGGCCCAGGAGTAAGTGGGCGGACTAGCTAGGCAAGGCACGGTTTAGGAAACTGGGATGACCCAAGGTTCGCCGGCTAGGACTGGCTCGGGTGCAAGTGGGCGAGCTGGTCAGCCTGGCTGGGCAGGGCACGACTTGGGGTTTTAATAGAACTGATCCTCTAAGCATCCATTTTCGTTTATAAGAGAATCTCGCCATAAAACCGAATAACATCTAACTTTATTAATAAGTGAAACTTGGCGTGAAATTTCGAAAAGTATAACATCTGATCTTATTTCTAAGAGAACCTCAACATAGAATCGAATAACATCCCATGTATCAAAACATCTGACTTCATTGATAAGAAGATCATGGTGTTGAATTGAGTAACATGTCATGTAATAGAACATCTGAATTTATTGACAAGAGGACCTTGGCGTGGAACCAGGTGACATATCCCGTAACAAAACTAAAGCAATAAGAAACACGAAGCCAAACTACAACATAAATTAATTTTAAACTGTAAATAATTCGCAGGGATGATCATGAGGACATTACTTAGTTGTAGTAATTTCGTAGGCTAGCCACGTTCCATAATCTTGGCAGTGGTCATCTTGAGAGTTCAGTAAGGTGGTAAGCTCCATTGTTAAGGCTGCGAGTGACATGGTAGGGGCCTTCCCAGTTTGCGCAGAGATTTCCTTCTCCGAGTTGTTTTCTCACAATTTCTACATTCCTTAGGACTAGGTCTCCTTCTTGAAAACTCTGGGGACTGACCCTTGGGTTATACTTTCGGGCTGGCCTTTGCTTAGCTGTCTTTTCTTGGATATGAGCTAGCTCTTATACCTCTTGAAGGAGGTCCAGATCGATTCTTTGCTCATCTCCATTGGTATCTTCTTGGAAGTGCTCCCTTCGGGGACTTAACTCCCTAACTTCCACTGAAATCATTTCTTCCAACCCGTAAGTGAGCCTGAAAGGAGTCTCTATTGTTGATATCTAAATTGTGGTATGGTATGACCATAGTACCATAGAGAGCTCTTCTAGCCATGCCCCATTCGCCTGATCCAGTCGCTTCTTGAGCCTAGCGAGGATGACCTTGTTGGCAGGTTCGACTTGTCCATTTATTTGGGGATGCTCGACTAATGTGAAGCCTTGAAGAATATCGAGCTCCTTACAAAATTCCTGAAATTTTATGTCAGTGAATTGAGTGTCATGATCAGAAATGATTAGCCTGGGCAGGTTGTATCTACAAATAACATTTTTCTAGACGAAATTTTTGACTTTCTTTGCCGTAATTGTTGCTAGGGGTTCAGCTTCGATCCACTTGGTGAAGTAATCGATGGTCACCACAATGTACTTAAACTGGCCTGGGGCCAGCGGGAAAAGTCCGAGTAGGTCAATTCCCCATTTGTAGAAAGGCCAAGATGTATCGATGCTATGGAGTTCTTCTGGTGGGGAGTGATATGCATTCGCATACTTCTGACACTTCTCGCATCTTTTTACATATTCCAGGCACCCATTACACATGATCGACCAATAGTACCCGACACTCAATATTTTTACTACTAGGGATCGACCCCTGATGTGGCTTCCTTAGACCTCCTCATGGATTTTGGACATCAGGTAAATAGCTTGCCTGCTATCTACGCACTTGAGAAGGGAATGGTAAAGCTTCTTTTGTACAACTGATCCCCGATCATGGCGTAAAGGCTGGCCGTCCTTAACTTTTTGGCCTCATCCAGTTATCGAGTAGCACCCATTCCTTCAAGAACCGAATAATGAGGGTTCCTTAGAAGCTGGGGTCGGCCTCCATGACCTGTACTTCTTAATCAACCATTAGCGAGTTCAAAGATCCCTGTATGACCGATTAGTTGTTTCCTGAAGCCTTGGTGCTAGCGAGTTTTGAGAGCAGGTCTACTATTGAATTTTTCTCCCTTGGTACATATTCAATGTCAAAAGATTCAAATGCTTTGGATAGGATCCTGACCTTGTTGAGATACTCACCGAGTTGGGGATCTTTTGCTTGAAATTCACCTTTAACTTGATTAGCTACCAATTGTGAATCAGTTCTTGCAATTAGCCTTGGCCTTAACTTCCTTGGCTAAGCCTAGCCCAATGATAAGGGCTTTATACTCAGCTTGGTTATTGCTTGCCCTGAGTCAAAACAGAGGGACTATTTGATCAAAAGCCCATATAGCCCCTCCAAGATTATTCCCACACCGCTTCCCTTGATATTTGAAGCTCTGTCCACCGACAAAATCCATAGGTTATTATCAAAACTTTTAGCGGGTGAAGATAACTTAATACAAAATTGGACAATACATGGGACTTAATATATTTGTGGGGTTGGTACTGTATATCGAATTCGAAAAGCTCCACCGACCATGCGATCATTCTGCTTGAGATCTCGGGCTTCTGAAGCACCTGCCTGATTGGTTGATCGGTTAGCACTATGATCTAGTGACTTTGGAGGTAAGGCTTGAGCTTTTGGGTTATGGTAACCAAGGTTAGAACTAATTTCTCTATCTTTTCATACCAAATTTCAGGCCTTTACAAAACTTTGCTGACAAAATAGACCAGTCGCTATATTTTCCCATCATCCCTTACTAACACTAAATTGAGCGCGCTCTTAGAAATGGAGAGGTAGATGAGAAGCTCTTCGCCAGGCTCTGGCTTGGAGAGAATGTGAAGGGTTGTTAGGAAGTGCTTTAGCTCTTGGAAGTTGGCTTCATACTGTTCAGTCCATTAGATCTTTGCTGGTTTCTTTAAACACTAGAAGAACGGTTGAGCTCAGTCTGCTAACTTTGAGAGAAAGCGAGAGAGGGCAGCTATTCATCCTGTTAGCCATTGAACCTCTTTCACATTACTCGGGCTGCGCATCTCAAGGATAACTTGGCACTTATTGAGGTTGGCTTCTATCCCCCGGCTAGTAAGCATAAATTTGAGAAATTTTTCGGCTTGCACACCAAAACCACACTTTTTTGGGTTCAGCCTCATGTTGTGTCATCGAATTTGCTTGAAGATTTCGGTCAGATCTGAGCAATGATCTCCATCCCCTGATATCTTAGCCACCATATCATCAACGTATACTTCCATGTTGCGTCCTATTTTTTCAGCAAACACCATGTTCATCAACTGCTGGTATGTAGCCCCTATATTCTTTAATCCAAACGACATGACTCTATAGTAGAAATTCGCTTCCTCAATGATAAAAGCTATATTTTTTACATCATTCGGGTGCATCTAGATTTGATTGTACCTCGAGTAGGCGTTCATAAAGCTAAGATATCGATATCCCGAGGCTCCATCCACAAGTCGGTCGATATTTGGTAAGGGGTAGGAATCATTTGGACATGATTTGTTCAAGTCGGTGAAATCTACACACATCTTCCATTTTCCTGAGGACTTCTTTACCATCACCACATTTGATAATTAGGTGGTATAATGTACTTTCCTTATGAACCCGACTTAGAGGAGTTTCGATGCCTCATCGGCTACTGCCTACCGCCTTCCCTCACCTAACTTTCTTTTCCTTTATGCGATCGGCCTCGTATTGGAATCTAAGGCCAACTGTGGCAGATGAAGGACAGGTTAATACCTGGCATGTTTGTGAGTGTCTAAGGAAAAAGGTTGGCATTTTTCTGTAGCAACATGGTCAATTGCTTCCTGAGGTCATGGAAAAGTGCGACGCTGACTCTACTCATCTGCTCCAGACGGGCCCTTAAACTCACAGGAAGTAGCACTTTCGTGGCTTATGGTCAGCTATCCGGGAATTTGCACCGTGGGTCTAACTCGACCATGTTCATGCTATGATCTGCAACTAGGCTATTAGTGGTAGCGATCTACTTACCGTGGTTTCCCTTGGCAAGTAGGGAGCGTTGGACTCTCAAGCTGTAATTGTAGCATTGTTAGGCCTCATTTTGGTCAGCATGGACCGCTTCGACATCAGTGGCCGAAAACTAGAATTTCAACTCCAAATGTGGATTGGAAACGATTGCGCCCAAAGAATTGAGGGATGAGTGGCCCAATAGGGCGTTGTAAGGCGTTTGACAGTCAACCACTAAGCACTTGACGTTGATTGTCTTAAGCAATGGTGCTGACTCAAACATCGTCAACAGCTCTATGTACCCCTTTACGTTCACCTGCTCCGCCGAGAAACTGATCACTTTCTGCTAAATGGCTTTCAATCCTCTTTGCATATCCCAATTTCTTCAAAGTTGACAAGTATAACAAATTAGCTGAGTTCCCTTGGTCTACTAGGACTTTCTTGATAACGAAGTTGGCCGCGACTACAGATATCACCATGGGATCGTCTAAATTCTAGTCGATCCCTACATAGTCCTCATCGGTGAAAAAGATTACTGAGTGTTCGGCCATTCTTCTTGACCGGTGTTCAGCGCTTCTAACGGTTATCACTACCCTCAAGTGACACTTTCTGTAGCACCCCGTCTCACCAGGCATGTCACTATAAGGGTATTTTCGAGAATTTTTTTTTTTCAAGTTCATCGCGCACCGTGATTTCAAGAACAATCTTCACATGCAGATAACGGATCCCGAAAACTCTAGCCTTGCCCGTTTAACTAACAAGATCAATAGTCTTAACAACTAAACGAGACATTTCATAACGCAGCGGAAAACTAAGTTACCCAAATGTCGTGGCCTACCACGAGTTACATACAAGGTGTTCCCACACCAATATACGTACTACATTGTTACAAAATGATTACAACACCGTCGAGTGATTGTTCATACATATAACAAAATAAGTACTACAACACCGTCGAGTGATTGTTCATACATATAACGAAATAAGTACTAACGCTCCCAAAATGATACAATGACTATCAACTAAACACCACTGGCTCATCAACCATGTCTTCGACCTCGCAGCTGTCCCTGGCTAGAACGTTGAATGTTCTAGGGGCATAACCAGGTTAGATGATAAAACATCCAAGTGACGGTATGAAACAGTTTATACAATGCATGAGAGACATACAAGCATGGCATACTCAGACAAGCGACAACATGCAAGACACGTTTAACTTGAGAAATTTCCCTGACATACTTAATCCCTTGAATGCCCCACTGTGACACCCGTTCACTTGGTTTAACATTAATCCCTCGAGTGCACCGTCGTGACACCCGTTCACTTGGTTTAATATTAATCCCTCGAGTGCCCCAGTGTGACACCCGTTCACTTAGATTAACATTGTCCCAATCTCAAGTAGACCCTATCCCGTCCCACGCGCACACAACACTGACACGAATATCAATACCCCGATGATATAAAAGTCACAAACCATGCACCGACTCTTTTATAAGTAAAAATAATTGATGCAATATACCACATGTTCAATATGTAAATGATGCCACAAATACATAAGTAAAACGCCTTTACAAAACAACCCAAGTTCCGGAGGGTAAAACCGCTCACTAGAACTGGTCCCAATTGCATGTAACCTAAGTTTGGGAGGGTAACACAGCCCACCTGAACCTACTATGCACATTCCAACACATTTTCAAGATAAAGGTAAAACTAGAGTCAAACCACTCATTTTATTTGAAAAGTCGATTTTTGTCTCGTAATGCATGCTAAGTCTCGAAATACGCGTCTGAATAATTTTCTGTCTTTGGCATGCTCTTATATCCTCAAATTAATCCTCAGAATTTTCTAGGATTTTTTTGAAAATTTTCTTAAATTTTTCCCAATATTTTCCCATTTTTTCTTTTCTTTTTTTTTTCTTTTTCTTTCTTTTTATTCTCCATCTTCTTCCTTCATCCATGCGCTGCTCCTTCTTCTTTTCAGCGAACAGAGGCTCATGCGAACAGAGCCTTGCGCGCAGCCTTTTGATGCCGTCGCTTGGCTTTCGCCGGCCTTCTCATGGCCCTTTTTCCGGCCACCACGCAAGCTGCCAGCCACCGCTGCCGCCCCCTACTCGTCGTCACCTTCCACCCGTGTTGCCATGGATGCTGCCAAGCTTGCGGCTATGGCCGCAACTTGCTGTGCGGTCACTCCAGCAGCCTCCAAAGCTCTCTATAACCACCACAGACTGCCCCTAACCCCGCACAACCACTGGCCGACTTCCTCCCTGTCGCTGCTCGCTCTGGTCCGAGCTGCCATGGCCGCTAGTTGCGGCTATAGCTGCTGCCCAGCCTCGATTTCCAGCGGCTGTTGCTCGCCTCAAGCCACTAGCATCGCTCTTTAACATTCCCTCTTGATTCCTCAAGCCCTCGGCCACCCCCTCCAGCTCTCGGCCTGCTTGCTTCCTCGGTTTCAGCTTCCATTTCCACCATTGCTAGCCACTGGCCTCTGCTCTACTTGCTCTCTTTCTCCTTCCATTCGCCTCTCAATTTGCTCCCTTATTTATAGTCGATGCACCGACTCTTGCAGCCTTGGCCACCATGCACTTGAATTTCCAAGAAACTTCCTCTGGTTTGCTCACCACTCCATTCACTTGGCCATTTCCCAGAAGCTTCGCAGAAGCCATACGCACATGAGTGTATATATATATATATAACTATATATTACTCTATTAGTATAAATAAATTACACATTAACCCCTAAATTTCTATCTTAATTTCACTTGGGTAAATCTATAATTGCAATTGCCTCCTTAAATTTCAAATTAATTTGCACTATAATACCGAAAACGCAAATTTAATAACTTCAAAGTTACTCGATAATGACAATTTTGCCCCAATGTTCTTACCGAGCTATTGTTTCATCCCGAAACCAATGAATGGTTGTTCCTTATGAAAAACCGGAGCCCCCTAAAGCTTCCGTTGACCCCCTAGAAGTCCCCTATAACAATTCAGTTTTTGAGCTCGATTCGTAGCTGCATTTTAGCTATACCGAAAACTGTTCCCAATCCCACCTCTTTCATCACTAATAATCATAATTCGTATCACTTGTCAATACTGTACCATTTTCCTTGGCTATCTAGGGTCTGGGGTACTCTCTCGGGCCGTTTTGGTCACTTAAGACTGCAACAGTGTGTCCTATATCCTTTATCTTTTGATAATTCCACGTATTGGGTTTATTTATTTATTTTGCTTATTTTGGATGATGATAGAACATAGCACGTTGCCTTTTAACTTGACAATAATTAGCACACTCATCACCTAGGATTGTGTATTTATTTTGCTTATTTTAAAAAATTGTTAGCACGCTGCACACCCAAAGTTGCTGCCTCCAGTCCATGTACATAGTACATTACTTGGATGAACTTGTACAACTGCACAAAAACTTTTCTATTATTTATTGAGCTTCAAAAATGCATTCATTAGTTAGCAGAAAGAACTCACTATTTTTTATTGGTTTTTTTTATTTTGAAACTATGATATAATTTGTGTAGGTTGTGTCGTTGTGGTGGAAAATGGAGTGGTTAATTTACCAGCTCTTGCCTCTTGGTCTTAGCAACCTCAATGTCAATGCATCATTTTTGAAGAAATTTGAACTACAGCAGCAGTGCACTGGTATGGGTTTAGGTCCTTGATGTTAAGTGATTTTATTTTCTGAAATTGTATTTTGTTCATTTGATACTTATTCATGCTTTGTTTACTTACAATTAGAGTATTCAAATACTGAAAATAGCCAGTGTGAACAATTTAATTTACAAATTAGAGATAGTTATTCATGCTTTATTTTTTGGAATAGAAGTTTTGAGTACAATTCATGCTTTCTTATGTGAATGTTGTTTGACACTTGTACTTTGTTTTAACCGTTTGCACACCCCTACTTAAAACCCAAGTCAGGACTTTTATGATTACCCCTTAGTCCTTGACAGTTATGGTTATGCTAACTATTTTCTTTTGAGGTTGAATCCCCTTAAATCGACCAGGGTCATTTCAAGCTTAAAGTAACATCGTCTCCATAAGTTGAAATATCTTTTTATCTCCAAGTATATATAGTATGCGTAAATTTTCCTTTAGAAACACCAAAGTCAAACTCGAAATTATCTTATCCCGTAATCTTTCTAATCTCCAAGATTCGTCCTAAACCACATCACTCTAATTTACCATTGATTCTTATATTATTTATAATCTCTAAAATCTTCAAATAAGGTTTCACTCTGCAAATTTTCTATAAGCAGAAAGATTCTTTCAAACCTCCAAGGAAATATTCTAATCCCTAAAACATGTGAATTTTCACATTTTGTAACCTAGCAGTTTTCGATAGCATCTCGACCTTAACTATGGCTGATTTACAGTCGTTCCTTCTTTGTCTAGTAGTCACTATTCGAAATTCCAAAATCCTAAATCACCAAGATTTCACTCAAAAGGAAAATTCCTACTATTACCTAGAGCATTTTATTCAAGCCAATTACTATCGAGAAAAACTTCTAGAATACCTCAAACAAGAATTTGATCCTCAATTAATCCTGATTTGATTTCCTCGTCTGATCCTAGGTTAACGTCCTCGATACAACTATTCCTTTACTAAAACTTCCATAAGGCTCAAGGCTACATCTTGTCTCTCATTACCTTTGAATAACCTATGGAACCATACGTCTCATTCCTCTGAATCGTTTTCTTAAGGTAATCTTTCCTTATCTCCTCTGTCATCAATTCCGGTTTCTCTATCTCAATATCTCCATCAACAATTTCGGATTCCTAAAATTCTCAAATTCTATTTGCAAAAGTTTTTATTGAATCATCCAGGGTTGCTCACTATAGATCGTTTCTCGGGATCTATATCAAGTCACTCTTACCCTCAATTTTTCATATCATTCGTTCACAAACCTAATTTATCATTAGATTATATCATATCAGACTAAACATCCCCAACTCGCTTACTCTTAACAACCACTAGATAACCCAATCATTTAGTGAGATTGATTTTAACTAATGATCTCCAATCTACGGTTTCCAGATCTTTCGAATCCTCAGTTATGGTTTATCGAACCAACCTTACATTCGACCCATATTGTTGGAAGCTAACTCCCAATCCAACGTTTCATCACTTAGCAAAATCTAGTATTCTCCAATTAATAATTTCAAAGACTTCAACCGACAAACCCCCAAATCTCCAAGCAGGGATTTTGTCTTTATGATCTACTAGTTCCTTTCCCCTAAGTCTCTATTTGGGATTTTCAGTAGTTCTAATTCAGTAGTTCTAACCATGCTAAATTCAACAACCTAGCTTAACCATCCTAGGGTTTTAACCTAGGGCTCTGATACCAATTGTAACACTCTGTCTCGCCAGGCGTGTCACTATAAGGGTATTTTCGAAAAAATTTTTTTTTCCAAGTTCATCGCGCGACGTGATTTCAAGAACAATCTTCACATGCAAATAACGGATCCCGAAAACCCCAGCATTGCCCATTTAACTAACAAGATCAATAATCTTAACAGCTAAACGAGACATTTCATAACGCAACGGAAAACTAAGTTACCCAAATGTCGTGGCCTACCACGAGTTACGTACAAGGTGTTCCCACACCGATATATGTACTACATTGTTACAAAATGATTACAACATCGTCAAGTGATTGTTCATACATATAACGAAATAAGTACTAACACTCCCAAAATGATACAACGACTATCAAATAAACACCACTGGCTCATCAACCATGTCTTCGACACCCGTTGACCTGGTTTAACATTAATCCCTCAAGTGCACCGTCGTAACACCCATTCACCTAGTTTAATATTAATCCCTCAAGTGCCCTAGTGTGACACCCATTAACCTGGATTAACATTGTCCCAATCTCAAGTAGACCCCATCCCGTCCCACACGCACACAACACTGACACGAATATCAATACCCCGATGATATGAAAATCACAAACCATGCACCGACTCTTTTATAAGTAAAAACAGTTGATGCAATATACCACATGTTCAATATACAAATGATGCAACAAATACATAAGTAAAACGCCTTTGCAAAACAACCCAAATTC
This sequence comes from Diospyros kaki, assembly GCA_036245055.1. Classification (NCBI taxonomy): domain Eukaryota; kingdom Viridiplantae; phylum Streptophyta; class Magnoliopsida; order Ericales; family Ebenaceae; genus Diospyros; species Diospyros kaki. Next base: position 39,724,979 of record BSEG01000011.1, read on the forward strand.
CGGAAGGTAAAACCACTCACTAGAACTGGTCCCAATTGCGTGTAACCTAAGTTCGAGAGGGTAACACAGCCCACCTGAATCCACTATGCACATTCCAACATATTTTCAAGATAAAGGTAAAACTAGAGTCAAACCACTCACCTTACTCGAAAAGTCAAATTTTGCCTCGTAATGCGTGCTAAGCCTCAAAATATGCGTCTGAATAATTTTCTGGATTTGGCACACTTTTCTATCCTCAAATTAATCCTCAGAATTTTCTAGGATTTTTTTGAAAATTTTCTCAAATTTTTCCCAATATTTTCCTATTTTTCCTTTTCTTTCTTTTTTTTCTTTTTTTCTTTTTCTTTCTTTTTATTCTCCATCTTCTTCCTTCATCCATGCCTTGCTCCTTCTTCCTTCCAGCTAACAGAGGCTCACGCGAACAGAGCCTCGTGCGCAGCCTTCTGACGCCGTCGCTTGGCTTTCGCAGGCCTTCTCATGGCCCTTTTCCGGCCACCACGCAAGCTGCCAGCCACCGCTGCCGCCCCCTACGCGTCGTCGCCTTCCACCTGTGCTGCCAAGCTTGCGGCTATGGCCGCAACTTGCTGTGCGGCCACTCCAACAGCCTCCAACGCTCGCTACAACCACCAAAGACCGCCCCTAATCCCGTGCAACCACTAGCCAGCTTCCTCCTCGTCGCTGCTCACTCTGGTCCGAGCTGCCATGGCCGCCAGCTGCAGCTATAGCTGCTGCCCAGCCTCGATTTCCAACGGATGTTGCTCGCCTCAGGCCATCAACATCACTCTTCAACATTCCCTCTTGATTCCTCAAGCCCTTGGCCACCCCCTCAAGCTCTCGGCTCGCTTGCTTCCTCGGTTTCAGCTTTCATTTCCACCATTGCTAGCCACTGGCCGCTACTCTACTTGCTCTCTTTCTCCTTCCATTCGCCTCTCAATTTGCTCCCTTATTTATAGTCGATGCACCGACTCTTACAGCCTTGGCCACCATGCACTTGAATTACCAAGAAACTTCCTCTGGTTTGCTCACCACTCCATTCACTTGGCCATTTCCCAGAAGCTTCGTAGAAGCCATACGCACATGAGTGTATATATATATAACTATATATTACTCTATTAGTATAAATAAATTACACATTAACCCCTAAATTTCTATCTTAATTTCGCTTGGGTAAATCTCTAATTGCAATTGCCTCCTTAAATCTCAAATTAATTTGCACTATAATACCGAAAACGCAAATTTAATAACTTCAAAGTTACTCGATATTGACAATTTTGCCCCAATGTTCTTACCGAGCTATTGTTTCATCCCGAAACCAATGGAGGGTTGTTCCTTATGAAAAACTGGAGCCCCCTCAGGCTTCCGTTGACCCCCTAGAAGTCCCCTATAATAATTCAGTTTCTGAGCTCGATTCGCAGCTGTATTTTAGCTGTACCAAAAACTGTTCCTGATCCCACCTGTTTCATCACTAAAAATCATAATTCGTATCACTTGTCAATACTGTACTATTTTCCTTGGCTATCTAGGGTCCGAGGTACTCTCTTGGGCTGTTTCGGTCACTTAAGACTGCAACAGTGTGTCCTATAGCCTTTATCTTTTGATAATTCCACTTGTACCCTTCATTAAATATTAGTTATGGCCTCAAATAATTCCTGGGTATTACACTTTCTTGTCGACCTGGAATCTCCTATACTCGCGAAACCCCCCCAAAAAATTGTATCGATAACTCCTCGTATTTAATCTAGGAAGGCCCATCCTGACTTTCTAACATCTTTCAGCTCTAGGTCTTCTTTGTGGGATACGACTTTTCTCAGGCACCGGTCATCACGTGGTTCTCTGCTCTGACTCCGCCTCTTATAAGCATACCAGCGGAGGTGGCCTTCTCTGATTATCTTCTCAATCTGGTCCTTAAGGGTAGTACATTCTTCTGTCGTGTGGCCGAACATACAATGGCGATCACAGTGCTTGCTAGTGTCCACATTGGGGTCGGGGTCAAGCCAAGCTCTAACATTGGGAAGTGAAATTATCCTCGAATTGTATACTTCTTGGAAGATCCAATCTCTCCTTATCATCAGCAAGGTGTAAGTGTCATAGCACAACTGGGGCGACTCGGGACCCCTGGCTGGCTTTCTTCACCCTTTGGCTTGGTCCTTGTTCTCACTTTTGCGGCCGGGCTCTTTATCTAGGTGGCGGTGATGCTTGGTGGATGGGTCTAACCGTTGATTCGGTTGTGGCTAGACCTATGGTTAGGAGCTATTGCGTCTGGCGACCAACACTTCTTTTACATTTATATAGCTAGCTACTCGCACTTAGAGTTCATCAAGGTCGGCGGAAGGCTTCCAAGCCAGAGAGTCGGCAAAGGGCTCGAGTTTGAGCCTAGTCATGATGGCATGCATTGAGATAGCCAGATTGAGATCTCTGATTTGAATGGCCTCATGGTTAAATCGGTGCATGAAAGCTAGGAGTGTAATAACTGAGAAATTTTAAAAAGACTCAAGGATAAATTATCTTGGGGCAAAAATAAAATTTAAGGATAAATTGAGGGTATAAGAGTAATTTATTACCGTATGAATGACCGAATCCACTGCAGGGAATGCCCCGAAGTTGAGATTCCAAAAGAAAATGATATAGCTGTAATAAGTATTTCAAGGCATAATTTATGGCATCAAAAGAAATGAGATCAGGAATAATTTTCGGTACAGCTAAAATGTAGTTGCTAATTAGGCTGCAATGCCGAATTATTATAGACGACTTTCGAGGAGTCAACAGAAGCTTGAGCGGGCTTTTTTTTTTCATAAGGAACTACCCTTCGGTGGTTTCAAGAAGAAACGAAGAGGTTTAGGGCCAAAACGAAGATTCAGGCGTAAGTACAATTTTTGGAAATTGCTAGAAGAAGGTCTAAATGATGTTTTTTTTGGAATCTTCAAGGGTCAAATGAATGTTTTAGGACTTGAGGGACTTATAGACAATTATCAAAAGTCGAGGGGCTTGGTGAAAGAGGGCCAAAATGAGAAAACCAAAATCAGTAGGATAAAAATGCAAAAACTCAAAAATGGCAGCATGGGAAAATCTAACTAGCACATGGCCGATCGGCCATGGCCGATTTCGGCCACAAGGTTGCACGAGGGATGGTCGAGGGAGCATCTTTTGTAAAGGGCTTGGTCGACAACGGCCAATGGGTTGGCTAGAAAAGCAAAAAGAAAGTGGCCGAAAATGGCTGGATTTTTGCACGCCTGCAACTTGGATTTTTGGTCAGCTAGGGTCGTTTAAGGATCGATCCCGGGGAGGTTCAAGCTCTTAAGGGGTCGGGTAAGGCGGCCAAGGGCATTTGGTTTCTCGAAAATGCCTATAAATAGGCGTTCTTGGTGGCCGAAAGTTAGAAGAAATTGAGCTTCAAATTGGCCACAAAATCAAACAAGTTGAGAGTCCATTTTAGGGGGCTTTTGTTGCCTATGTCCTGAGGATCATTTTTGGTAAATTTCAGGCATTTTGGTGGCCGTTTGATGGCCGTTCGAGGCTTCACCGAAGTTGGAGACGGGCAATCTGGCCAAGGCTTTGGCTAGCTAATCGGAAGGCTTTCGGAGCTCCTTTCGAGGCACAAATCATGCCATGAGGATCGACTGGATGAGGGCTTGAAGGAGGCATCAAAATCCCAGATCGTTGGCATGACTATCGTTGGAGAAGACGATCGGCGCGTGCTGGTCACGCGCTACCTCTCACCAGCGCCGAGTCACCCTAACACGTGCATGTGCATACGGGCCTGTGGGTAGTCCAAAAAATTTGGAAAAAATTCCTAAAAATCTAGAAAAATGTTTTGCGGGGGTTCGTGCAAAAAGATTTGGGTTTAGGCTTCCTGATGTCTTGGTTTTAGCATCAAAGAACATTGTTTTGCATGACAACGTACCATCGGGGTAAGTCCAGTGTTTTTCCCTTGAAGTTAATTGGATATTATGAATTGTTGTGAAATTTGATTTGAGAAAAAAGTTTCGATGGTGTTTATTGACATTTTTAGAAAGAAAAATGAGAGAAAATGAAGGAAAAGTGAAATAAATGGAATATTGAGGATATTTAGTGATTAAATATCATTTTTATGATTGAGGTGATCGAGATGATATGATTAGTGCAACTTTTGAGAATTGGCATGAGAATCGAGATCGGGCACGCATATCGAGGCGGTGTGCGCTTTTTGAGATGTCTTGATCTTTGGGAAAATGTGAGTTTTCCTATCCTAACTATGGTTTTGTAAGTGGTTTTCTCACAAGAACTTATATTCATGATATGTTTGTTATATATGCATGATGTTATGAATGCAATATTCATTTTGTCATATTGCATGGAAAGTCGTGTTAATTGCATGGCATGATGTTATTGTCATATTGATGTTTGTGCATGGAAATGGGATGTCACCCCCAGAGTGTAGTTGTAATTCTCCTAGGGCAATAATGGAATAACGTTAGACTTATCCTACAGAGGTTCAGGATTTATCTAGGATTCTGTGCTAGGCTAGTGGGCCTGGGAAGTTACATTAAAGGCACATGTTAATCATGTTATGCATCATGCATTCGTATATATATATATTTTGGACCCCCACTAGAAGTTCTATCTTTTAATGGGTTATGTCCCTAGAACATTCAACATTCCAGTTTAGACTTGCAGCTTAGGTAAGGAATAGGTTGAGATGAGATGGCACGTGATGGCGTAGCCGATGGATTCAGCGAGCTGATTCGAATATGTTTTAGCTTATGCTTTATTGATTATTAGTCTTGTTAGAATGTTTATGGAATCTCCATATATTTTATATTTGAGAATATGATGTAATATATGGTATGAATTCTTTATGATATAATATAAGGTAAATTCAGGTATGTACCATATCAGGTTTCGATTATCGTTTCCGCATATTATGAATGATTTGCTGGGGGTTTTGTTTGGAATTCGGTACTTAAGGTTTAAGTTATGTATTGAGAAAGAAAGAAAAAATAATTTATGTATATTTTGGGCCCCAACATAGTGACATGCTTTGTAAGAGAAAAGTGGGGTGTTACAAAGAGCGACCGATGTTATATGATGAGCTCTCTTGGTGGAGAAGTGGGCGAGGAAGCGTGTGGCAAGCTCGGAGAAGTCATGGATGGAGCTTGGCTCCAGAGTGGAGAACCACAACAAGGCAGACTTCTTCAAAATGCTAGGAAAGCTCGGCACATGATCGAATCAATTCCCCCACTTAACAGCATCAAAGAGTTGAACATTATCAGGTGCTCCTAGGGATCAGTGGTTCCGTCATATAGCTCCAATGTGACAAGAAGGCAGAATCATTCTAGCAGAGGGACATACATGATGAACTCTGAGAATGGGGTGACTCAGAGTGTACAAAGATGCTAGCAATGGAGAAGGGGGGTGTGAGTGGCCTGAAGCTGTTGATGACAGCTAACGTCTGCTTCGTCGTCAACCTGCTCGTGCTAGTTGCGCTGCTGGTTGCAGGTTAACTCTATAACTTGATCTTGAAGTTATCGAATGGTTTGGAGGTGGGCCTCCATGGTTGCTGGATTCTCTAGCTAGTGGTTGACAGTGGTGTTCGGAATCTCCTGGTTTGGGGCCATGTTATATGGGTTCTAGTTCTAACCATGAATAGTTTGTAGAGGAGATTAGGGATTCAATGTGTGGAGTAGGTAAGTTTTACTAGGACTCACGATGTGCCCCAAATGTTCATTTCGGCCCAACGGGGTTGGCAAGATTGGCTGCAATAGCGGTGGAGTGTCATGGTCTGACAAGGGCGACTAGCACCTGCAAACACTCTGACACTTAAATTATTGAGGATTCGAAATAGCAAAGTGCAGGGTTGGAAATAACATATATCGACTTGTGATCAGGCTCGTTTATATATAGATGAATGTGCCTTGTGTGTTGCCAACCATCATGAAAAGATAGAGGATCGAGATATATAGTAGTAACATGGATCATCTTTGAGAATCTCAAATTTGATGAAAATTACAGGCTAATAAGAATGAGTATGCGAGTTACTCAAAATTGATAAGATTCGTTACTAGTACAAAGATCTTAACTTATATAGAATGGCTATCTGACCTTCTTAGGCTGAGTTCTAGGCAAATGGTTGGGCTTTGGAAGTGTAGGCCCATTTGGAAGGGTAGGCCCATAGTCTAATAGATCAGTACGGTCCAAAGATGATAAAATATCTTGATTAATTCTCTGCTAAATTGGGAATCCAATCCACGAAGATAATCCAGATCTTTTGGAATATGAACCTTCAAAACGCGTGGCTCTCTTGTCTAGGCCTCAATTCGGTGGCTGCCCTCACTTTTCCTTTTCAGTCACCGAATTAGGCAATGGGTTTAATTAATGGGTAAGAAAATTAATTCATGTGGCAACATCATTTAATTAAAGGCCATGGGAGTTTCCCCACTCTACCTTATTCCAATCCCAAACACACTATGACATGTCAAAGGCTTAGGACTCGGAGCATAAGGATAGGTTGTCTTGTCATCCTCGAGCTCAAGGGGGCTGTTCAATCCTACCCTCACATCACTAGCCCAGCTGTGGCACCCAGCTCTCTCTAAAATAAAATAAACATACTACTTTATATTTGGATTCACACGGCTAGCAAGCTAGCTAGCTTTCAAATGTTCACAATATTCTCATATTCTTCATTTAGTTTCACGTTTCGAGTGAGTCCTTTTGTATAACTACGGCTTAAAAGGGTTTAAGATTTAAAATTTATAATTTCAAGTGATAGATCATTGCATAGAGATAGAGACAGATAGTTGTCAAATTATATATTTTCTTTTCTTTGCTTACTACCACCCTCACCCTCAATACATACCCCTTTTTCTCTTCTTGCTTTTCCCACCTCCCCTTCTTTGTCTTTCCCTCTATAAAAGATAGTGAAAGTCAATGGATGCTTTCAAGTAAACTCAACAACGACGACGACTAGGAGGAGGAGTAGAAGACAGAAACTTGAGTTGACTTGGATGGATATTCCAGTTGAATCGATTATGGTTAATTAGTTATTTATTAGCTAATAATGTACTGTAAAGTGACTATAGTCACAATGGGAATGGAGCAGGGTCCTTCCCGTTTCATATCATGCAATGATTATTTCTATCTACATTCAATTTTAATATTTAAAATAATACTTGTATATTATCGTATTATATCATATCATGTGTAATAAATTAGTGCAAAGTAGCATTTGAATTTGGGGGGGGGGGGGAGTAGAATAGGAATTTGATGGTACTAAGTGGTTGGAAAAGCCGCAGATAATTAAATTGAGAGAGAGAGAGAGAGAGAGAGCGAGCAGGGGGCACACGCGTTGTTTGAGGCATGGCGAAATGGAAAATGAAAATGGGGACGCGCCGCTCGACAGGCAGGCAGGCAGCAAATAGCAATAGCATTCGCATCGCGGACGTAATTTAAAGTAACGTGAATGGCGGTGTCTCTTACTTTATGTCTCCTTCCAAAACCATTCCCTCCTTTCCTAGCTACGTTTCGACATCTCCAGATCCACTTTTAATACGTATATATACTATTACATAAATATTATAATATATATAAAAGTTTGTGTGTGATATTGTATAACTCTTGTTGGTTTACGCCGCATGGCTGGAGAAGTTCCAACCGTGGATGTCTACCATTAGCTAGACGCAATGATCAAAACTAATTAATAATAAAAAATAGTTATTTCTTTTCTTCTCTTTTCTGGAGATTATACAATTCAGAAGAGGACGGGAGACGTTGCTGGGCCTCCAATCCCATGTGCTGCAGTGCGGCGGTAATTGAAAATAAGTTTGCGTGGAGAGAGAGAGACAGAGACAGAAACAGAAACAGAGAGAGTACTGTACTGGACCTCACTAACCCACCCCGGCCACCTCTGTTAAGATTCTTTGGCTAACGCCGTCAACTCTGCACCTGCTCCGAAAGCGCGTGAAAACGGGCTCCACCCAAACCCAAACCCAAACCCAAACAAACAAAGAAAGTTGGTCCCCTATGCTTCTCCCGTTGCATTTCCCTACGACTGACTCCGAGAGAGAGAGAGAGAGAGAGACAGAGGAGAGAAGAGAGAGAGCCCCCGCCACGCATGCTAATAATTTCCAAGAAATTTCATGCCACTTGTTCCTTTCTTTTCTTTCGTTTATATATATTATCTGGCTGGATGGAGATCAATCTTTTCAGATAATAATTAAAACTGAAATATCGATTTTTCTTTTCTTTTTTTATCAAAGGGTATATATATATATATGTATATATGATCAAAAGAACTATACAAATACACTCGCCATACCCAATATCGATCTTTCTTTGATATATAATAGCCTGTTTCAGTTTCTGTAATTTTTATTACCTGACTTGACTGACTCGAGTAGTTTCATACGTAATGTAGTTGGCCCCCTTGGACTGGGCTTGGTTTGGCGTGGGTCCACCATTTGGTGCTCATGGAACGCTGACAGCCTAATCAACAGCCTGGAAAGAGCTGTGTTTGGCAGTTTGGATTAAAAATCCAGCCCCAACTCCAACCCCAACCGATTGAGAAGAAGAGTGATATGATTTCATGACGCTGTTCCACTTCCATGGTGTCCGCGATGCCATTCCATTCTTGTAATGTAATCTCAAACTGGGCTGCTTGCTTCGCCACCATTTCCCCATTTCACTCCGCCGCACATATGCCGCTCTCTCGCTCGCTCTCTCTTCCTCTCTTGTTGTGAGGTAAGTCTGCTCATCAGTTTTGGATCTTTTTTTCCTCTTTCGTCTATTTTTCTTCAAAATAGCTTCGCACGCATCAATTTCTGGTCCGTATTTCTGTAAAGTTTCCATTTTTACATTTTTTTGCTACTCTTATAATTATTTGTTCCATAACTAAACTGGGTGGTGGGAACGAAATACCTTTACATTACATTTGATCTGCTATCTTGCTAATACGATTGCGGGTTCATTGGGCCTGCAGCATTTGGATGAAGGCGTGTCTGCTAAATTTCAGGTCTTTTGGATTCTGGGATTTTCATATTCATAAATATAGATACCTAACCAGTTCCTATCATCATCATCATCATCATCAATTCTGAGGATTTTGCTTCCCAAGAATGGTAAAGATGAAGCTAGTCGAGTGTGTGCATCTGCTTCTAGTCGTTGTTCTGTTTGGATCTATGGTTCTCGAATCCTCTGCCTCTTTCGTCCCGGTTGATAGCTACTTGATTGCATGTGGATCTTCCCAAAATGTAGAGTTCCTAGGTCAGATTTATGCTCCGGATTCGGGCCATTCGTCAGTTTCATTGAAATCTCAAGGCAACTCTATCGTGGCTTCGTCTAATTCGAGTACTGTTCCTTCTCCACTCTATCAGTCTGCTCGAATTTTCCCCGCTACATCATCTTACAAATTTGATATCAAGCGAGAAGGTAGGCACTGGGTCCGCCTCTACTTTTACCCTCTTCCGGACCCGGGCCACGACTTGACATCTGCTTCTCTCACTGTAATCACCGAAAATTTTGTTCTCTTGAACAACTTCACTTTCCAGAACTACAACGGTTCTTATCTGTTCAAGGAGTATGCAATCAATGTCACTTCGGACAACCTGATCCTTACTTTCATCCCTTCCAATGATTCGGTTGCATTTGTAAACGCAATTGAAGTTGTCTCTGTACCAGATGAGCTGGTCCCTGATCAGGCACTAGCTTTGACCCCTTTCGCCCCTTTTAGTGGCCTTTCAGGGTATGCCCTTGAAACCGTTTACCGCCTGAACATGGGTGGTCCTTTGCTCACTGCTCAGAATGATACGCTTGGAAGAACTTGGGAGAATGACAAGAAGTACCTCCATGTGAACAGCTCTGCGGTTAATGTTTCAGTCAGCCCCGCGAACATAAAATATAAAGCTGCTGTGACTCCTGATATTGCGCCAAATTGGGTTTATGCCACCGCTGAAACCATGGGAGATGCTAATGTGCCCAATATGATGTTCAACATAACTTGGGTCCTTCCTGTGGAGCCAAACTTCACCTATTTTGTGAGAGTACATTTCTGTGATATTGTCAGCGACTCCTTGAACAGTCTTGTGTTCAATCTATACATAAACTCTGATATTGCTCTTCAGAGCGTGGATCTTTCAACCTTAACAAGTGACTTGGCTGTGCCCTACTATAAGGATTTTGTTTCCAATTCTTCTGCCGCAGATTCAGATACATTGACCGTCAGTGTTGGTCCGGATACAAAGGCTGACATCACGCGTGCAATCATGAATGGTTTGGAGATCATGAAGATTAGTAATGAAGCCAGAAGTTTGGATGGGCTTTTGCCTGTTGAGACTCTCCTACCCGTATCACCCTCAAGAAAGAACGAGATAGGCATTATAGTTGGTTCTGTTGCGGCAGCTTTGGCTGCATTGGCATTTATCTATTTCTGTTATTGCTGCTTGGTCTCCCGCAGATCAAAGACTGCGCAGCAGGGCCAGGGGCATACATGGCTTCCTCTCCCCTTGTATGGAAACTCCCAAACAATGACGAAAATGTCTACAATGTCTCAGAAGAGTGGAACCGCAAGCTGCATCTCATTAGCTTCCTCCAATCTTGGTCGGTTTTTTACATTCCAAGAAATTATGGATGCAACTAACAAATTTGATGAGAGCTCACTTCTAGGCGTTGGAGGTTTTGGTAGGGTCTACAAAGGAACACTGGAAGATGGGACTGATGTAGCTGTGAAGAGAGGAAACCCAAGATCTGAGCAAGGTTTAGCAGAATTTCGGACTGAGATTGAAATGTTGTCCAAGCTCCGCCATCGTCACCTAGTCTCTCTCATTGGCTATTGTGATGAACGGTCGGAAATGATACTGGTTTATGAGTTCATGGCAAATGGGCCTCTCAGGAGCCATCTTTATGGAACGGATCTCCCGCCACTCTCATGGAAGCAGCGGCTTGAGATATGCATTGGGGCTGCTAGGGGGCTCCATTATCTCCATACAGGGGCAGCTCAAAGTATTATTCACCGGGATGTGAAAACAACAAACATTCTCTTGGATGAGAACTTTGTAGCCAAAGTTGCAGATTTTGGTCTGTCTAAAACAGGTCCATCTCTGGATCAGACACATGTGAGTACTGCCGTGAAAGGTAGCTTTGGGTACCTTGATCCTGAATACTTCAGGAGGCAACAGCTAACAGAGAAGTCAGATGTGTATTCTTTTGGGGTGGTTCTGATGGAAGTTCTCTGCACAAGACCAGCTTTAAATCCCGTTCTCCCAAGGGAGCAAGTTAATATTGCAGAATGGGCGATGACTTGGCAAAAGAAGGGGATGTTGGATCAAATCATGGATCCAAATCTGGTTGGGAAAGTAAATCCCGCTTCCCTTAAGAAGTTTGGAGAGACGGCAGAGAAATGCCTGGCTGACCATGGTGTGGATAGGCCATCAATGGGTGATGTTCTGTGGAATCTAGAGTATGCTCTCCAGCTTGAGGAGACGTCATCAGCTCTCATGGAGCCTGAAGATAACAGCACAAACCATATACCGGCCATTCCATTGACTCCATTCGACAACAGCATCAGCATGGTTGATGGGGTGACTTCTGGCACTGATGATGATGCAGAAGATGCTGCCACCAGTGCTGTTTTCTCACAGTTGGTAAATCCCCGTGGAAGATGAGAAATTTATGGCCACATCCTTGTGCACTGGGCATTGAATGACCAATGAAAAGATTGGTTATTCCAACTTCAGTGGTGATTGGACATCTTCCATTCCAAGTAAGGGAAGGTTATGTTTTTACCTTTACTGTCACGAGTTCACACCTGAATTTTATTTTATTTTTTGGCGATAATATGATTAATTGGGTATGTATTATAGTTCATTGATGGGAGCCAAACGATCCATCACAGGTTGTGTTCGATTTATCACAGATGTAATATTTTTTCAATTTGAATCAATGGAAGTGCAAACTCTCCGCATATTAAATGTTATCTTCATGTTCCCACATTTGGTTATGCGTTTCTTTATTTTGTATAGCTGTTTTGTTTAAAAACAAGCAAATATAGAAGAAAATAAAGCTTTTGGCATCCTTGTTGCTGGCATGGAGCTGCTTGTTTTATAGAAGAAATAAAGCAATCGTTTTCATTGCATCGAAAGAGTTCCCAAACACACTTCGGGAAGGGAAACTTTCAAGACAAAACCCTTGTAGCAATTCCTGGATCAAAGATGTCTGCTTTATACCAGGAAACCTTTAGTATAAATAGTGGGTTTGTTCTAGTGATGGTGAAATTAGGAAACACGGTGCTTCCAAGTCTTCTAAAAATGAGATGGGAATACAAGACTCTTGCTCTTCCCATATTATGCCAAACTAAACAGTACTTGTCGCTCTTATCCTGCTTTTGGCTGTCCGCAGTTTTATGTTTCGATGTTGTCTTGTCTCTTTTTATATAGTCATCATTGTACCTGCATGCATTAGATTGTTCAACAAGATGATAATGCAATAATGGTGGGGGAAACATTAATTAATTACTATTCAAGCAACATCAATTCAGTTATTCACCATGAAACAGTTTCACAGATTGTTTGAGAAAGCCATGGAGCTCTCACCAGTCGCTGCTTCCCGCACTCAATTCCATTTCCACTAGTGGCTCCCCTCCCCTGGGGCAGCTTAGTGTGTCATAACCTATAGCTATAGCTGGTGTGAAACCTCAGCTGCAGAGAACATAGCGGGATCGCATTCTGCAGATAGAAGTAGCTTTCACCTCCTACGTACCAATGGATGGGCTGCAGCACTGGCTCGGCCGAATTTCTTAATTAAAAGATGGATGGCCTTCAACCTCTGGGTCTCAGGAAAGGCGGTGGTAGAACCTCAACCATGACTCTACCTAGCCAGGTGAGCAAATTAAGCAGCCATCTGAAGGTACGAACGTGGTACTTTAATTAATTGGATTCTGTCTGTCTGTCTGTCTTCCATTAATTCCTAGGTCACAGGTGCTGGTACATCGATTGACATTTCTTCTGCGACTTCTGGAAAGGGCGACTAGAAAACGACTATTGCTGGATTATATATATATTCTTGATGGTCTCTCTCTACTTTAAAAGGTGGTTTTCTGGGATTTCCTCAAGGATGGATCATATATATCCCTCGGGTACACATCTAGCTAGATCCTAATTAACTGCCATGGCCATCCAACTAACATAGTAGCTAGATAGTCAATTATTAGTGTTGTTGCTAAAATACAATAACAAAATTTATAGTTGAAGAATCGGCTTCCAGGTCATTGAGAGCTTGCAAGACAGAATCTAGTTAGAGGTGTGGGGTGTGTCCTGCTCGGGCCCTCTGTTTAAATCAACTCAGTCAAAAATCAAAAGAATATTTAATGAGTTTTTATAGAGTTTTTGGTATACCTTGAAGAGTGGGGAGCCACCCCTATTTATAGAGGTGATAGTTGACAAATGGTAAGAGTCTCCCTTTATTTTGGGACTGAGATTGACGTTGTCTGTTCCGGCTTGGAAGGCGATGAATTTGGAGGTGATTTGCCTTGGTCTTGGTGGGGATGCAAGTCGGAGAAGTCTCTGCTTTGGTAGTTTTTAAAGCATGCTTTCTGGAGGGTCTCTTAAGAGACTGGGAGGGTCTCTGGGCTTTGTACTTTTTGAGCCTTCTTTGTTGTGTTGGGCTTGGTTTTTTTAACTTTGGTTGACACATCAATTAGGAATTATATGGAATGGGGCAGGGATCAAATTAATGAGTTTCTTCAAATGGAAGTTGTTCCTTCCAACCCAAAATGGTGGTCGACTGGAGAGCTTAAGGCAACGACAAGTCTAGTCACAGCGGTATTCACGATGAGGGTGACACTTGTAAGCACTCTGACACTCAAATTAGTAGGGATTCAAGATGACATAGTTTCTTTAAAGTTGAAAAGAGCATACCTCCATTGGTGGCAAGGCGGGCTTATATGGGGGAGAGCGTGATCCTTGCGTAATCGCTGACCATTACAAGAGGATAAGGAGTCAAGGATCCTGGCACTATTGAGGATGAGGGTGAAGATGAATGATCAAGAATCCTGAGGTCATTGAGGCCTATTGCGGGTGCGGGGGTCTCGAACAACATTGACGGGATGAGGATGTTGTCGAGCTACCATGAGTTGAGGTCGGGTCTAGAGATCGAGCCTGGTGCTGGGTTATGGGCCTAACGTCGAGCTAGGCTTCTTATGGTTAGTACAATCCACAACCCCCTAGGTCGGATGTTCACAAGGGTGAGCATTTAAGCTCGGGATGCACAGTCTGAGGTTATGACGTGTTTCAATGTCGGTCGTACTTGAGCCGAGCTTTGGGGGTCGTTTCGTTATCCTATCGGGTGATGTATTGTAACGTCTCACTCCCACTTATAGGTGCCACTTGTGAACAATCATCCAAACTGCTCACATGCCTGGCCATTTATGAAAGGCAGACTATGTTTCAACACGAAACGCCCTAGGTGGGAACTAGGTTTCGTCCTTCCCTTCCCTCAGTCCTAGGATCAACTAGTAAATTTGAGGTTTAACCATACCACACTTGGCTAATTAATTTCTATTAAGTTTGCCCAATCATCATTTTTAATTATTCTTCTTTCCAATAATTCCGTTGGGCTTCATATAATTTAAAATTCCAAACACCTCATTGGTTTAACCAATTTCGAGGAAAAATTTATAATTTTTATTTTCTAAAAATTTCGACATTTATCTTCAAAAATACCCAAAAAATTCATTTATTTAGAAAATTTCTCCGAAACCCAAAATCAATCAAGAAATGTCCCAAAATCCCCATTTTTTCCAAATTTTTTTAAAAAAATTGGCCGGCAAAGGCTGCTGGCAAGCCCAGGGCCTCACAGTGCGTTGGCTGCTCGGATTGGCCACGGGCTGCGTGCATCTGCGCCCCTACGCCCCAGCTGGCGGGCACTATGGCCCTGCTGTTGCCTTCCACCACTTTTTTTTTGCTTGGGCTTTCTAACCCTAAATTTCCAAAAAACAAATACCCACTTTTTATATCCCAAAAAGCCCCATTTCACAAAAAAACAATAACACCAAAATAAACCTCAAATATACTTCCAAAGTTCCCTTTCATTTCACACAAAAAGCCCCATTTCACAAAAAAACAATAACACCAAAATAAACCTCAAACATACTTCTAAAGTTCCCTTTCATTTCACAATTGAGGCTTACACAACTCTCTCGATGCTTACATAACAAGCATCCAAATAAAATACAACACATGAATCAAATATAACAAGAATAGGCTTTCCATAAGCCATACAATGTTCTTAAATCTTCATTCCCATGCATCCACATGTTATTCCATGCTTGCCTTGATTTTTCTCATGGCTTTACAACCTATATTTGAGGGTAAAAACCTCATGAGCTATTAAGCTCAGTAAATGTGCAATAACAATAATTATGAACATAAATATAAAATGTAATGTCAATGCATGCAATGCAACAAAGTTAAGGCTTCCATATCCTCACAACCACCTTGGTTTGAGCCTTTAGTCTACCATACCCCACATAACGTTATGGCTATAAGTCCTTGAACACAAACAATATACCAATCCACACATATTTGCTCATGAACCATATTTACAACCTTGCAAGTCACCATCCCATGGGACTATCCCTTACCTTTTTTATTCCTTGAAGCTTCAAGAATCTCTTAGCTTCATTACCATCTCTTCTCCTTAAGAGATCCTTAAAACAAAATTTTAAAGAGACTAAGTTACTATTCAAGAGAAATAAAAGGATTACTAAACTATGGAAGAGTCTTTACCTTGATCTTCTTCCTTTCTTTTCTTTTTTCTTTCATCCTCCATTCTATTCTTTCCATAAATGGCCAAATGAAGACTTGTCTTCCTTACTTGCCATTATATATTAGTTCTCCATTTTTCAATAATGAATCTATACCATTCACTAAAAGCACAATCCATGTGCTTAAGGATGACTAAATTTCAACCATCCATCTCTTTAGATTAAATTCCTCTATCTTGGAAGAAGCACAATCCATGCCATTTTCTCTATTTAAATCTCAATTCCTTAGATCCATTCTCTTTTCAAGAATAAATCTCATCCATTGGATTTTCTTGAATTTTTCATTTCTTTTCCATTTATTTAAATGGGATTATTTTCATACCCATCACATGAGAGACATAATCACTTTTTTTTTCTTTTAAATAAATCTCACATTTTCCAACCATTAATGGTGATTATTTACCTTTTTCATTTGGATTTTCTTTTTAATCCAATATCATCATCACATGAATGACTAATACCATTAACATTTGGATTTATTTAATCCCATCATTTTTACTTGAACAAGATTTTGCCAAGTGTCATATCTAGACACTAACCTTGGCTTCCAAGTTTCCATCCAAGCCATCCATGTGGCATCACCACATTTATTTAATAATTTAGGGAAAAATCAATTATTTCTCACATAATTGAATATTCTCTATTTTTCTCATTTTTCATAATTTAATTCTTTTATGGAATTTCACTCTAAATTACTAAAATACTAGTTGTGAATTATTAATCTCATTTATCTTCATATAAATACAAAAATAGGAAATTAATTCACTTCCATACTTAATTTCACCTAAGAATTATTTTTAATTTACCAAATTACCCTTTATTGGACTTCACTATCCAAATTATCAAAATGCTCCTCTCATAGGGCACAATTATTCTCAAAGATCCATCACCTTCTTAAGGGCATTTTTAGAAGTTTCTCATTTCCTTTCTCATTCTCTTAACACCAGCAACACTAGGTGTTACATTCCACCCCCCTCAAAAGAATTTCGTCCTCGAAATTCACTTTAACATACTCTTCTGCAAAAAACAATCACATTCTCGGGCTACTCATCAAATTCTCATGCTCAAGAATCTCATAGCCTAACCATTTCTCGCCTTTACCTCAGGAGCTATTTCCACCTCAAGGCTTAGCTTAGGCTTTTGGTCTTCTGACTCGAAAAAACATTCATCAACTGAATACCGCTTTGACCTCTCGCCAAACTGCACCATTGGTCGCTGGCCATGCTTACTGCAACGATGTCCATCTCTTGATGGATTTCCTTTGCCTTGAAGTATTGCTTTACAGTCCACTTCCCATTTTTCCATCAACCGAAACAAACATACGCTAACATTGCATCACTAATTAGTCT
Organism: Diospyros kaki; assembly: GCA_036245055.1. Classification (NCBI taxonomy): domain Eukaryota; kingdom Viridiplantae; phylum Streptophyta; class Magnoliopsida; order Ericales; family Ebenaceae; genus Diospyros; species Diospyros kaki. Next base: position 39,742,115 of record BSEG01000011.1, read on the forward strand.
ACCACGATTTTACGCTGATTATACATGACAACGTTTCCTATTGCCAACCACACATGGCCACGATTTTACGCTAGTCCAACCAGCAACATTTTAGCATTGATTATCCGCTGTAATGTCACTTCTAGTGCCCACAAGACACTTTGATACCCATTCTACCATGGCATACCGCTATTGATCACATGCATGTATAGCTTGAGTAGATCCTCATGGTAACTTCTCATTACCAATCAACTAACCATGCTAGCATTACATGGGAAGCAACCATTTGGCCCATCCAACCAAATTCGACCATTCAATACATGGTCTACTACCTTGACCAGTCGACCTACCTTTATCGAGAGGATTACGCATATTTGACATATTTAAGACCTTTTCAGGCAATTTCACATTTCAACCATACATGCACTATCCGAGTCTACCTCAAGTTTGGCGATGCACGTACCATTACATTCTCATCTCGAGCTTAACCATGCTCAGGCCACAACCTTCTCCCAACCAGGAGTTCTTCGTATAAGCACACCGAGATACTTAAGTCTTTCTTATTGGCCGATACTACTCGCTAGTAGGGGTCTCATACCCATACCAGGGAACTTTTCACGGAGTAGTCCCCTTTTCATTTTTCACTCAATTTTAGCTTTCACAAGCATGTCCCATGCTAGGCCTTACCTTGGTTGTTAAACCCTACCACGAGTTAGGGATCCTAGCATTGCGTTTAAAGGCGTGGAACCATTAACCGGCCCTCATCATCACCCACGGTGCGTAGTATAAGTGATCGGCTCATTACCATATACATAATCACTTATTGCATCACACCTATAGGATAACTCGTGCCTATGGTCCCATACCATAACAAGCTAATATGGTTACACCCCCCACCCTTGTAGCGATCTTCTAGCCAAATTCACTCGTCCAACTCCAATTTCATTGGGACTTTTCAAATCCCACCATTTCTCGACAGAGCCTCCTACTCTAGAGGTATGAAACTTTTTGACCATCCTAATTAGGTTCATTCTCAATTCATAATAGACACTTGACTTAAACCATTCATAATGGTTCCCCTTGTCCTCCTCAATGAAGACAATATTAGGACAACAACGAATTTCCTTTCACGGTTGTTGCATCTCAACTCTCACAGGTCAACTTAACCTACACAACCTTTATCTTGGATTAGCTTTTCTCTACCACTTTTCCATTTCTCATATGGCTTACTAATCCCCTGAAAAATTCCAGCTTCTCCTAGATTCTTCTTATACCTTCTGTTTCAATCAGCTCACATCACTCGGTGAGCGACCACATTGGCTCTAATGCCACAACATCTCCACTAGCTGATTTCCTTCACAACTATTAACCTTTAGCCACGAGGTTAATTTTCCATCAATTTGCCCTGCACCAAAGCATCCCTCTAACTGTGTCAATCACAGCTATCAGGTGATCTCATCACCTAAATACCATTCCTAGGAACCAATCTCATCCCATAAGCTCTTTCTTTGAGCTCTTGACCCCCATTGGCGACATCTTAAATTCGCCCTCATCTTTCATCGAACCAACTTGATTAGCTTTAGTCGGATCGCTCAGCTCACAACCAACACAACCTTCCTCCAAACACTACACTTGCAATCACTGACTATCATTTCGATTTAAATTCCACCCACTGGGAATCACTCTTGCCACTTCTGTGGAACTCACACTTCCACTTCATGCCGTAGGACTCACCTTCCTACTCAAGCACTTACCATCACGCTGTTTTTCCCCCGGGTGATCCATCCTGTTAGAGTTCTAGTGTATTAGGAAGTTCATCCAACGTTATTGCCCCATGCTTAACTTTTCTTGGGAAAACATCTCAAGTTCTATCCAAGCCACATTTCAACACTACCATCTATAGCCCTCGATTCGAAGCAACACTCCTTTAAACGACACAATTCTGCCCCCGTCCAACCATTTTTTATAATCTTGGATCTCTTTCTCAAAATCTGCCTGGTATAGGCACCAAGACCTGCTGAACCTTTATATTAAAGGCATACACGACAATCAACCAACTTTTACATCACAGTCCTCAAGCCTTACGCTCCCATCATTGCCATCAGGTGCTACCACCTAACAACTGATCTTTTGTCATCAACTAGAAACCCATCCAGTGCTACATGAGGATACTTCCTCATTTTTGCATCGACACATTCAGGACTGACACTAGATTGTACAGTTGCGAGCCTTCACGAATTCCGAACCATGCCTTAGCCATGTGTTCAGCCTGTTACAACTCACATCACAGGATTAGAGATCCCCTTACTTGAAACCTTCGCACGTTTTAGTATTCTCATCTCATAGTTGGTTTTCATCTTGTAAGTCTCGCCCTCCATGGCACTTACTTAACATTCTAGAGCCATTTACCGACTCCACTAATCAACCCATCTTCCCGCATTACCATAAGGTCACACTGGGTCCATCATCCTAATTTACCAGATCAATTTCAATCAAACTTAACCACAACTACGTTAGCATCCTTTAGCAAGGAGCATCGCCAATGCATCTTATTATCACACCACAAGATATCACCCAATGGATTCACAAACCTTCTAACCGCCATGTCAAACTAAAGGCACTACCACGATACTTCAACCCTCACAGAAATTTAGGTCTAACCCAGACATAACCTACAACACACTCCAGTACAACACACCCCAGTTTTTTGACGTCTAATCATCTCTACCGCAAATGGGTTACTCCACATAGAGGGTTGCAGTCGCTCCTGTGAACTAACTATTTGTATCTAGTGGTCCCTAGCATTAGACCCGTCACTAGTAGACATCAACCACAACGTTATTCCCACGCTAAACCTGTTTCTTTTCCATGTGTTTCTTTCTCAAAAATCTCGAGATGCTACAACACCTGAACCTTCGCCAAACCGTTTCGTCATTACTTTACCGAAATAAAGAGCTTAACCCCCACTTGGGTGTAATGCCCCAACAGCTCTTATTACTCGCAGTTGAGTTGTGGGACTGACCACAACTTTCGTCACCCCTACCACGCATCTCACAGCTCCTGAGCCCCTGACCATCTGAATAATCACCATGTTGCCCTGTGCTTTAGGCGAGCCAACACATCGTCATCATTACCATGTGGCTCCCATACACTGGCCCAACACTGGTTTCCCATCGTGTTACCCTGTGTTTCGAAGAGTTAATACCTAGTCATCAATATCGTGTTGCTCCCTTACACTGGCCCAATAATAGTTCCCAACAGCATTGCTCAGGACCATCACTGATTTGCTTCGCACCCGTAGTATGACTCTAGGCCTTCCGGTCCCACCTCTGATATCAAAATTAGCATGGCTACCCCACCACATTCGTAGCCATTAACCCCACCAAGCTTCCTAACTCGGTTACTAATCCATTGGAACATTACCACGTTCCACGATTCCTCCATAGGACTACTCTAGATGTCTTATCCCTTGAAGGAGACTATCGGTCTCACCTGACCAAATTCCTAAGATGCTGCTCCAGATCTTCGGCATCTGATCGTCACTTGCAATTCACTAAGTTTCTCTGACCGATAGGCCACCTGCCCTCATCGCGAGCCAACTCATTAGTCCTCTGCCACATGGTCCATAGCATCAAATCCGTCACTACGAGCCTTGCACCTGTAGCATTATGCTACTATAAAGCCTCTGCGAGCTACGATGGTTCCACCACCCTCGACCAAAACAACCTCAAGTTCACACCATGAGCCTTGCTCCTCAAGACTTTACATCTCTTACCACCTAAGAGAATCTCTAACCACTCCAAGTCTTGAGGCCTAATGATCTTACCCCACAAGATCATACCTCATGGCTTCCAACCAACATTTGAAAGTTCCAACTTTCCATAATAATAGATCCAAGTCCATCATGATTCATTTTGCCACCTAACTCATCCCAAAGCTTGACTATCAATGATCTCTCAATCCATAACTGATATGCTGAGCCTACCTCAAGCTCTGGCACCCTTAACCCAGGGCACCTACCATTACCCTTTAAGTAAATCGAGACCTCCCGTCTCTCCTTGCACACCCATAAATGCATTCAATCACTATGCCCAGCTCGGCCTTCCAGCACGTCTCACTTGGGCTTCCATGACTTGGAATTACAAACTTGGGGCCTCTACTTCACTTATCACGCCCTTGCCCACTCGGCATCCAAAGTTGGCATTTTCGATGCGCGCATAGCCCATGGATGTCCTGTTGCCATAAACTCACCGCCCTCCGCCCACACACCTGTTTATACCCCTCATTGGGTGATCTCTTCGTCTCCCCAACAAGGATCTCGTGACCTTAGGCCTCATTCCCGACCCCAAGCATCATAATGATGGTCTATTCACCTCTCATCTCCCGACCTTAGGTGTCCCGCCTAACCCCAAGCTCACCATGAAAGTTTAATTGGCCCCTCATCCATCATTCACATGAACAATCACTTGGCCTTTTACAACTAGGACTTCTAATCCAATAGCTCTCACACGCATATCAACGCATGTCCAACTCCTTTTATCCCCAATCTGGATTCCCCTGGATTCTAGCTCGACCCACTAGGGATTTTTCATCTCATACAAACACCCACTAGGGTCCATTTTCCACCCATCTATCATTTCTTAGGATAGATCTTGTTTCCTCATGAAACCAACTAAGGTCCACCCATACCTTAGGCACATCCCTTCCGGGATCGCCATAACCATATGATCACTTCGAACCACATGCATTTAGCATGCACACCTCACACACTAATCCCCTCAGAGCCCTTCCGAAAACTAACGTCATGCCTACCTGGCCATGACACGCATTAGCTTCACATGCTCGCTCCACCTAGAGCCTCACTGCAAGTAACATTATCTTACTCCCTTCTTGGAGCTCATCACACAACCCGTTAACGACTCATTCCTTGAGCTTCGAGGTAATTTCCACTTTAGCTTACTCTATTTCAAGCACCGAACCTTTATCGCACCACCTCTAAGGGATGCTCATACATGCTTGACCATTTCCCCGACATAGGGATGCTCCACTAATCCCTTCCTGGATTAGTTATACCTCAGGGTCTCCTTGCCCTTTCATGATTCGGCTTCATGCCCCCCCACACAAGGCCTCAACACTTCGATCACAAAGAGCTCTCATCCTTAGAACACTTCATATACCCCCAAATATCCATATTCAGGTTCTCAACACCAACACCCATACTTAGGCTTTTGACTCTTCTTTGCTCGACCCATATACCTCTTATGAAATATCATCTCAACCCATAATATTTTCCTATTCCTATAGCAGGAATATCCGAGCACTTCATTTATATTGCCACAGACCTCAATGCCTTGGCCCAACTCCTAGGGTCCCCTAACATATGGTCTTACTTCCAAGGTCTTCAGGTCAACCTTCTTCCAATTTTATGCCAAGCATCCTTCACTCGACACTCTAACCACAGCTCTAATACCAACTGTAACTCCTCGTTCCCACTTATAGGTGCCACTTGAGAACAATCATCCAAACTGCTCACATGCCTGGCCATTTATGAAGGGCGGACTATGTTTCAACATGAAACGCCCTAGGTGGGAACTAGACTTTGTCATTCCCTTCCCTCAACTCCAAGATCAACTAATAGATTTGGATTTTAATCATCCCACACTTGGCTAATTAATTTCTATTAAGTTTACCCAATCATCATTTAATTCTTCTTCTTTCCAAAAATTCCATCGAGTTTCATATAATTTAAAATTCCAAACACCCCATTGGTTTAACCAATTTCAAGGAAAAATTCAAAATTTTCATTTTCTAAAAATTTCGACATTTATCTCCAAAAATACCTGAAAAATTCCTTTATTTAGAAAATTTCTCCAAGGCCCAAAATCAATCAAAAAATGCCCCAAAATCCCCATTTTTTTCAAATTTTTTTAAAAAATTAGCCGATAGGGCTTGTTGGCGCACCTAGGGAAAACATCACTTGTATTGGAGGAAGGAGCTGAGTTCCATCATGGGGCTGGAATACTGGAGCTTAAGCCCGGAGAACTAGGTGATGGTGGACTTGCTTGAGTCTTGTCTAATATTGGAGACGTCGGTTCTCCTCAAGCACAACAACTACCAAAAGGGTTTAGCCGAGTACAGGGGTCGATTTTTGTCTTATACTTCCATTTTCGATTACTATTTGTTGTTACTCACATTGTTTGTTTGTTGTTTCAAGCTCAATGGCTCCAAAAATGTCAGTTAAGTAGATTAGGAGATGCTTAGAGAAGAAGCGGGCTTATGTGAGTAACAGTGGGCTAGCCGAAAGGGTTGTCGAGAAGGCCCCTATCGCTGAGAAAGCCACCGCATCTTCTAGGGGTCTTACGCTGATTTCTTGAGCCGCCACCAAAACAACATCGGTAAGGGTTCTAGCACTCCCCCAAGTTGAGGAGCTAACGATTTCTGAGGTGGCCTCGCTAACCTGAAAAAGACCAAGGGTTACTCAAGAAGAGGAAGCAAAAATGTTCAACGCCCTAAGTGCCATTGGTGATCATTGGGTGCTGAGTCTAACCCGGGAAGCCTCTAAAGCACTCAGTTCTGCCTCGAGGCATTCATTGATGAGCATCTGTCTGCCTCGTCAAACTAGAAGAGAATGCTGGATCTTGGGTAACTCAGGATGTGCCGTTGGGCTGAGCTACAGGCCCTCTGCCTCGTAAGCGCTTACTGGTTGATAGAAGTGGAGTCCCATGCTCTGTAGAAGAGGATAATCAGGTGAAGGGGCAGCTAGCTGAGGAGATGGCACAGCTACAAAAGTGGGCTGAAGATGTGGAGGCTTTGGCTCATAAGGTGTCCAGGCTAACCAAGAAATTATTAGACCAACAAGATGCCTCATAGCAGAAGTTGGACAAGTTGAAGGGGGAGTTCTTAGAGACTGAAGCTGCGACCCATGAGAAGGAGAAGAAGTTCGAGACTGAGCTTGTGACTACGCGATTTCAGGTTGACCAAGCTAGGCTAAAGGCTGTCAAGATGAAGGACGAGGCCAACAAGGCTCAAGATAAGGCGGAGAGCTTGATGGACGAGGCTGTTGACCAGTTCATAGTGGGCTACGAGAAGGCCTTGTCCCATGCTCAGGCATTCTTCCGTAGTGTCGACTTCTCGACGTTCAACCTGTTTAAAGAGATCAAGGATGGATAACTTGTGGATCTGATTGTAGCAAACCAAGCTAGTCAAGTCGAGGTCTCGGCAGAGGTGTCGGAGGTCGTAGGGACTAGGGCCAAGGAAGATGCCAATCAACCTGGCAAGCTCGTGGTTGTTAACCCCTCTTCCAAGACAGCTATTGAGATTGAGATTGGGCCAGCTTTTGAACCTTTTGTAGCCTAGATCTAAACTTTTGTAGCTTTGTAGTATAGGTCAACATAAATTTTATAATTTTGGTTGCAATGTATTGAGTAATTTTTGTTGATTACCTGTGTTGTTCGGTGTTTACTTTTTCTAGCTGGATTGTCTTTGCATGCGTGGCATTTTCCTTCAGTTTGTTCTTTTCACAAATATACAGGATTGTGTATAACTCGTTTTGTTGTGTGCTCGTTTCCTTTGCCGCTTTTTGTTTTACTTCCAACGCTAGGTTGGGTAGGTGTGTTTGCTTCAAGGGAATTAAGGGGATCGGGATGACTCGGTCCATACGCTAGGTCTGGCCTTAGCTCAGAGTGTGGACTGACTGAGCCTATTTGGTTCAAGGCGTTGGCTAAGAAGACCAAGATGGCCTGAGGTCCATATGTCAGGTCTAGCCTAAGCTTAGAGTGTGGACTAACCAAGCCTGTCTGGTTTAGGGCATCGGCTAAGGAGATCGGAATGACGCGAGGTCCACACACTAGGTCTGGCTTGGGCTTATAGTATGGATTGATCGAGCCTATCTGGTTCAGGGCGTCGGCTAAGGAGACCAGGATGACTCCAGGACATTCATTTGCATATTGAAATAAGGAAAGATAAGCACGTCTCCTGAATTCAATCTAATTTATTCATAGACTATGGAATGCATCGGCGTACAACCGAATAATACATCGCACAATAAAGCCCATGGCGGCGTAAATATGGAAGTAATGAAGACCGTAATGAAGCAAAGGCACAAAATCAGGCTTAAGCCCATGACGACGTAAATGTTGACATAACGAAGACTAGAATGGAATAAAGCAATATATCAATCGAATTTAAGGCGATTATCACTTTGCTGAAGCATTTCCTTAGGTTGGATGCATTCCGTGCTCTTGATAGGGGTTGCCTTGAGAGTTCGGCCAGATGGTAGGCTCCATTGTTGAGGTTGTGGGTGACTCGGTAAGGGCCTTCCTAGTTAGCACCGAGCTTTCTTTCTCCGAGTTGTTATCTTGTTATTTTGACCTTCCTTATGACCAAGTCTCCTTGAAAACTTTGGGGTGTGACCCTCACATTGTATTTATGGGTTGTTTTCTATTTAACCACTTGTTCATGGATATGTGCCATGTCATGCACCTCGTGGATAAGGTTGTGGTCAGCTCTTCGCTTGGCCTCATTAGTTCCCTCCTGGAAATGCTATTTTTGAGGGCTCAATTCTCCGACCTCCACTGGAATCATAACTTTGGATCCATAGGTGAGCTTGAAGGGGGTTTTCATCGTCAAGGACTGTGTCATTGTGTGATATGACCATAGTACCATTGCGAGCTCTTCTACCCATGCTCACTTAGCTTGGTCAAGCTGCCTCTTGATCCCGGTGAGGATAATCTTGTTGGCGACTTCAACTTGCTTGTTCGTCTGGGGATATTCGACCAAGGTGAAGACCTGGCGGATGCTGAGTTCTTTACAGAATTTTTGAAGTTTCTTGTTGGTAAATCGAGTGTTGTTATCCAAGATAAGTGTTCAGAGGAGGTCGTACCTACAAATGACATTCTTCCAAACAAATTTTCTGACCTTTTTAGCTGTGATAGTGGCCAAGGGCTCGATTTCGATCCATTTGGTCAAGTAGTCAATGGCCACGATGATAAACTTGAGTTGTTTAGGGGCAATCAGAAAGGGTTTAAGTAGGTCTATCCCCCATTTGTAGAAAGACCATGAGGCGTCGAGGTTGTGCAACTATTCCAATGGGGATTGGTGTGCATTTGTGAACTTTTGGCACTTTTCGCATTTCTTCACGTAGTTCAGGAAATCACTTCTCATGGTTTACCAGTAGTAGTTAGATCTCAAGATTTTTACTGTCAAGGACCGACCTCCTAAATGGCTTCCACAGACTCCTTCGTGTACCTCAAACAGGATGTAGGCAGACTAATTAATATCTACATACTTGAGGAGTAGCATAGAAAAGCTTCTTCTATACAGTTGATTCCCGATCATGACATAGAAGCTGGCAGACCTTCTCAGTTTCCTGGCCTCCTCGGCGTCATTGGGTAGTATTCCCTTTTTTAGAAACTGGATGATATGGGATCCTTAGAACTTGGGACTTGTCTCTATGACTTACATGTCGACCATGTCGATGGTGGGTGAATCTAGGGTTTCTTGTATGATAGATCAGTTGTTTCCTAGACCCTTAGTGCTAGCGAGCTTGGAAAGTAGGTCTGCTCTTGAGTTTTGCTCCCTTAGAATGTACTCGATATCGAAGGATTCAAATGCCTCAGTCAACGTTTTGACTTTGTTGAAATATTGACCGAGCTAAGGATCATTCGTTTGGAACTCGCCAATTACCTGATTTGTCACCAACTGGGAGTCATTTCTTACAATCAACCGGGTGGCTCCTATTGTTGATGCCAAGCTTAGGTCGGCTATGAGGGCTTTGTACTCGGCGTAATTGTTACTTGCTTTGAAGTTGAAACAGAGGGATTACTCTATTAGTAATCCATCAAATCCCTTCAAAATTATGCATGCCCCGATTCCCTTAATATTGGATGCTCAATCCACAAAAAGAACCCAAGGGTCGCTATTTGAACTCTTGGTAGTAAAAGACACTTCAACACAGAAGTCGGATAATACTTGAGATTTGATGTGTTTGTTGGACTGATATTGTATGCTGAACTCGGAAAGTTCCACCAACCATGCTATCATTCTGCTCGAGAGCTCGGGTTTTTGGAGTACTTGTAAGATCAGTTGGTCGGTTTGAACTATGATTTGGTGTTAAGCTAATTCGCAAGCGTACGAATCATGCAAGTAATATAATTAATGAGTAGTGTCGATCCCACGAGGATTGGATTAAGTACCAAAATTTTAATATTATTTAGATTATAAAAAGAGATGAATTTGAATAAATTAAACTAATAAGAACAAAAATTAAACATAAATTTAAAAACACTTAACTTTGATAAAATGAAGGCAACTAGGGTGTTTTGAATTCACTTATTAATCCGTCTTAATTTTTAATCAATTGGGTTTCTATCAATTCAATGGGGTGAATATCTAAATTGGTTAATTTCTTTCCCAAGATTTACTAACCTAATTAAATCTCAATTTGTTAACAATCAACCTATTTCCCAATAGTTATAACAAATCAAAATTTATTGTTAAGTTCTAATTCATTATCCCTCATAAGATTCAAGTATCAAATCCCTTATCAACTATTTATCTTATGAAATTTATTACTTCAACTTGTTATGAAAATTATCTCTCGGTCTCAAATCATAATACAAAATCAATTAAATGATTGTTAAATCTCTTAATCACATTAAGAATAAGTAATAAATAATTGAAATTACGAAAAGAAACCCAATTAATAAAAATCAAGAATTCATAATAAGTTTCATCTCAAACCTTAGTTAAATAAAATTAGTTCATGATGAAATTAATAAAACCGAATAATAGTAGTTGAAAAGAAAATAAGAGCTTCCTGTACTGGTTTAATACAAAATATGTATATATGTTATGTGTGCAACATCTTTCTCCAATCTTCAAAGCCTTTTGTGCACCTCCAATTTCTTCAATTGCGTCCACTGTGCGCGGTTGAGTCTCACCAAAATCCTCAATTTCTTGTGCACCGCCCAGCCTCCTGCTTCCAATTCCATGTTATCCTATAATCTCTTATTATATATATATAGAGAGAGGATGCACGGCGATGCCCTCCATTCCTTCCTCCCAACCTTTTATATATTATAATATATATATGTGTGTGTATGAAGCACTACCCCTAAATCTTAGTGCAATTTTGTTCACCCCCTTTAACGGGTGAACATAACTCCCAAGTATTTTGGGCGTTAAAATTAACAAAAGGGGCAGCAAGTAACAAAGGGGGTTGTACCCTCTGTTAATTTTAACCCCCAAAATACTTAGGGGTTATGTTCACCCCCATTAAAGTGGGTGAACAAAATCGCACTGCGCAAATCTCTATCTTTACGCCACTGTATAATATCATATATAATATGTATATAAAATATATGATATAATAAAATAAAATATTTAATATACTATTAATTATATTATAATATTAATTATTTATAATACTTATTTTTTTATTATAATATTAATTTAAAATATTAATTTTAAAATATCTTTTTTTTCTTTTTATGTCTGAATCTTTGAAATAACATCTTTTGTTGGGTTCTTATAAAAAGAGATTAAAATGATGTAAAATCTATATAAACACATTTTTTGTAAGAAAAATAGCACAAGGTTAAAATGAAAAGAAGATAAAAATATATATACAATTAAACCCTATCATTTAGTGACTGAAAGTACGGCCTGAGCTTTCAAGCTGTTGTTATTAGGACAAGGGCTAACTTTTGTATCTTCTAATATCGGACCTCGAGCCCTTATAGGACTCAGCTAATGAAATATATCGAATGTTGTACCTTGCCTTCTTCTTTGACTAATATCAAGTTTAGTGTGTTTTTGATAATGGAGAGGTAGAGCAGAAGTTCTTCACCTGGCTCTGGTCATGTTAAGATATGAAGAGTTGCCAGAAAGCGTTTCAGTTCTTGAAAAGCCAATTCACACTACTCAGTCCACTAGAACTCTGATGGCTTCTTTAAACACTGGAAGAAAGGAAGAGCTCGGTCTGCCTAGTTTGACAAGAATCGGGACAAATGTAACATCCCACATCAAGCAATAGGAAGGACCAAATCAACCTACCCCGATGGGCCTATGCGAACTTTCAAGGGGTCACCTATCCTTGAGCTACCCTAACTCAAGCACGCTTAATTCGAGAGTTCTTTATCCACATTCAGTCCAAAAGATATCCAACTAATGTTGTTTCCTTTCCTACTATCCTCGATATATATACTAACTTCTCTAGAGTCTTTTCTTAGACTTGACATCGGGCTCTCGAGATATTACATTCTCCACCCCTTGAACACATGACATTCTCGTCATGTGATCTTACAATTGGTCTCAGATCTTTTTCCCTTTAGAAGCTGCCATCCTAGAAGCCTGCCAGGAGTCACTCCTTGTTCAAGCCCTCGCGCCTCGACACCATTCCCCGCCCTCATCGAACCTACTTCTCCAAGGGTCGGCTCTAATAGCACCTGTAACGTCCCACATCGAACGATATGAAAGACTAGATCAACCTATCCTGATGGGCCTACGCAAACTTCCCAAGGGTTACTCATCCTTGAGCTACTCTAGCTCAAGCACGCTTAACCCCAGGAGTTCTTTATCCACATTCAACCCAAAAAGTATCCACCTAGTGTTGTTTTTGTCCTTACTATCCTTGATATATATACTAGTTTCTCTAGAGTCACTTCTTAGATCTGACCTTGGGCTCTCAGGATATTACAACAGGGTTGCTATTCGGCCAATTAACTACTAGACTTCTTTCACACTGCAAGGGTTGCGCATGTCAATGATGGCCTTACATTTGTTGGGCTTTGCTTCTATACCTCGACTAGTTAGTAGGAAACCGATGAATTTTTTGGCTTGTACTCTAAATGCGCAATTCGTTGGGTTGAGCCTTATTTTGTGCTTTCAAAGTTGTTTGAATATCTCGGCCAAGTCTAAGCAGTGGTCTCCCTTCTCCATCGTCTTAGCCACCATGTCATCCACATAAACCTCAATGTTTTGACCTACCTACTCTGCAAAAAATTTGTTCATCAGCCTCTAGTATGTGGCCCTTGCATTCTTAACCCGAACGACATGACCCTGTAGCAAAAGTTTGTGTTTTCTGTTATGAAAGTCATTTTCTCTTCATCGCCGGGATGCATCCGGATCTGGTTGTATCTAGAGTATGCATGTAATACCCCAAGAGCCTAGAGAATGGTAGTATATATCGAGGATAAGTAAGGAATAAAACAACACCAATTGGATACCTTTTGGGCTGAATGTAGGCAAAGAACTCCCGGGTTAAACGTGCTTGAGCTGGGAAAGCTCAAGGATGGGTGACCCCTTGGGAAGTTCGCGTAGGTCTATCAGGGTAAGTTGTTTCGGTCCTTTCTATCGCTCGATGCGGGATGTTACAATGCATCCATGAAACTGAGGTATATGTAGCCAAATGCTCCATCTACGAGTCGGTCAATGTTTAGCAAGGGGTGAGAATCTTTTGGGCATGCTTTGTTTTAATCTGTAAAGTCAACACATATCTGCTACTTGCCCAATGACTTCTTTACCATGACTACGTTTGCCAACCAAGTGGTGTATGGGACTTCCCTAATGAATCCCGCTTTGAGGAGTTTTGTTGTCTCCTCATCCACTACTCTTTATCTTTCCTCCCCTAACTTTCTTTTTCTTTACGCGACAGGCTTTGCACTTGGATCCAATGCCAACTTATGGCATATGAAGGATTGATCAATCTCGGGCATGTACGCGAGTGTCCAGGCAAAGAGATCAGATTTCTGTTAAAGCAGATCAACCAACTACTTCCTTAGGTCAAGAGGAAGTGCAATGTCGATTTTAGTGACTTGCCCCGACAAAGGTCCAGTCGTACTGAGTACAACTCTTCTGTGGTCGATTATCGGGGAGCTCGCTCCAAGGATCTAACTCAGCTATGTTGAGGTTATAGGGGGTCTTGTTGGTGTTTCTGTCAAGCTTAGGGGTTTAGATATTCGAGCTGTCGTTATAGCACTTTCGGGCTTCCTTCCAATCGACATGGACAACCCCAACCTCTGTGGCACAGACCGTGAACTCCATCACTAAGTGCAAGGTGAAGACAACTATGCTTAGGGAATTGAGGGATGGGCGACCAAGCAAGATGTTGTATAAGGTTTGGCAATCAACAACCAAATACTTGATACTGATAGTTTTAAAGAGTAGGGTTGTCCCGAATGTGGTCAACAACACTACGTACCCCCTAACATGTACTTGTTTTCTAGAAAAATCGATCAGTCTCCCGTGGAACGATTTGAATTCCTTCTCTGAGATTTGTAGTTTCTTCAGGGTTAACAAGTATAGCAAATCGGTCGAGCTTCCTTGATCAACCAGTACCTTTTTGATAACGAAATTTGTGGCCACAACAAATATCACCATAGGATAATTTAAGTTCTGGTCAACCCCTTCAAAATCCTTATCAGTGAAGGAAATCATCGAGTGTCAGGGTTTACTTCTTTGGCCATGCTCAGTATTGCTAATCTACATTATCGCCCTGAGATGCCATTTTCTCGCCGAGTTGAAGTCTCCTCCGTCTGTGAAGCCTAAAAAAAATGTATCTATGACTCCCCTGATCTGATATGTGGGAGCCAGCTTGGCATCCTGACCTTCCCCTATTCTCCACCTCCTTTGTGGACTACGGCTTCTTCTTCGACCTCAATCCCCCCGTGGCTCCCTGTTCCGGCTTGTCCTTCTGTAAACATACTAGCTTAGATAGCCTTGTCTGACAGGATGCTCAATCTAGTCTTTGAGCACGGCATACTCCTCGGTTGTGTGATCTTACATTCGACTATAATCACAACGCTTAGTGGCTTCTACATGGGCATCGAGGTTATGTTGTGCTCTAGTGTCAGGGAGCGAGATGATCTTCGAGTTATAGACTTTTTAGAGCATTCGGTCCCTTCTGGTTATTAACGGGGTGTACATCTCGTACCTCAATATGGTCGGTTCGGTCACTTACCCTCATTCCCTTCCTCTTCTGGCACGTTTTATATTTTCCCTTTTCCAGCTAGAGTCCGTATTAGATCGATGTGGATGCTCGATCGATGGGCCCGGTTACGAGATCGGCCAGTGCTGGGCTATTGGCTGGTGATCTTTACTCCTAGCAATCGAGACTTCCTCAATGTCAATATAACCTGTCGCTCGCATTTTGAGGTCATCGAGGTTGGGAAGAGGCTTCCTTGCTAGGGAGTTAGCAAAGGACTTGGGCTTTGTCTTCGCCATGATGGCATGTAAAGAGACTATGGGGTTGAGGTCCCTGATCTAAATGACCTCTTGGTTGAACCGGTTCATAAATGCCCATAGTGACTTAGTTTCACCTTGCTTGATATTGATCAGGTTGGATAAGGTTTTGTGGTGAGCTCGACTGGTGGAGAAATAGGTCAAGAAACAGATGGTGAGTTCAGAGAAGTCATGGATGGAGTCTAGTTCGAAGGTGGAGAACCATAGTAGGGCGAATTGTTAGGAGGTGTTGGGAAACGCTCGACACATGATAGGGTCAGTGCCTTAGGTTAACAACATCAAGGAGTTGAACATTGTGAGGTGTTCTTGAGGGTTGGTTGTTCCGTCATACAGATTTAAGATGTCGGGGAGACGGAACCCATCTGGCAGTGGCACAAACATGATAAACTCCAAGAAATGATGGCTGAGGGTGTATAAGGTTGCGGAAAGTGTCGTGGCAAGGGTAGTTTCAAGCTAGTTGTGGTTGTTGCGTTCGGTATCATCGTTAGCCCGCTCATTGCACAGGTTGCGCAGTTGGGTGCAAATCAGTTTGACGACTTGGCTTTCAAGTCGCTGAATGGTTTGGAGAATGACCTCCATGGTTGCAGGGTTTTCTAGTTGGTGAGGGTTAGTGTTTGGGTTTTCTTAATGTTAGTTTGGCTTCTGGTTATGGCAATAGTTGGCTTTCGAATGGGGTTATTGGGATGTTTCAGTGAGCTAATGGGGTAGGTAAGTTTTAATGGACCTATGGTGGGTGCCAAAATGTTTCTTCTGGCCCAATGTGGCAGTCGGCTGGAGAGCTTGAGGCAATGGCGAGTCTGGTTATGGTGATTTGCACGGCGAGGGTGGCACCTATAAGCACTCTGATGCTCAAGTTAGTGGAAATTCAAGATGATAGAGTTTTTTAAGGTTGAAAAGAGGATACCTCCACTAGTAGCAAGACGAGCTTATATGGGGGAAAGGGGAGAGCCTAATCCCTGCATAATCACTGGCCGTTACAGGAGGATGAGGAGCCAAGGATCCCGGGGCTACTGAGGATGAGGGTGAAGATAAAGGACCGAGAATCCTAAGGCCATTGAGGCATGTTGTGGGTGTAGTTAACAGGATGAGGATACCGCTGAGCTAGCGTGAGCCAAGGCTGGGTCTAGAGATCGGGCTTGGTGTTGGTTTATGTGTCTAACACTGAGCTAGGCTTCTTGTGGTTAGTACTGTATAGAAGCCTTCTTGTTGCGTAAGGTCGTAGTTAGTAGTGTCTACGTGGGTTTGAATCGCATCACTTGTAATGCAATGTAGTGAGATCTATCTATCTATATATCTAATTATTAGCATATGGAGGGATGATCGATTGACAAACAAGCAACAGCAATTGCCAATGCCTGGTTTTTGTTATGTATTTGAACTTCCAATTCAGCAGAATAAACCACAAGTTAACATACATACATACTGGGCAGCGGCCACCTTGTCTATTGAGATTTGGTTCGCAGTTGTTGGGAAAAACCTTTTAGATTTTTGTTATGGGCCTATGCTGGGTCTTCGGCTGCAATACAAAATTATCACGCATCATTGACTTGACTTCATGTCATAGGGCCAGGCCAGACTGGACGGTTGTTCATCTCTCTCTCTCTCTCTCACCTGCTTGCCTGGCACTTGTAGTCTCTTATCTTGTATTTTTATGCTATGGGGAAGTAATATTTCTAGGATCGGCCACCCTTACATTCATATACATAAATGATAAAAGATACGATTTTTGGGATATAAAATCTATCGATATCTTTGGTTTTCTTTTTGGATAATTCTAGAAAGCCAGACAGCCTTACAGAAGGCATTTAAATTTTTTTTATTTTAATTTTATTCACGTAACTCAATGTCTGGTTTACCGCCCAATGTTTTCTCTCTCTCTCTTTCTCTCTCTCTCTCTCTTTCTATCACTCACATACCCTCTTTCTCTCTTTTCTCTTCACTGCGTCTACTCCACCTTCTCTTTTCTCCCTTCCCCCTTCATTTCTCTCTCTCTCTGTTTTGTCTACTACACTTCTTCTGGTCCATTCACCGTCGTTAACCTCTGATGCAGCCACCTCAGCTGCGGTTCGCCGCCTCCATCAACACTTTTGGTCACCGTTCGATAAAGCTGCAGCCTCTATCGTTGTTTCTCCTCCCCTACTCTCTCTTTCTCCTTCCCCCCACCTCTCTTCCCCCCATCTCTCTCTTCTCATTCTCGTCGTTGAAGTCGTTGCCCTCAACACTTCTTCTCAACATTCACCTCTAGTGCTACGTTCATCCCTGTTATAGCTGCCTCCTCCACTATTTGCCACCATCAACGCTTTTGGTTGCCGACGCCCCCCTCTCACTCTCTTTGGGTCTTCTTGTTCTAGCCGGCGGCTTCTCCTCTCCTATCCCCATTTGCCTTTGCCTTTCCAACCGTCGTTGACGTCTCCATCTCCTTTTCTCTCCTATCGCCATTCGTCGTCATTGCCCGTTGTTTGCTAAAAATGTATATTCTAATCTAAATATATAAATATACACAAATTAATTATATATATTACATAAAAGATTTACATCTAATATGCCCGCAAATTTTTGAAAATTTTATATAAAACAAAAATGCAAACGTAGACTGAAAACACCCAATAAAGTAGTCGAAAACCCAAGGAAATTAAATTAAATAAAATAAAAATATCAAAAATGGCAAAAAAATCCCAATTGGGGGCCGTCGCAAATTTTGTTTTATTTTTTAAATTATAAAATAAAAATTAAACTATAAATTATAATATTATTATATTTATTTTTAATAAAAATATAATCATATTCATCACAATATAATTATATTTTTTCTTTATCATTCATGCAAAATATAAAATTTTATGATTGTAATTATGTTATGTATAAATAATTATATATATTCTTATGGTATTATTTATTTATATTGCTTGAATTAAAAAGTTAAAAATTGTATGTAAAATTGTATAAAATTATCACATTTCACAAAAATCAACAATTATATGTAAAATTATACAAAATTATAATATCATATTTTACGTTTATATAAATAATACAAATAGATAATATCATAAAAATATACCTTAACCTAAAATATATTTATTTGTCACTGTTTAAATTATGTTTTTGTTTAAACAAATATATTTTTAATAAATATATTATGTGTTAATTTTAAATTTTTAAAACTTAAAAATAAAATGATCAATCCATACACTTTATTAACTGATGTTTTTATCATTTATGATAGATGTTTTTATTATTTATGATAGATTAAGAATATGTATTTTTTAATCAAAATTTTAAAAATATTAAGTGAAATATATTGAAAAATAAATACAACTTCCAGATTGAAGAACAGCAAGAAACAGCGATAAGAGAGAGAGAAGACTCATAGAAAGAGGCATCAGCAACCAAAAGCGTTGATGGCAGCGAACGGCGGAGAAGGTGGTTGTAACAGGGGATGAAAGCAACATTAGAGGCGAACGCAGAGAAGAAGCATTGATGGCAACGGCTTCAACAGTGGTGAACGGCGACGAGAATGAGAATAGAGGGATGGGGGGAAGGAGAAAGAGAGAGTAAGGGAAGAGAAACAACAATGGAAGCTGCAGCCTTACCGAAAGGCGAGCAGAAGCGTTGATGGCGGCTGCAAACCACAGTGAATGTGGCTACATCGGAGGCTAACGGCAGCGAATGGACCAGAAGGAGCGTAGCAGACAAAATAGAGAAAGAGAGGGGGGAGGAAAGAAAGGAGGAGGTGGAGTAGACGTAGTGAAGAGAAAAGAGAGAATGAAGGTTTGTGAGTAGGGGTGGCAATACAAGTTGGCGGGTCGTAATCATGTTGTGTTGAGACACACATATAACACGTATTAGGCTAATCCGAACACGATCCGTTTAATAATCATGTCAAATTCCTTAAACCCAAACACGACATGCTTATTAAATGTGTAACACAATACGACCCGTTTAACTAAACGTGTTGTGTCATCTATTAACCTGTTTAATCCATTTAATTTAAACGGGTCATGTTGTGTCAGCTGTTAAACGTGTTATTTAGTTTTAAACGTATTATTTCATGTATAATCATATTAACATATTCAAATCAACCCACTAGCCATTTTAATTAAATGTGTCATTTCGTATATAATCGTATTAATGTGTTTGGGTCAACCCGTTAACATGTTTAATTAAACGAGTCATTACGTGTTTAAACGGGTTACATGGGTTAATCCGCCTAAGATACGAAAATAATTATGTCATAAATGAGTTGATCCGAACTTGATTAACCATAGCCCTAATCTTTTTAATTTTGTGTCATGTCATGTTATGTTGTGT
The DNA here is from genome assembly GCA_036245055.1 of Diospyros kaki. NCBI lineage: Eukaryota > Viridiplantae > Streptophyta > Magnoliopsida > Ericales > Ebenaceae > Diospyros > Diospyros kaki. The sequence goes on from BSEG01000011.1 coordinate 39,761,642, forward strand.
AATCAGATCATATTTAAAATTACCAACCCTATTTCTGAGTGATAAAAAGAGGGAGAAAACATTAACCTCTAAATCAGACATTAGACCACACAAAAAAAAATTAAAATAAAAAATTTTAAATGCCTTTTGTAGGGCTGTTGGTAGAGCTGTCTCGCTCTGTAAAATTGTCCTTCGTTTTTATAATATCAATATGTGTGTGTAGTGGCTGAGAACATTTCAAAGTTGTCAGCTAATTAAAATAATAATAAAGGAAAAGAAAAATCTTTTATAGTGGGATGGATGTCAGGATGGACGAGATGGCTCCTCCAATTCCGCATAGGACAAAAGCAATGCACCCGAATATGAAGAGTCGCATTTGATGCACCGGCGCCCACCAGCCACTTCCAATATAAAAAAAAAACAAAACTGCTACTGCTACAAGTGCATTCAAAAACACAAATATCTATCTATTATATATACTTTTACTTTTATTATTATATTATTATTATTGTGATGACGTCCACAACAGACGCCCCCGCCTAGCGACTCCACACCACAGAGGGGGATGTAAATCAGGACCCGAGCTACCTAGATTTCGATCCGGGAGCACCCACTTTGTGGCACCTCCTTCATGATCGCCAGAGCCACTCGGGCTAGCCCTGGGGGCTATTATATTATTATTATTACTACTACTAATGTATGTTCACACACACCTCCATTCTACAGACTTGAAACTTCAAAATGTATACGCCGACGCCGCCGACGCTGCTGCTGCAAGCGCCTGCTGCATCATGAAGAACACCATAATAATCCTATTAAGTTTGAAGTGCATTATTAAGACTCTCCTACAACAAATTAAGACACGCTCATATAAATTATTATACATAATGTATATGACAGTGCCAATCTAGTTTGTGATTGTGGATCATTGCTGGTATTTGTGTGTGAGAGTGAGTGTACGCGGCCAGTCACGGTCTGAGGCTGTCGTCTTTTTTAAAAATATATATATATATATATATATATATTGATAAATTTTATCTTTTTTACTAAAAAAATATATGCCTATTTTGTGAAAAGAATCTTTCTTAATAAATAATAATGTTTATTATTAGATAAGTCACGTCACGTGGAAGGGTGGCTACCCACTCTAATTATAGTTTCGCATCTGGTAAAGTCTAACTAATCATACTATATTGTTTAAACTGATGACTATGCTGCGGTGTCTTTATTATCGTACTACCAATCGCCTATTTTATTATTCTTAAACAACCCCCCCCCCCCCGGGGTACAAATGGCAGAAATTATATATTTTTAATTTTATATTATTTAATTTTAATCTTAAAATTAAAATACAAGAAGATAGGTAAATAATTAAAAATAATAATTTAGAGATGTTTGTTAATTAAGATATAGTCAAGATATAGGATGTATCCTGAAATATCATTTTCAACATATTTGTTAAACTTATCTGATCATTGTTAGAAATATCATTAATGATCTCTTATCTAACTATTGTTGAAAATATCATTAATGATCTCTTATCTGACTATTATTGAAAATATTATTAAAAAAAATGTCTGTGTCCTCTAAAAATTGACGTCTATGTCTTCTAATGTATTTTAAAGAATTTAATAAATAGTTTAATAAAAATTTTAAAATACTTCTTAACTTTATCTTAATCATTATATATCTTGATTCAAAAATTATTCTACATTTATTGTGATATTCTTCCATCTTATTTATTTTAACACATGTTATCTTAGTAAATTATTTAGAGAGCGAAAGAGGAAAAGGGTATAATCGTAAATTTATGCGCTGGTATCGTAGTCCACGTGAAAACTCAAGTGGTACTTGAGGGGAAAAAGAAAAAGGAAATGGTGGTTCACGTGGCCTGAAGCTGGGACCAGGTACGATACTATTCGCTGAGCTTGAGCTTGCTTTTTGCTTTTTTCTTTGATTTGCAAATTTAAAGGTCACACCTGACATAAGAATATGAAGACTGTACGTACTGGAGGTTGGACTTGGGTGTGGTTTCACGAGTTTAAGAAAAGAAAAAATTAAGAAAAAAAATAAAGGAAAAAAATGAATGAGGCGTACGTATCATTATGCCACGAATTAGCGAGATCATTCGACAGTAATTGGAGGGAGGCCGGAGCACCCGCACCTGTTCCCACAGTGCTGATAATAAGTGGAGCTGAGTCGAGTTACGCCTAACTTGAATTTAGCTCAATTAATTTTAGTTTGGCTCATAGTTCTAGTCGAACTTGATATGAGTTAATTTTTTTAGTTCGAGATCGGCTCAATGATAACTATTAACTGACTCAGCTCAACTCGAAATTGACTATCACCTTATTTTTATGTGTATATATATTTAAATAATATATATAATATATATAATATATATTTATTTATATTTAAATAATATAGTTATAAAATTATTAAGTATATATTTATATTATTGAGCATTAAGTAATAAATATTTATAAAATTAATACATATAAGTATATCAAGTTGGCTCGTGAGCCAAATGAGTCGAGCTAATAGTAGCTTAAGCTCGGTTCATTTACTAAATGAGCCAAATATTTGAAATCAAACTTGATTCATTTATATCACGAACTACCTTATTGAATCAATTATCGAGTCAAGTCTTGAGACAGCTCACAAGTAACTCAGCTTATTGACAGTCCTACCCAGAGACATCATCAAGACAGGAGAACACCCTGGGGCTTGACTCGGACAGCTCGCTGTTAAAATTTAACAGAATCCATCCACGTTACATAATACGGCAAGCTCAAGGGTGGGGTGAATTTGGTTGCAACTACAAGGCCTAAAGTAGGGCCGGCCCAAGGCATAGGCCACTAAGGCCTATGTCTAGGGCCCCAAAAAATTTGGGGCCTCCAAAAAATACCTCCCTAACAAAGTAAAATATAACAGCCAAAATTTAGGACCCCAAAAATATATCCCCCCAAAGTAAAATACAGTAGCCAAAATTTAGGTATCCAAAAAATATAGCCCCCCCACAATAAAATACAGTAGCCACTGAGAGAACAAACCACCTCCCTTCTCAAAAAAAAAAATTAGAGACCTCCAAAAAATACAGCGCCCCACCCTCTCAAAAAAAAAATTATTTTCGTCTAGAGCCTTACTGGACCTTGGGCCGGCCCTGGCCTAATGAGCTCATTAACCAGTTGGTATTAATGGGCAGACCCATTCTTTGTACTTAATTTTCGCACTTAATTCCCAACTCCCAAACAAATTTTGAGTAATGATACAGGGCAGCAATTCAACGAAGTTGGATGTAGAGATGGCAATTGTAACTGAAACCATGGGGAACTGAACCGGTCAACACGATTAAAAACCGTTTGACTGGGTAATGGTTTGGTTTGAGAAAAAATCGAACACTGTTTCAATGGGTATGGTTTGGTTATGGTTTTCACTAAAACCAAACCAAAACTCGAACCGAAACCGAACCGTTTTGTGGGTAACCAAACCAAACCAAACCAAATATATATAATATATATATTTATATAAAATATTATAGGGGCGGTTGGAAACCCAGCCCACCCGCAAACCCGCAACCCGCGAACCCATCCCAGCCCAGCCTGTAAACCCGCCCCAGCCCATTAACCCGCAAACCCACGCCCAACTCGCAAACCCTTATCTTCAGTCTTCTCCTTCCTGCAAACCCTTCTCTTTACCTCTCGCTTTCTGCCTCTCGCTCTTGCGCGTCCGATCGTGCTAGCCTCTCTGCTCTTGCAGTCTCGCTCTCGCTTGCCCATTCTCTCCGTCGCTCGCCCTCACTAGTTCTCTCTTTCTCTTGTTAGGGCTCGGCCCCTCTTGCTCGTGTTCGCCCTTCTTCTCTCCATCTCTTGCTCTCGCTCGTCTTCACTTGCCCTCCGACCGGACCGACCCTTGCTGCCTTTCCTCTCGCTTGACCCCTCTCGCTCTAGTCGGCCCTCGCTGCCTATCGACTCGTGCTAGGGCTCAACCCTCACTGCCTTTCCTCTCGCTCTCTTGCTCTCGGCCCTCTCGGCTCTTGCTACCTCTCGCTCTCTTGCTCCGACCCTCTCGGCTCTCGCTACCTCTAGCTCTCTTGCTCCAGCCCTCTCAGCTCTCGCTGCTGCCTCTCGCTCTCGCTCTCTTGCTCTCGACCCTCTCGGCTCTCGCTGCCACTCGCTCTCTTGCTCTCGACCCTCTCGGCTCTCACCCTTTAGGTTTTTTTTTTTTATTTTTTAACAATATTTTTTTTACTTATTTATGCTTGAATCCTGATTTGTTGTTGAAATTGTTGTCATTTTGATTTAGGTAGTTTTTTTATTTTTTAGCAATATATTTTTTACTTGTTTATGTGTGAATCTTGATTTGTTGTTGAAGTTGTTGTCATTATGATTTATTAATTTTACAATTTAATTATGCAAATATTAATTTATTGATCTTAACAATTGTAGGTTTGGAGATGTGATTTTATATCCAAGAAGTTTTGTAACTTTATACAAGAATAAGATAACTTTATTAGTATTTATCTTTATTTGTTGTGAAATTATCAAAAAATTTTATGAATGTTATTTCTCTTTGTTTGTTGGTGTGGATTAAACTAAAAAAATCATGGTTAAACCGAAACCGAATGGTTTGGTTATGATTTTAAATTTTTAAAATCAAATGGGTTTTGGTTTAGTTTTGATTTTAAAAATTTAAGTTTGATTTGATTATAATTTTGACAAAAATTAAAATCGAACCGAATCATTGCGAACACTAGTTGGATGTCATCAGCCAAAATTGATTATTATTACTATTTTATTTTTATTTTAGTAGGAATTCGATTATTCAAATGCACAAAATAACATAACTTCATCCTCCGGTCATATGATGTGTCCGAGGGCCGATGGCCCCAGGACCGAGTCGTGTCGTCTGCGCTGCTGCTGCTACTCCTCCTCAGGATCACGTGGCTGTTTATTTTATTTTTAATGAGTGCATCAATGGGCCCCATCTCACATGGGCCGGCCCTTGACCATTCTTCTTTTTCTAATTACCCAACGACAAATCCAACTCCGGGCAGATCGAGCACTTAGGACTTTGCTCCTCCTCCTCCTCCTCCTATAAATTGGCCTCCAATAGTTAGAATCTTGCCACAGCGACGAGCAGCAGCAGCAGCTACCCACCTCGTGAGAGAGTTTAAGACCTGCAAAGGACTTCGACAGCAGCAGCCGCCATGGCAAAGGAAGCCAATGCCCAGACCAAAGTGAAAGTTGAAGTGGAATCCATTTGGAAGGCCGTGGCCAAGGACTTGAGGTTCGTCTCTCCCAAAGTTCTGCCTAGCAAGGTTAAGAGCGTCGAAGTGCTCGAGGGAGATGGCTTCAGTGTTGGCTCCATCATGCGCTTCAACTTCGTCCCCAGTGAGTACCAATATTACTAATACTTTTACTAATTCATTAATTAATCACTTAATTCTCTCTCTCTCTCTCTCTCACACACACACACATACACACACATATTAATATCCATGAATAATATACAATATTATATTATAACAACAGACATCTCACCGAGGGGGTACCAGAACGAGAAGGTGGTAGAACTGGATGAAGAGCGCCACCGCGTAGCGCTGCAAGTGGTGGAAGCCGGCCGCTTCGATATCGGTTTCAAGGCTTTCAAGATCACCTACCAATTCACGGCCCAAGGAGAGAAGGAGACCCTTGTGGACATCAACCTCGCCTATGAGATGAACGAAGGTGCCACAGAAATCCCCGCCGAAGATCTTCTCAAATCCCCTCTCACTGTTATGCAGTGCTTCGAGGATTTCTTGACCGCCCAAAACAAGTGATCGTCATAATCATCGATCAACCCCCCCGGCGCTGTTTAATTATTTAAATAGTTTCCTGGGGCCTTCGCCTTTTGTCTATTTCATGGGCTAAATATTTGGCATGGCAGGGCATGCATATAATATAGCCGATCGATCGAATCAACGTCGGTCGGGGTATATATGAATGGCCCGCCGGCTACATGTGTTGGTCCTCGTCTTGTATTTGCATTCCGTCTTGTCTTAAACTTGGTTTTCTTGTACTCAATTGGTGAGCCCTTTTCATTGCTACCCTTTCTCTCCCAAAATCTCAAATAAAAGTGAGTCGACCCAGTTACTTAAAACTCTTCAAAGCTTGAACTATTATTATTGACTTCATCGATGATGAACCGGCCTAATACCCTGTTCCATTAAAAAAGATGTCTTGATTAATTGAACGGCTGGAACAGCTACATTTGGAGGATGCATATGTCATATGTGCGTGTACATGACTTAAAGGAAGATTTTATGGAAGAAATGAACCTGAAGGGAACGAGAGAACAGGAGGGATCTCCCTTTGTTTGGACGTTTAACGAAGATAAAGGTAGAAAATTTTCTCTTTCTCTTGCCCTTGTTTGAAAATTTTAAATAAAAATAAAAGAGAGCGAAAAAAATTAAATTCTTACTACTTATGGTTTATATTTGAAATTGTTGTTCTCGATAATAAATTTTTATAATTGTGAGAGATTGTTCCTCTTTTACCTTTAGTTTTTAGAAGACTTAGTCAAAAGTATGGAGTGTCTTATACGGCCTTTGAATGCTTAAATTAATTAAATTGGAAGAATATGTAATAATTGTAGAAGTGTAACTACTATTCTTGACATATCTTGATTGGAAAAATTATTTTTTATTTATAAAAATTGAAACTGATATATAGAAGAACATAATTTTTGAGATCTGTTTTGGATTTTCAAACAAATATTTCAGAAGGTTGACATGTTCTCCGCATATCATAATTTGAAGAGTCTCCTGAAAAATCATATTTCTAGCACTCAAAGAGAGAATCCTAAGAGAGTTTCCTGGAATACCTGAAAAAGGTTAACGAGAGGCTCCCAAAAGTACCTAGAAGAGTCTCCTACAAGGCCAAAGGCTCACTAGAAGGTTCCTTTTTTATATATATGTATATATATATATATCAATAAAATAATAAAAATATAAAAATTACTCTTTTTAACACCATTTTTTTAGACAATTACACTTGAATATTCTCTATTTTTTTAATAATTTCATACTCAAGTTAAAATTACTCGTAAATCTTTTAAAAAATCTTTTAAATGACAAAACTATTTGATCCAAAAGAGTTCGAAAAAGAGTTCGATCAGACTGTTTTAGTGGATTTTTTTTTCTCTTTCAATTAATTTGTTAAATTTTGTATTGTTGTTTTTCTTTCATTATTTATTTTTTTTTTTGAAAGAGTCCAATTGGACTTTTCATGAAATTGTTTGTTAGTGAATTTTTTTTATTTTTTATTTTAAAAGTGAGAATTTAAATTTTTTTGAATTATTTTTGAGAATTCGTGGATGAGACTCATGAATCGCAATTCCATTTCTTTGAGAATCCGATCGAACTCTTGATCAGATTTTTCAATCGTCTATCATCAAGAGTTCAAATGAGACAATATCGTCTGAATTTGAAAGAGTCTGATGGAAAAGCCAATCGGACTCTTAATCAGTATGACCGAACTATTGGTCGAACTTTTTAATCGTCTATCATCAAGAGTTCGAATGACAATACCGTTTGAATTTGAAAGAGTCCGATGAAAAGACCAATTAGACTCTTCATCAATCCGATCAAACTCTTGTTTGGACATTTTCAAATCCAAACGGTATTATCATTCGAATTCTTGAAGATAGACGATTAAAGAGTCCGATCAAGAGTCCGATCGAATTCTCAAAAAAACGATATACGTTTTCACAAAAACACTGCAACAAAAGCTTAAATCCTCACTTTCAAAATAAATAAATAAATAATTCACTAAAAAAAACAAAAAGTTTGATCGGACTCTTCAATTGTCTATCTTGTTTAGTTGAATTTTGTTTATTTCGTATTTAATCTGTTCAATTTTGTATTATTTTTTATAGATGAATGCTAGTAAGAAGAAGTATACATTTACTTATGTTCATGATAGTTGGGTACTACCGCCAGATACACGAGCAACTACTCACTGTTGTATCAAAAATCTTGTCAATAAAGGAACACTTACCTTTTTTCCTTGCTTGGAACACGAACATTGCTTCCTTTATAACCCCTTTTGGTTATTGTGTTGTCTGGGAGATCTGCAAATCTGTTTCAAAACGTCAATTTCTTCTTCCTCTTCATCCTCCATGTCTTCGTCTTTCGATTGCTTCCTCCTCGACATCATCCTCGACCTCCGATTCCTCTTCGTGTCCTCCCCCTTCGCCTTCCTCTTAAAGTCGCCTCTTTCTAATCTTGAAATAGGGTTTAGGGTTTCAACTTCCAATTTGACTTTTAATGGTCCATATAGATTAAAAGTGTGGGTTAAAAGACAACAAATCAAATCGGACTCATCAAAAAGTTCGATTAGATGAAATAAAAAGAAATGGACAAGAAGTCCGATCGAACAAAATTAAAAAAAAGGACGAGAAGTTCGATCAGACGAAATTAAAACAAAAAAAGATGAGAAGTCTAATCGGATGAAAGAAAAAATAAAAAAAAAAAGGATGACGAGCTTGATTGGACTCTTGTTCAAACTTACTCTTTGTCTCCTTCCTCTACTGTGTTAAGAAATATGTTATCTGTGAGTTTTGCAAATCTGTTTCAAAATTGTCAATTTCTTCCTCTGCCTCGTGCTCTTTGTCCTCGACATCTTCGTTCTTCAATTGATTCATCTTCAACGTCGTCCTCGGCCTCCAATTGCTCTTCGTGTCATTCTCTTTCGCTTTCGCTTCGACTCTTCCTAATCTAAACCCTAAACCCTAAATCCATATAATAAAATACAAAGAGATCCACGAATCTGAAATGACCATCCTGTCATCTTTCCCCAGCCCAAAGAGATCCATTAAGAAGATGTTATAATTGTTACTTGAAATTTGAATTTAAATTTATTTGTGGTAAGTATTCTTGATCACAGTCAAATTTAATTTTAAATGAAATTTATTTTATATGAAAAAATATTTGCATGAATTATCTTCTATTTAGAATATAATTTCATATGTACATTTATAGATAATTTTAAATTTTTAAATAGTTACACAGTACTCTAAAATTAGTTATAATTATATCACTTTTGTTATAACAATATTTGCTTAGTGATATTTTGATATAACAATATCACTTTTGTAATAGCAATTATTTTGTTAGTGATATTTTATTCTTTTTACTCATAACTTTTTTTGATTTAAATTTTTTATGTAAAATTTTATATTCGTACTGATAATTGATGGTTTCATTGCGATTTATATTCATTCCATTCTCGTAACAGAAGACCTGTCTTTGATGATAAAAGTGCTGATCACAATGAGATTACAGTACGTGGAAGTGAAACCAAGAGGCACTGCCACAGTAATTTGGTAGGTATCTGTATTTAAGAGGTGTGGTATAAAAATAAGAAAGGATCAAGATAAAAACAGAGGGTGTTGTGTAAAAACAAGTGGTAGAGATGCGAAGTGATATAAAGAAATGCGGTTCACTTTGAAAATAAGAAACGTTGATACCTTGGGTTACTTCAGAATTACCCCATCGGCTCAGCCCAAAACAGCATCCCCAAAGTTACACCCCAAATAGATAGATCCATTTGTGGTGACCCCAATCGTCTGCCATTACCCAATTTGGCATGAATTACCGTCTCAGTTTTCATTTTTCCATCAACAGCCTAAATATGAAAAAGTTTAGAAGAAAAAGTTGAGGCAAGGCCAGAATAAAACCTCGAAGAAATTGAAAGAGACAACTGCAAAGAACAGTGCACATCGAATCAATCCAAATCCCACATTAAACTTTTCAGTCTGCAGAGATTGTTTCAATTCTACTTGATCTTGACTTTGCTTATATTTTTTTCCTTCTTTGCTTCTCTACTTGATCTTTTTTTTTTTTTTTCGCCCAGAAAGTTTATCAACCTGATCTTGACTACAAAAGCTGAGAAGAATGAAGTGACTGGAAGTATCAAGTAGTTTTATTGTATCACTGCATTACGCAGCGCTATTACACAATATTGAAGGAGGTCAGCGTGGTCTTGAGTGTTTTACCTTCTCATTGGTTTTGACCACTAGGGGTTTTGACTAGGCCAACCAGTCCAGGATGGGGCAGCACTTAAAAAATCCCCCAAACAGAGAGGAACGAAGGCAACTGTCATCGGAAAGACCTCGGCCTGGAAAAATGGACTCCGTGGTTAGCTTGGGCCGTGGTTGCTGAGGGTCGGTCCACTGCAGTTCGAAATTCATGAGAGGACCGTGGAAAAGATTGTCACTACTTGCTGCAACTGCTGGCACCTCTTCGATTTCTCCCACAGTCTTTTTGCCCACTCGATGTATGTTTTCCTCCTGTGATTGGACTGAAGACCCGGCTCCAGGTGGCTGAGCCGGTTGTAGCAATGCGCTTGATGCAGTTTTGCACTTCATCTCCATCAGATTCATGCATTGCAGTAGCTCCTCCTAAAAACACCAGATGTTCTTCTATATCAATTGACATAAACAGTGGAGAGAAAGTAAATTAATTAATTTGATACACGCCGGCTCTGATTTTGAATATTTGAGATTATTACCTCGCTTACAAATTCGCTAGATGAAACGGTCACTTTGAGCTCTTCAAATCGTGATGGAAACAGCTTCAATGAAGTAGTTAGAACTGCAGATGCCGCTATTATCGATGGCTTGAACCGAGTAAATTCGATCTCTGCCAATATGAAATTACGCTTAATAATGCAGCAAGCTCATTACTGAGCAGGGAAAAAATTCGAACAGAACATTGTCAAGAACCATAAGAAGGAATTCAAGGTCCAAAAGTTGTTTTCTCAAGGGATTAAACCTGCTTGACCTCTGATGATAATCTCATAAACAGATCGCTGATTGGGCGCTAGATTCCACGGCGTCAGGTTCATCAGTGACATGAAGTATTTTGCAAAGCATATTGGAGTCAGTGATAGCATTCGCCATTGCAATGCATTGAGTATGTGAAACTCCATTTTTCTGAAGGAAATCCTATCCAAACGCAATTTTCTTGCTGTCTGTGTAAATCATTAATAATTAGTAATTAAATCATACGATCAATTCATTGGAAAAAGGTATACTAATCCAAAAAACAGAAAAGAAAAGGGAATGCTAACATGTCTAAATTCTGAATCAAATGGACAAAAAATGACAGTTCCAATTACCATAAATAGATCAGCGTTGAAGGACTTAATCCTCATCTTCCAAGCAATTGTAAGGCAAGATATCACGAGAAGTATGGCATTTTCCTCATCAGTTGAAGTGGCAACTCTCTGTCTCAGGGAGTACGATTCATAGACGAAATCATTTCCAATCAGTCAAAAACTATCAAATACCATCAAATACTATATATATTAAAAAAAAAAATTATCAAATGCAAAGCGTATGTCTCGTTGTTGAGAACATGCATGAGAGAAAAGAAAATAAAAAGAAGTTTGAAACTGAAACTATTGAGCACGTTCTATCGGAAAAATATATAGTTTTTTCTCCTAAATTTACCGGCAATTCATGCCTTGAAATGAAGCGATCGAAGTAGTTCAGCGCAAGATAAGGCACAAAAGCATCAAAATTCTCACACTTCGAGATCTATAAAAAGAGAAAATGAAAGATTCAAATTATGACTTCAGAAATCCATAGAGTAATATATAAGAGATTAAACAAGCATCACAAAATGCTGATATATACAAATTAAGAGACGAAGATATATCTATTTTCACCTCTTCGATGAAAGACACAGCAAACTGACGGAAATTTGCAATGTTGCTGTTCTGGAAGTAGCCTTCAGAAGCCATGAACACTGACTCGACTGCGAATAGTTTGCGGAATGATTGGAGTTCGTTTTCTTGAAGCGGCGGATCGTACTGCATTCTTCTGTGTTGTTTGGTTGTACGCCTTTTAGAGCTTTTTTGTTCCAGAGAAGGTAATGAATTGCTATTGGCGAGAATGATGAGAAAGTATGGTTTGTAACTTTATATAGAGAGGCTATATGATGGTTTACACTAAGCTGGTGATGTCGGTTACGCAGGGGTTCAAGATTTAGCAATAAGTTGGATATTGCCTGAGCCCGCGAAAATTTAAATTCTGCCACTAAGCGAGCTGACTCACCAACGAGCATACGAGTTGTACGTAAACATCTGTTTCTTCGTATTTTTTTTGGCCTAGTGTGAAATTTGCCACTATTTAGGATCTAAGAATTAAATTGATTATTGTGATTTAAATGAGTTAAATAAATTTTTAAGTTTTTATAAATAGAATTTAGTACTTCTTATTTTAACACCACTAGACAATTGTTTGAATTATACCGTCGTCTACAATTAACTTAAGCCTTATTTATGAAAGGTGAGTGAATTATTTTGTCCATTTTAAGATTCAGTACTCAATTTAATTATTAGGCTAAAATATAGTAACCAAATTGATACCATTTTTTTCACAAAAAGTTAATTTTAAAAGGACAAAGTGCCAAATGGACCATTATATTTTGGCTTCATGGCCAAATTTACTACTTATCTTTAAAATAAGCCACTAAATTTTCATATAAGAAACTGTTTTTAAAATAAGCCACTAAATTTTCATATAAGAAACTGTTTGTCTTCATCTATGCTGCACGAAAACGGAAAACGTTTCTAATAAGAAACGAAAACGTGAAAACGGAGATTTTTTTAAAAAATAAGTAAAAATAAAATCTAAAACATAAATAAAAAATATTTCAAAAATGAGAAAACGACACCTATAAAGTGTTTCCGTGCAATATAGCTCTTCATTTTCAGATTTAAGAAAGTTTAATTTCTTGTGAAGTCAAAAGTTAATTTTACTATAAAAAAAAGAAAAAATTAATCAAGAATTATCTAATAATGGGCACTTAAAAAACGTCAAAATAGTAACAATAAAATCTCTCTAGGTAGTGAACCACGTATCTAAACAATCATTGCGAGAAAATTTTATGTAATTTTATATTGTTGCTAAGTTTACACAAGTATTTAAAGAAGGAAAATACTATTAGTACACCTTTGTATACCTCTTAGACTACATAAAGGTGTATTAATGACAAAAAAGTCCTCATAAGGCGCATAAAGCGCGTGAAGCTCATGTGAGGCGCGGGATATTTTGGTCATAATACCCTCTTGTGTAGCTCAAGATGTACAAAATAAGTGTACATCTAGCATGACTCTTTAAAGAAATGCATAAGTTTACATAAATATTTATTCAAACACTAAGAATAAAAATAAATCTCTTTACACATTGTAAGAATCTTTTTTTCAATTTCTTGTTGACGCATAAATTGATATTTTTTATCATCAACGTCCTTATACACGAAAGGCACAGAAACAAAAAAATCATAAATTTTCATATACATTTTCACAAATCAATTACTATAATTTTAGGATTTTAAAAATATTTTTAAAAAAAAAAAAAAGAATAGAAAGAGAAGCATCAAATCACCTATTGAACTTTAAAATGGGTCAAACAAAATAAGCAACCAAATACAAAAAGACACACACAAATATATTAACAGGTAAGACCTTTAGGACTACTCATCAGGTGGAACGAGATGGGCGAGATCTCACCTTTTTCCTGTACACAAGCTCGCTCATAATCCTTTGACCAAGCAACAAAAAGAGAAGGTCTACAAAAATACACACCCTCTCTTCTCCACCAAACTTGTAAATGAACAAGATCGGTGCTATAAATGCTACAGGTATTGCGAAATCTCTTTCCCACTGCCTCAATATACATGACTATATAAACTAAAAACTGAAATACTACAACCCCCCTCCTCTGATTTTCTTTCCCCACCAGTTCCGACGGCTTTTCTCCGATTCTAAATGCCCAATTTTGTGAAGTTTGGCTTTAATCTCCCGTAACCGAGACTTGTAATCTCTCTTCCATATCACAAACTTGAGTTTCAGCTTCTGAAGCTCTTCCTCTGGTCGCCCTGATTTGACCTCTATAATGGATTTGGCCTCATTATCAAAATCCTGCTTCTGGTGCTCAAATTCGTTTACTAGATGGTACACAACATCCAAACCACCATTAATCTCTCGCCCAGCTACATCTCTCCCAGTATTAGAGAACTTGATGGGCATGTTTCCACCGGGAGTTTGTGCTCCCATGGACATTGTATCCTCAGAATCATAACGGCAAGGTGAAAGAGAACCATCTTGCCTTCCAGGTTGACCACTGGCAGCGAGACTCTTCCTGGCTACATCCAAACTCACCTTAAGAAAAATATTCAGTCAGATAAGTCACGGATTTGACATACTCCCAGTGATATGCCTTCAACCAGTTTGAAAGAACTACACAGGGCATTTTCCTCCAAACAGAGTATATGAGCAACTTGTACTAAATGGAATCAATGAAAAAGGGCATGCGTTTCATTATTGAAGGTATTTGGAAACATTAGAATCCATCTCCTTCGAACATAATTGCAATACTGCCCAAATAATCTATTTTTAGACTTTTAGCTTAAACTGAATATTAGGTAACTATAAATTTGAAGTGAAACTTAATACTGAGCTCAGCTCACAAGGAAAAAGCAGTCTCGTCAAGGGAACTATCAAAGTACACAGGAAGTTTGACAACCATACAAAGTTTTACTAGTTTGTATTATTTTTGTCCCTTCGCACTACCAGTGACCATTAATTTTGCACTGAAGGCAACACAATAGTCCTTGACTTAATCTGGTCAATCATTGCCACACTAAGTTGAGCGAAAGACCTATTTAAGCAAAATGCTACAGAAACAACACGGTTTGTCCTATGTGGTCTGCTCCACATTGCATTATGAACTGGGGTACAACCTAATATATCTATTTGACTCTCCCATGAGGATGTCCAAAATTATGTCACAATGTCAGAATAAAAAAAAATGATGCAATCATGGCAAGACTAAAAGGGGATTTAGAACCTATCCGAGTAAATACAATGTTAACAGAACAACCAGAATATATAGAGAGGTTGCTAATGGATTCTACTACTTTTTTTCCATATCTAATAAGTCCTAGTACATCTTTTCTTCCTTCCTTACTATTTCCTTTAGCTAAAGGTGATTTCGGATGTCCCAGGACATGCAATAACATATTTAAATTTGCTCAAATATGAAAGCCTAAGAAAATGAAGGATCCACAACTGATGGTCCCTAGATCTTTGTTATCAAGATCCAATACTGATGGTTCCTTGTCCGGTAGATCAGTTATTAATTTAAAGGAGTTGCAGCCATCAGTCAGCGTCTTTCTCTAAATTACAGTTTCATATGGCTAGCACACAACCTTGTATATTTACTTATGTCTATTCACAAGGGCAGAACTTACTTGTAAAGATACCATTTGCTTCTGCCACATCTCCTCCATGGATCGCATTTTTGCCTCATATTCTGACCATCGCTTCTCATATTGCTGCAGTTTCTCCCTCAATGCTGCATTCTCCTGCTCCTTTAACCCCAGGGTAGCTTCTGCCTTTAAAACACGCCTCTGAAGCTCTTCTAGAACTGAAGGAAGAAATGTTTCTTGCAATATCTCCTGATAAATTTCCAAAGAACCAAAAAGCACAGAAACATTACTTAATTCTCTCTATTCCTGAGTTAGTTACACTAACTTAGATATCCATGCATTAAAAGCACCTTACAAGCAGTAGTATATGGAACTATACTCCAACACCTATAACAATGTTCCCTACATCACTGCACACCCACACTGACAGAGAGAGGGAGAGAGGGGGGGTGCAATTGACAAAAATAAGCCCCCCTAGCGGAAAGTTAGGAAGCCCCTCTTTCCCTCTTGCAGGATTATTTCAGCAAATAAGCTTGCCCACCCCTCTGCCTTTGTTCGGGAGGTAGCAGCAATAGTAACAATAGAAACAGCACAATGGCACCCCCACTAAACTCACAACTCAAAACATGACTCATTTTCAGCTCAATGTCTGTATTAAAAAATAACTAATCAGCACTATTATTTAACCAAGACTAAAAACAGTAACTAGCTATAAGTCTGAACGACCAATTAGATTGCCTTTGATTTTGGATGCGAACACCAATGGAATATCTAACATTTTAGTCATTCAACCTAAGGCATTACCTAGATAAACAAAAGAAAACTCTGTTTCATCCTATTTTCAGTCTTTATGGTCATTATATAGAGATGATTAGCAAGCTAGAATCCATGCAGCAGACCCCACCAAGTGGGATTAAGGATTGTGTGCTGGTGCTATTGTCTATCCTATATTCAAACTCTATTAGTTGTAAATTCATGCTTTTGGCTTTTCAGGTTGTGATTCTCATAGATCTTAACCCAATTGAATGTTTCCTAGTATAAGAAAGCTGCAAGAGTTTATTATACATATTTTGTCTTTGGGACAACAGCCATGTGTGAGGGAGGATGTTGGAACCAAATACTATAATGCAACTGTTTGTATAACAGGAATGATACAACTCCAAGAAAAAGAGAAAGATCCTTGTCAATGATAGATATATCACAGTAGATTACCTTAACTTCTGCACTTTTCCTCCATGGCTTTTGCCTTGTGTTGTCAGGAATTGATTTCTTCAATCTCTTCTGGTAATTAAAATGGCTTCGAGCTAACCACCCTCGAATTACTGCAGGAAAAAAAAAACATCAGTAGAGGAAGGCAATTTAATAGCAAGGCACTTGCCCAATAAATAGCATAAATTACCAGATTGTAAATGGATGATTGCAGAGAGCTGCTCTTCAAGTGTTCTGCGAGCAGTTTGCTCCTTCAACTTTATTAATAATCCATACTCTGTTCTATGATTTTCACCACGTACAACTGTAAGATAATAGTAACTTCTATTACATATGTAAAACCCATGCCATATTAAAAATGAAAGAAGGCGGGATTCTTATTCAAATAACTCAAGAAATCATTGAACAGTGCAGTCTCTAATCCAAGTTCGTTCTTATATCTTCATAGCCTAAATATGTTTCCAGACAACAGTTTTTTATGCTCCTCAACAGATGTCATCTGTTCTATTTGCTCAGAATGGAACATAGATATAAGGATATTGTTAAGTCACCAAATGTCCCAAAAGTTTAACCATTTGACAAAGACAACAAGAAAATAATTAGTCTAGTGATAGGGCCCCTGTTTGTCACACATACCAGCAACGTAAAATGAAAGGAGACAGAGGGGCAGTTCAGGAAAAAGACAAAAGGGCAGAAGAATCACATTCGGTTGGGGGAGAATAACAAACTCACATGGCTACAACACACTAGGGAATACATATAAAAGGCAGAGAAAAGGAGAGAGAGGTAGCTAGAGAATTCGGAAGAAGTTTTGGGAGAGAAGGGCCCTCTCAAATAGGCCATTATCTGTTTTTTTTTTTTTTTTTTCTTCTCTTCGTTCATATCCTTGTAATTGGAGAATTTCTATCATTTTGTTCTTGAGATTCTATCATTTTGATATTAGAGCATTAATCCATGAGAGTGACCATCTCTGAGAGAGTGGGAGAGCTGGAGGGAAGATTGAAAAGTTACCATCAACAGAAGGAGAGGCGAATGGAGAGACAACAGGCGGGATTGGAAACAATGAAAACTGAATTTCAGAGGGTGCAAAATATAGAGAAGAACATGGTGGTGATGTTGGATCAATTCAATTTCTTGATGGCGAAATGGGAGGGGCAGGAAAAAGAGAGGAAGGGAAAGCGTGGTGGGGAAAACAAACCTCTGAATTCGTCCCTATCAACTAAGTTGATGCCGGATACAAGAGGGAAGAGTGGAGAAGTAGGCAATGGAATTGATGAAATTTGGAGATAGGAAGCACGTTGTAGGCGGTTGGAGATGCCAACTTTCGAGGGTGATGATCCAGATGGATGGGCTTTCAAGGCTGAGCATTACTTCGCTGTAAACCAACTGATGGAGACTGAGAAATTGAAGTCCACAATTCTGTGTTTTGAAGGAGGAGCCCTTTCGTGGTTCCAGTGGGAGCAAAGGAGACGAAGGGTGAGAAGTTGGGAGGAACTAAAGGGGCTGTTGAGGAATTGGTTCCGGTCTACGCAAGAAGGCTCCATGGAGGAGAAATTTCTAGCTCTTCAACAATGGAGATCCGTCAGGGACTACCGACTTTGCTTCGAGACGTTAGCAACGCCGATTGAAGATATGCCCGAAGCTATATTGGAGGGGCATTTCATTAATGGGCTCAAACCGGAGATACAAGCTGAAATCAGAGTGTTAAGGCCTACTAGACTGGAGAATATCATGGATATAGCCCAGAGGAATGAGGACAAGAATCAAGTGCTTCAAGGAAACCATTTGGGTTACAGCCCAAATAAGGTGAAGACACCCTCAGCCCCAACCCCTAATATGTAGAGATTTCCATTATCTCCACCTTCAAATCCTGCCAAAACTACAGCAATTAGCCAAACCAACCCATTTTGGTCGCTAGCCACCGGAAAATTGAACACCCCACCCTTCAAATGATTGAGTGAAAGTGAGCTCCAAGCAAAGCATGCGAAGGGATTATGTTTTCGCTACGATGAGAAGTATTCTATTGGGCATAAATGTAGGAACAAGGAATTACAAGTGAAGCTTATATATGAGGAAGAAAGGGAAGAAGAAGAAGAAATAGAGCGAGCCAAGGCAATCGAGAATTTTGAGGAATTGGAAGACACGGTCAAAGTTGGAGAAATGGTAGAGTTATCATTGAATTCAGTAGTGGGGTTAACACCTCCCCAGACGATGAAGGTTAAGGGGAAAATAGAAGGCTAGGAAGTGGTGGTCTTAATCGATAGTGGAGCTTCCCATAACTTCATAGCCTCATAGTCGCTGATCTGGTGCAAAAATTGGGACTTTTACGGACACAAACTTGAGGCTATAGTGTGATCGTGGGCTTGGGCATGGCGATACAGGGGGCTGGAGTTTGTAAGGGGGTGACCTTATTGTTGCAAAATGTGGAGATAGTCAAGGACTTCCTGCCATTAGAACTAGGAAGCTCTAATGTCATTCTGGGGATGAAATGGTTAGCCACACTTGGGAAAACACAGGTGAATTGGGCTCGTTAATTATGAAGTTTAGAGTAAGGGACACGATTATCACATTGCATGGGGATCCCAGCCTTAGCAAAACATTAGTAATCTTGAAGTCAATGATGAAGGCATTCTACGAAAATGGAGAGGGAGTGCTTCTAGAATTGGGAAGTCTGATGGCTGAAGTAAAAGAGGCAAGGGTGGAAGTCCCTGACAGTCTGCAAGAGGTGTTAACAGAATTTAAGGAAGCCTTTAAGGAGCCGTGCAGACTTCCCCCACACTAGAGGTGGGATCACACTATTACACTGCAACCCGGGAGTTATCCGATAAGTGTGAGACCTTATCGCTATCCTCACCTCCAGAAAAATGAAAGTGAAAAGCTAGTTTGGGAGATGTTGGCAGCAGGGATCATTAGGCCGAGCATTAACCCATTTTCTAGTCCCGTGTTGCTGGTCAAGAAGAAAGATGGTGGGTGGAGATTTTGCGTGGACTACAAAACTTTAAACAAGGTAACTATCCCCAATAAATTCGCAATCCCAATCATTGGGGTTGCGGTTTTTCTAAGTTAGATTTGAAATTGGGTTATCATCAGATATGTATCGCACCTGATGATATTATGAAAATCACTTTTTGCACACATGAGGGTCATTATGAATTTATGGTAATGCCGTTTGGATTTAACCAATGCACCCACCACATTTCAGTCTTTGATGAATGAGATTTTTAATGAGCACTTGAGATAGTTTGTCCTGATATTTTTTTATGACATTTGATCTATAGTAAGAGTGTGGCAAAACACAAGGAGCATTTGAGGTGCGTATTACGGGTCCTAACAGCTCATCAATTGTATGCAAATGCAAAGAAATGCCAATTTGGGCAAAGGGAGATCGAGTATCTGGGACATGTTATTTCACAAGGTGTGACTGTAGATAGTGCTAAAATAAAGGCTATTATAGAGTGGCCCAGCCCTCAATCTCTACGCGAACTCCGAGGCTTTTTAGGCCTTACGGGGTATTACCGAAGAATTGTGAGGAATTATGGCAAATTGGCTTGGTCGTTAACAGAGCGTCCCCGAAAAGATAACTTCTATTGGGATGAGCTATCAGAGCAAGCATTTCAATCACTAAAAAAGGTTATGATAGATTTGTTGGTATTAGCCTTACCTAACTTCTCCAAAGAGTTCATCGTGGAGACGAATGCTTCGGGGTATGGGTTAGGGGCAGTTTTGATGCAAGAGCAGTGACACTTGCTTTCTTTAGTCATGTCCTAAATCCAATTGTTCAGAATAAATCAGTGTATGAGAGAGAGTTGATGGTGATGGTATTTGCAGTGAAGAAGTGGAGACATTATCTGTTGGGGGGAAAATTCGTTATTCGAACTAATCAGCAAAGCCTTAAGTTTTTTATGGAGCAGAGGTTGGTCAACCCAGAATGTCAAAAATGGGTGGTGAAGCTGATGGGGTATGATTTCAAGATTCAATATCGCCCAAGTTTGGAGAACCATGCAGCTGATGCATTCTCACGCCTCCACTCCCCTGTCATGCTGATGACACTCATTATTGCTCGAGTCTTACAGTTGGATCATTTGAAAAAGGAGGTAGAGGAAAATAGTAAACTCCAGCAAATCATTAAAGAGGTACAATCTAATCCTTCCAACAAACCAGATTTTGCGTGGGTGGATGGTCATTTGTTGTTCAAAGGGAAGTTGTATCTTCCTAAAGGCTCCACTTTAACTTCCTTGATGCTGAAGGAGGGTCATAATGGGCAAATTGGGGGCCATTCTGGCTTCCTCAAGACATAAACGAATCCCTACCAATGTATATTGGGTTGGGATAAAGCGAGACATTCATCAGTATGTTCACCATTGTTTAGTGCGCCAGTAGAATAAATATGTGGCACTCTCTCCCAGTGGTTTGCTGCAGCCACTCCTTATTCCTTGACGAGTTTGGGAGGATGTGTCGATGGATTTCATCGAGGGGTTGCCAAAATTAGCGGGAATGGATTTGATTTTGGTGGTTGTGGATCGGCTAAGCAAGTATGGACATTTTATTGCTTTGAAACATCCATTTTCAGTAGCCAGTTGTCACAACCCAAGAGTTAATTAAAATAGCTATGCTGTATTTCTTTTACTTTAATTGTTGCACCTATATTCCAGCTATCAATTCTGTTAGAATTAGAAATGCCACATGTGAGGCCTTAGGAAAAGAACAAAATAGTTTGTTGTAACTGCTGGAGGAGGGGATGATCTGCTGCATCTACACCCACGCCAAGCAGCACCTATATGTATTCATCCCATATTCTGATTTTGATATTAAAATTCTCAATTCTCTTCCAAGATTTCTCTCTAATCTCTCTCTCGTTCTTCTGCCATTCTCCCCCCATTCTTCTTCAATTCTTCCCTTAATACATTCTGCCCTTGAATTTAATTCAATCGGATCTTTCCGATTGTCCATTTCAGCCCGTCATGAACCCTAGGTTCATGACAAATGGTATCAGAGCAGTCAATCCTTGGCTGTAGGTTTGATTTCAGTGGATGAGATCGGTGAAATAAATTTCAGTGATTGAGCTCTAGATCGAGGAGGCCTCAAGGCGACTACTGTAAGGTAAGCGATTGTTGGTGATTGAGGCAGCGGGGCTTGAGACGATCCAAGTGGTTCAGTGAATCCAACGGAATCGGAAGTCCTAAAGCTGGTTGATCGCGATTGGTGAGGGAGTCCGTCAAATGCGTTCTCGGAAACTCGGGCCTGTCATTTGCGCATCGTCTGGCGAATTCAAGTAGCAGCGTCGGAGGGGAGTCAAGATGCTTAAGGCGAGGACGAGACTCACTTCAAAGGCGACTTTGAAGGACGATAGCGGAGCCGACATCAGCCATCCAGACAAGCTTAGGGAGCGACAGCAGCGGCGCAGGTTGGTCGGATGACTGGAGTGGGTGACTAAAGGGTAACGCGAACGGCCAGGAGCTCACGATTTGGACGTGGGAGTGTTGCAATGCAGTGGGTTGGACTCGGGGGTGTCTCGATACAGCGAGTGTTGCGATTTGGACTCAGGAGTGGGTGTAGTTATTGAACTAACAGTGAGTTCTGGTGATTTTGGAATCAGAGGCGATTGCAATTGGGTTGGGAGCCTTGGACGGTGATTGGGTTGAGAAGAACCGCCATTAATTTCTAGGGCGACTAGGCTAATTTGTTCTGATAGTGCCTTCGGTGAGCAAGGAAGGCTGTCGATTAAGAATCAGCTGCAAGTGGAGAAGCCGAGCAAAGTAATTTTGGCTGGAAATTGAAGACGACGCAAGCCAGGAGAGTGCCGACGGTGATATTGGTTCTTGGTGGCTCTGAAGGTGGCGGAATAGGTCTTGGATCTCGGCTAAGAATCCCAGCAATTTCAGTAACTAATTCCAGCAAGCTCGTAGCAGTTGGGAGTGTAGTTTTGAAGGCATTCCTAAGTCGGTGAACCTCAGCCATTGAGTGACAGAAGCGTGACAGAGCAGCGGAAGTGTGGTGAACCTTGTTGAAAAACCGAGCAGTGGATTTTTCGTGTTTGAGATTTAAATCGGAAGGAAACAAGGTTGATCGGAAATTGACAGCAAGCAGTCCAGGCTGTCTAGGGTGCATTCACATCGATTATTGGTTGTGATCTCTATTCAGAATTTGAAGGAGACTCCTAGAGCAGTTCCGGTGATTCTCAATTGCTGCGATTTCGATTGTAATTCTCGGTTGACAGTTAAGACGGTCTAGAGGACTCTTGAAGGCCGATCAAGTCGCTGTAAGTGTGCAAATTTTTCTGCTGTTACAATAAACTTGGTCTTGAAGTATAACAGTGGCTGCAATTGCCACTTATTGGATCAATTTTAGAGGTGATTGGGTAAGGCAATTACAGAAGGAAATTAGGATGGAAAGAGCTGTTGTTTCTTGGCCTATTGCTTTTCCAGCCAGTGAGATTTCGGCCAGGAGGAGTAGTGCACGAAGGAGTCCAATGGAATCTCAGTTGCAGCAGAAGAATTCTTCTAGTTTAGTTGGAATGGAGCATCAATGGCAGCCAAAGAAGGCTGTATTTTCAGTGGGGTGTCCTACTCATGAAGCTAGGGGAGGCAGTGCATACATGAAGCAGAATGCTTCATTTTCAGTAGGAATAGAGCCTTAATGGCAGCCAAAGAAGGCTGCATTTTCAGTTGGCAGCAACAAGGAACAGAAGAAGGGGATCAGCCAATCGGACAAAGGAACCAACAGTGGGTTTGATGAAGAGTGCAAGGAATTCAGTCAAATGTTTCGCAAGAAGTTGCAAGAGTTTGCAATGATACTATCTAAGGAGTATCATTACAGTTTTCCTGCCGAATACTTTGATGACTATCATGGAAGTTTTAATAAGGAGGAGTTTCTTAAAATGGAGAAGCTGAAGGAGAAGACAAGAAGGTGGGAAACTGATTCATCATTGACTTCTGAGTATGTGCTTGGGTATTTTGAATTAGGCAACAATATCAAGAAGGATGTTGGCAGCATCAGAGATGATATTGGTGATGGATTACATCCTTCAAATGGAACCTATAATGAACAGATTGATAGGGCAGTCAATGCAGAGGGATCATCTGATATTGCTGAAAAAGAAGTCCAAATAGAGGGGAATTGCAGCCAATAAAAGGAAAAAGAAGTTCTTGATAGTGATGTTTTTGGGATTCTGCAACAAGAGCAGCCCAACTTTAAGGAAGAAGGGGAAGAGGAAGAAGAGGAGGAGGAAGAAAAAAGTGAGGAAAAGGGATTGGAAGATGACACTCAATCAATTGACAGCATCTCAAGCACTCTTACTAGTGCTAAGACACTTGGCCAGGTGTCAATCATTGAGAATTCATTGGCTGGAAGTGAAGTTGCACCATCTCCTAATGTTAATGCTCACAAACAACCTTGGTATGAGTATTCAAGGAAAGAATACAAACCTCCATTACTGCATTTTGAGGCTGCTGTTAATATTTCTGCAGCAAAACATGGTTGTGGGTTGAATGGGGATATAGTAACAGCAACAATGGTTGTAGATCTGCCCTTCTTACTTGTATTGGATGGTGATGAAGTTTTCTCTACTGAAATTCTGGGCCAATTTATGCTTGGATTTGATCTTGTAAACCTAATAATGAAGAAGAAGAAGCCTAGAAGGAGAAAGAAAGAAAGAAGAATTAAACTGATGGAGAAAGCAGGCATTGGATGAAGAAACAATAGCTCAGTTGTAATAAGTTTCTTGGGGACAAGAAGCTTTTCAAGGAGAGAGAATTGTCACAACCCAAGAGTTAATTAGAATAGTTATGCTGTATTTCTTTTATTTTAATTGTTCCACCTATATTCCAGCTATCAATTCTGTTAGAATTAGAAAGGTCACATGTGAGGCCTTAGGAAATGGACAAAATAGTTTGTTGTAATTGCTAGAGGGGGGGATGATCTACTGCATCCACACCGACGCCAAGCAGCACCTATATGTATTCATCTCATTCCATGGGAGAAGACATTCTGATTTTGATATTGAAATTCTCAATTCGCTTCCAAGATTTCTCCCTAATCTCTCTCTCGTTCTTCTGCCATTCTCCCCCCATTCTTCTTCAATTCTTCCCTTAATACATTCTGCCCTTGACTTTAATTCAATTGGATCTTTCCGATTGTCCATTTCAGCCCATCATGAACCCTAGGTTCATGACACCAGTATAGCAGGGGTCTTTGTGAAAGAAATTATCTGGTTACATGGTATTCCAAACTCTATCGTTTCCGATAGAGACAAAATCTTTGCCAGCCATTTCTGGGAAGAACCTTTCCGATTGCAAGGCACTAAGTTGAGTAGAAGCACCTCCTATCACGCTCAGTTCGATGGCCAAACGAAGGTCCTCAACAAAACATTGGAGACGTACTTTAGATGTTTCTCTTTCTCCAAACCAAAAGTCGTGGTACACTTGGCTTCCCTAGGCTAAATACTGATATAATACTTCTTACCATGTCTCCTCTAAATTAACTCCATTTCAAATAGTTTATGGGTGTGAACCTCCCCTGTTGCTAAGATTTGAGAAGGGAACAACAGTTGTCTCGGTGTTGGAACAATAGTTGTTAGAACATGATTTGATTTTGGAGAAGTTGAAAGCCCAGTTGTTGCGGGCGCAGGTGAAAATGAAAGATATAGCAGATAAAAGGAGGCGAGACATCCATTTTGAGGTTAGCGAATTGGTTTATGTGAAAATCCACCCCCATAGGCAGAAGACATTGGCTTCTAGGCCAAATGAAAAAGAGTCACCAAAGTTTTACAGACCCTTTGCATTGGAGAAAAAGATTGGGAAGGTAGTGTACAAGCTGTCTCTACCACCCTCTTGTGCAATTCATCCCGTATTTCACATCTCCCAGCTCCGAAAGGCTGAAGGAGCAGTGCAGGAGGCTACCACAATCCCTGACCAGCTAACTGCAGAGCTAGAGATGAAGGTAGAACCGGAATTTCTACTGGGGATAAGGGGCCAAGCACGGGAAAAAACTTGAAGCCCTTGATGTTCTTATTCAATGGAAGGGGTTGCCACCCCTGGAGGTCACTTGGGAGCTGAATAATTAGATACTGCATCAATTTCCTGAGTTTCACCTTGAGGACAAGGTGAATCTCATGGGCGGGAGTAATGATTGGGCCCCTATTCGTCACACATAGTAGCGATGTAAAATGAAAGGAGACGCAGGGGCAATTCAGGAAAAAGACAAAAGGGCAAAAGAGTCACATTCGGCTGGGGGAGAATAACAAACTCATGTGGCTACAACAAACTAGGGAATACATATAAAAGGCAGAGAAAATGAGAGAGAGGTAGCTAGAGAATTCAAAAGAAGCTTTGGGAGAGAAGGACCCTCTCGAATAGGCCATTATCTGTTTTTTTTTTTTTCTTTTGTTCGTTCATATCCTTGTAATTAGAGAATTTCTATGGTTTTGTTCTTGAGATCCCATCATCTAGAAAGCCAGTAAACTATCTCTTCCATATGAATCAAATAAATAAATTACATATGCCTTACATGATTGCAGTGTTATTACTCCTTTCTTGAGTTCATGGAAGTGGCGACGAGCCTGATAACCACGAAATCGTTTCTGGACCTGTAGTGTGCCTTGCAGCACTTGTTTTCTTGTATCTTCTAGTGCAGCTATCTATTAAGCACCATAATACAACATCAAAGAAAACACATTTCAGGGAAACAGATTGATTAGATGAACTGCATTTTGATTACTTCGAAGTTCAGCAGGTTTAGATACTTCTTAGGTCACTCCTCCCTACAAACACTGAGTGCAAAAATCTCCATATCAAACTTTATGCAGGAATCTCTTTCATTCCTTTTTTTCTCTTGAAAACTTCAAGGTTTTTCATGACAATAGAAAACTCACAGGTGATCTCAAATAAGTAGGTTCCGTCTCAATGATTTTCATAATTTGAGTGATTTTCCTGCTATTTATCATGCTGCCAACGTCTAATGCAAAATTGACCAATGTCATGACAAAATTGGACTTTCTTATAGTTTTCTGGTGCAACGAATTCAATTTCTGATCAGCAATTTTTCCAGAGTCCCCCAAATTTCTTTACCTTTTTCAGGTTAAAGTGAAAGTAGTGGATTACTAACCAGCAAGGAGTATATTCTTGGGGTAATTATCAGCAAAACCATCATCTCACTAAACTCTCAAGGACAAAAACAACTTTAAGTTCCTCTAAGTTCCTCTAAATGGAATTTGAACTCACCTGCCCTGTTCTAAAATATAATTTTGTATAACCAACTTGGTACATATCAGGAAGAACATCAAATTGTTGCAGAATGGCAACTGATATGCTTAGTGGATCTTGACATGCATTATCCTCCGCAAGAAGGAATCCATACCTGAATTCATGCATATGTTTTCAAAGTTCCTCAAGAGTAAACAAGAAAAAATCATTAAATGACTAAAGCAGAGTCTCATACTCCACCTTCTAGCAAAATCTTGATGTGTCACTCGTGTAGGATAGCCAGATCGCGAGATCCGGACAACCTCCAGAACCCCACAACACCTAAGTTGCTCCAAGACCAGATCCTTCTCAAAAATACCAGGAAGCTGCTTACTATTTGGTTTTATGCAACGAATAAAATGTGGCATGGATGTCTCTAGCTGCTGTATTAATTTAAATAGTTGACCCTATAATCACAGCAGAAAGTCAAATTTCCACAACAAAAATGGTTAAATAAGCATGTCATATCAAAACAAAACACAAAAATGGAAGATATCAATATATCAGTTAGTTTATTATTAAATTATAATATGTTCATGTTACAAGAATGACTAGAGAAACAAAAAGGGCATCACCATTAAACAGAAAGAACCAATTGCAATAACACTTTCACCAAAAGACTTATGTGCCAACAAGAGTATTTGAAAATAAGCACTAGTATTAGATCCCATAATCTTCACTTATTTTTTCAAAAATAGGTGGGGTCATTTCAGAGATTCTTTTTATTCCCTAAAAAGAAAAGTACGGATGCAACAGTAAACACATATTGAGATAGCGTTTCCAAAACCTATATTATCCAATGAAGTTCCCATACAACCCCCATTCAATAAACATTTTCAAGTGTCTAATTTATCAAATTTTAGAATCATAAAAAAATGAAAACAACACAAAAAGAATCCATGCTCAAAACTTCTAATCATATTGATCACTAGAAAATATCAAAATTAAGATAAAAATGATAAGAAGAAAGACAGCTATTTTATAAGTATGTTGAGAGCATGATAGACAATTATGATCAAAGATTCTTTCTATTCCCTGGAACAAAAAAGTATAGACACAATAGCAAACACATATTTGTTCCCAAAACCAGTGTCAAAAGAAGTTCCACTAAAACCCCATTAAATAAACATTTTGAAGTGACTGAGATATCAAATTGTGCAATGATAAAAAATGGAAACAACACAAATAGAAGCATGTTCAAAACTTCTAATCACATTCATTTCTGAGAAGTATAATAATTAAGATAAAAATGATAATATTACGCATATTTGAATGCATGATAGACAGTGTTAGTGCCCTTTCCAACACTCCACTCATGCACCACACATGGTTTCACATGACAAACAAAATAAAGGTGTGTCAGCATGCCCAAAGAAAAAGTGCATGGAAAACTTGAATACTGGGAACACACACATAGAATGATACTGAACCCAGGATCTCCTAAAACTAAAAGGTCTGATACCATCTTAATGTCACTTGTTCCCAAAACGTAACATGTTATAAAGGCAGAAAATAATGATTTATCAAGCATTCCAACAAAAGTAAAATAGAAAAGAAACAATGCCACAAAGTTCTTAGAAGAAAGTGAGTTGAAAAAAGATATGACATGCATTCCTGTAAAGTCATAGTCAAAGCATATAATGGCCACAAATATTTCCAACACAAAAAGAAATGCCAATTGCATGTTTACCTTGAACTTTGTGGCAACACTTTGCCTCTGAGGATCTAACACACCAATTTGGGGTGAAGAGATAGAAGGTTTAAAAAATTGGTTATGGATACTGGAGGCAAACAACTGGGGAAGCCTGTGATGGCATGATGAAAGGAGTTGGATGGTATCTGAGTGCAATGGATCTTTATTTTTCTCCAAGAAGCCACTTGCGTCATACAACACCTGAACAATAATAGGCAAAAAAAAGGTCTGTAATTGTAAGTACTGATATCCATAGAACTCCAAAATACAGAATTATCGAAGTATGATGTTTGCTTATTTATTGCCATAACAACTCCACCAAGGTAAGAAATTTTAAATGTTTCTCCAAGAAATTCTGAAGTGCAAAAGTATTGCTTAATAAAGGCAGGACAATCTTTTTTTTTTTTTTGGCTCCAAAGAACAGAAAGATAATTTTTCCTTAGAAGGGAAAAATGTACTTTTGTTATTTAACTCTTATCCAACTTTAGATAAATTTTCCTTAGAAGGGGAAAATGTTCTTTTGTTATTTTAACTCTTATCCAACTTGTGCAGACATGACACTATGAAAAATATTGTTGTAGTGTAGCTCAGAATGCCACCTTAAATTTGTATTCCAATTTACGGAAAAAAAAATTATATTCCAAATTTTGTGATTGAAGGTAATCTTGTTGACCCTGTTAAATTAGCCAATATCTCAAAAGCTTAAGATATATGACCAGGCTGTTTGGATGATCTATATTGCATGGACTCCTGAAAATTGGTGAAATACCTGTGTCCCAGCATTTGAAACTTGAGATAGGATATAGTATATGGTCTTGATAAATACGGTAAAGAACAAGAGCTTTCTGCCAAGCTATATGTAAAACTTTTATTTTATGCCAAAAAAAACAAATTAAAACTGTAAGCTTCTCTACAAACGCCATTTTGTTAAATATAAAAAACACTTAGAAATACATAAATCCAACACGTATGGACAAATACACCCCTGACCTTCTAATAGAGTCCCTTTAACATAGGGAGTGAGTCATGAAAATTCATGAATAAATTTCTAAATTGCTCAAAAAAATTGCTTGAACCAAGATAATTAAGATTAAAAAAGAACCAAAGAAAAGGATATTTTGAATTTGAGACAAGTGCAGAAATTTTTTTCCTGTGTTTCGTGACATTGCAGACATAAATGTATGCTATTAATGAAATCGTCTCAAGTTGTTAATTAATAGTAGTTAACCATTAATTTCATCTTTAGTTTTCTAGAAAACAGTGAGCATTATAAGGAGCTAAATGAGTTACTAATTTGAGGTTTGAATTTCTGATTGGTTCCAATTAAAGTTGTCGAACAACTTACTTCTCCAGCGTAATGGTGAATACTAAAAGCTCCACCTCTTTCTCCTTTAAAGCAAGGATTACTGTTCAAGTGTTGCTTGAGCTTACTGGCAAAGGTCAAATCAGTGGCCTTGGGGAAATTCGATTCCTCATCCAACAAAGAAATTAACCCAATAGGTTTCTGCAAAATGAAAGTGTTGAAGCCATTAAGACTTCCACCACACATGAAAGAAGTACTCTAAATATAAAACCCTACACTTAGGTTTCATATATACAACATATAATCAAAGATGGGAAACCTAAGTGTATAGCTTCAATTAAAAAGTAAATTTTTCAATCTGTTATTTTCTTTGCAACTTTCCTTTATTAGAAACAACATTACAAGAAGTTAATGGCTCGAATTATGCAAGAAAGCTTCATCAGGAAGCAATCATACTCTATAGCATCATATAAATATGAATCCTCCAATGGCCTGCTTATCAAAAAGAAAAAAGAAAATGAAAAGAAAAATCATGATGCTCCAAAAATAAGTCAGGAAGGACTCTATTAATATCAAACATATGAAATGATTGAGGTTCTGTTTCTCTGTGCCAGGATAAAATCTATCAGGTGAACAGGACTTAAAACACCAGAAATACCTTCTCAAAGAGTTCCAAACACTCTTGGTTATCTTCAAAGTCTACTTTCGTCCAATCAATGCCATCCATTTCATACTCCTAAAGACAAAATAAACAAGTCGGAAAATTAATATTCTCAGACATTTAGTTTGCTAAAGGATCTTCATGGAGGTCAATTAAAAATATGATGTCCTCAAAAATGCCATGCAAGAGCAGAAACAACTTCAACAAAACACAAAATTCCACATGAAAGTGTCAGCAATTGCAGTTCTCTGAGTGCATGAGTCATGACAATCAAATTCATAAATGAAATTATTTTCACTTGGGAACCAACTTTGAGTGGAAAAGAAACCAATAGGAAGAAACTCTTGGTATTTTTCCCCTAAGGCAACAAATAGAAAGAAAAGCTCACCTCCTGCTCAAGTTTAAACATATGCCGATTGAAATGTTGCTGCAGTCTCTCATTTGCATAATTAATGCAAAATTGCTCAAAACTATTCTTCTGAAAATTAGCAGATAAAATCATCACTCTCTGACAATTATATTGCATCAAAAACATCAATAAATAGACAAATATAACTTATAAACCTTAAATGACTCAAAGCCATAGATGTCTAGTATAGTTATTGATCTCCCACCATGCTGTTTCCCCTTTGCAAGCAACTTATTAATTTCTTGAACTAGCCAGTCAAACAAGCTTGAGTAGATGAATTTTGCTAAAGCATCTCGTGCATCAATTGCCTAAGAAAAAGAGATTTAAAGGATCCATGTTATAAGCCTGTTGTATGCAGTATTATTTGTGCGTGCATAATGCACTTGCATAGAGTATTTAGCAACATTAAAAAAGTATTTGGAAGGGGGTGGGTTGGGAGGCAGATATCTGACCTGCTGCAACGTCAACTTTTTGGCAACACTATCCTTCCCAGCTCGGATTCTATGGGTAGACAAAGCTAACATGAGGTCCTGGGTACTGCAACCCATCAATCTAGCAGCAGTGGTCACAGCTGCCAAAAGAAAGAGGAAGAAATATGCTCAAGTACTTCCGGATGAAGATGCAGATATATTTCTTTTTTGAATTTATCCTCAAGTTATTAATAAAATTTGGCTTTGTGACCGAAAAGTCGCGAATTTGAGTTGTGAAAATAGCCTCTGCAAAGAAAAGGTAAGGCTGCATACAAAAACAATCCTCTCCTGATCCTCACTAAGCAGGAAGCCCGTGGCCTGAAGATGCCCTTTATTTGATTGGGTACTTAAAACAACAATGTATCAACCTTTATCCAACAAAGTGGGGTACTTACTTAAAATCAAAAGAATGACATGATTGGGTAGTTTCTTAAAACCAGAGGTATCTGTTATCAAGGAGCTGGCTAAATAACGGGTTAAAGCAATTGGGGAAAAAAAAAATTGTGCATAGGGGCTTTTTTTGAGTCATCCGTGGATCAAAAGAACTACAGAGAAGTGCTGGGATTATGATATTACTTATAGTCTTTAGATCCCAAATAACTTTCAATATAACAAAAAGGGATGCATATCTTACTTCGGTTTGGCCAACAAAACCACCAGAAATTAGCAAATACTGTCAACATGTGTCAAACATATAATTTAGGTTAGTTCGTTGCATGATTAAAATGGTTTGGTCATGTAAGAAGAAGCCCAACAGAAACTCTTGTGAGGAGAGTTGATGGCATGGAACAAGTAGTTAGCAAAAACAGTAAAGGAACACCAAAAAAGAAACTTGGTGGGAGACGCTTAGGTTTGATATTTAGCGCGTGGGCCTTCTTGAAGAAAAGGCAATGGATAGAAATGAATGGAAATTTAGAATTCATGCAGCCAACCGCACAAGTGGGATAAAGGCTTCATATCTTGCTGCATGAATATTTGGTTTCTTAGAGAACTACTGCTTCACCTGGTAATTCATTCAAATTGAATGTATAAGAAGTTCTACCTGACCTGGGCCATAGGCCAGCTGGCGGTAATGCTCTTGTTTGCATTGGCTCGACACAGACCGTATTAATATTATGTTATTCTCAAATTTAAGTAGTGTGTGAAGCTAAAGTTTTGAGAACAAGGTCAAATATATGCCTTAAAAATACGACAGTTGAATTTGGAGCATCTGACAATTTTAATCTCATCCACCATTTAGTGGCCAACAGACTATTCATCCATATCAGCATGTATCTCTTATATTGCAGATAAGTATTCAATGTCCTCACCCAATGACAAGATAAAGAAGCTCGAGATTGTAAAAGCCAGCAATGGAAATCCAAAGTCATCTAAAAAACAGAACCACATAAAGGACAACAATCTGAACAGTAACAGTTCAAGAAAGAAATAAACTAACCTTCATCACCCACTACCTCAACATGATTTTCATTGTCAATTACTTGATATGTTATGTTTCCCAACCATAACACTGCAGAGAGCATTTCAAAGGCATGCTCTTGGTCTTCTTTGCAAAT
The DNA here is from genome assembly GCA_036245055.1 of Diospyros kaki. Taxonomy (NCBI): domain Eukaryota; kingdom Viridiplantae; phylum Streptophyta; class Magnoliopsida; order Ericales; family Ebenaceae; genus Diospyros; species Diospyros kaki. Next base: position 39,794,422 of record BSEG01000011.1, read on the forward strand.
TCGAACAGTATCTAAGGCGTCCTGCAAAAATAGAAGTAGAGAACATAAATATAAATCTCATTAACTAGATTGAACAAATAACCAAGAAAAAGATTCAGTTTAGGGAAGTCTTAAATTTTAATTTACCATAAGCCTACGAAATTTCTGTGCATCATCAACGTCAGCAATTGCTAAGCAACCACTCTGACCTAGATAAGTGAACTCGCTTGCTGGTCTCAGATTCAGTCTATCTGAAAAGTACACATGATGCCAAGTCAAAGAATAAGTTCTATTAGCTTATAAATTGTAACTATGTCAAAAACAAAGAGAACTCCATCCTGTATCTGAACAGAAAGGATCACAAATATCAAGGTTGCAGCCAGCTTCCATATATAGCAACAGAATGGCAATGGCATAAGAATGCCAAACCTAGGATCTCAGAAAACAATAAAACATTCCATAATTTGTATGAGCAAGACTAGGCCCCAAGGGACCACCCATCAGGTCTGGCTGCATCCCCCAAAAAATATACTCAAGTTTGAGTCCCATTCAGTCACCTGTCAAAAGAATATGTTTATAGATACCACGCCTATATTCCTTCACAACATGGTATCAGAGACCCAGCACTGGTCTAAGATTCCATCACTCTAACACACATTGTTGAAATAAATTAATCCAACTTCAATAAATGGAAAAATGACAGGATGCAAATAAAACCTTTTAGGCCAGGTGAAGCACCAGCGCACAGTTGATAAAAGATATGGTACGACCTTTCTCCATCAGCAAGCTGTACCACTCTTGACTGCACAAATAAGGCAGCACAATCTTTTAAAATGAGGTTGTTAATTAATATAACCCCGAAGGAAAACAAGAGTTTAAAGTAAAAACAACGAACCTTTTCAAGGAGAACTATTATTGATTGTTATAATTGATGGTTAACATCACATACAATCAAAAAGGAAGTCATATTAGTAGACACAATTGGATAGCATTACAAGAAAATAGTTTTGCAACTTTCTCTTTAGCCACAGTGTCACGGAAACATGCTTACAGGTCTGGATTTGAGCACCACATATTTTCCCTGTTGCACTAAAATGAACCTCAATCAACTTCCCCTGCACGCATCAAGATAAGTGAGTTGATCAGTTAGTCAACTGAGTCTTGGATGATCTCAAAATAAGTATCAAAGGATAGGAAAGATGTGTAACACAGACTCACAAATCGGCTAGAGTTGGCATTTCTGGATGTTTTTGCATTCCCAAATGCTTCTAATATAAAATTTGTCTGGAGGATTTCACTTCCTATCCCACCGCTGCGCCCACCAAAAGCAGCCAAATATTGCATTGCAATTTTTGCTGTTTCCGTTTTGCCCGATCCACTTTCCCCACTATAAGACAGGAAAAATTATTCTTGGGGAATGACATCTAGTGTAAAACTTGTATAACTTAAATCTCATGATGCATGGAAACTGGGCCTTAAAGGGACAGCAGCAAAAGGTATGAGAAGAAGCGTTTCATTGGGAAAAAGCATCACGAGATAGAGCTTGCCTTCCTTGACACATGTAAAGGTACAAACAAGTGTAGACAAGTATGCATGCACAGGAAATCACAAGTATACATGCGTTGGTAATGCTTTAACTAACCTGATGATAATGGATTGATTTACTCCATCTGCAAAGTCCATGAGAAAATAAAGAGAAGATAGAAGAAAACAAATTATTTAGTTATTAAGTATTAATGGCTGAAAAGCACTGTCTTTTTTTGTTTTTCCTAAACATCCTCCAGGCACCATTTAACTCACCTCTCATCATTTCATTATAGGCAGTATCTGCTATAGCAAAAACATGAGGGTTGTCAAAAAGCTTCTCCCTATAAGCTGTGACAAAATCATTTCCATAACACTGAACATCTTTGAAGGGATTGATCGCTATTAAAACAGGCCCTGCTTTACCCTGCAGGAAACAAGCACAGGTGAAAGGAGCATGCATGGGAAGCTCAGTTTGATTGGGAAAGGAATTAAGTTATATAATCATACATACATAAATGATATCGTGAGAATATCTATACTGAAGATTGTGAAGAACCGACGGCTCGTTCAAATAACTAAGCTGTATGAGATCATCCACACCGTCTAGGATATCTGGATTTGCAGGTAAGAGCTCTCCAGTTGACACATTCACAAGCTGTAGTGATAACACAGTATAAGTTCCTTTACATTCCATCTAAAATTAAGCGTTTTAGAACAATTAAGAGATTTAAGAAGCCATGCAGCACATATGAACTCACAGTTCCATCCGAAAGTAGAACAGTTGCTTTCTCCCTAAGAGTTGATTGTATCTGTCCCAGTTCCAACTCCCCATTTGGAAGCTGACACCAAACACGAAGTTTCTGAAGCAAACCACTATTAGTGCAAGTGATTGACAACAAAATGAATTCAACCTCCCAGAAGACATGCAGTGTGAGCAGATAATATATTAAAAACTTACAAAAAAACTATTGGGGCTTTTGCGCCCTCCCGGGGGGGGCGCAAAAGGATTAAGGAAGAATAAAAGAAAGAAAGGAAACATAATCTTAGATTATTGTCCGTGAGTTGACCATCTACCAAAGGTCCAGTCAAAACACAAGCAGGTAATATAATATACCTGATACCCAATTGAAATGTGAAGAAATTTAGGAAGAAAATTCAGTAGCAGAGTCTCTTGGGCGGGTTCAATTTTCAATGCCCAACAAAATAGCAAACGCAAAAAAGGCAGAAAAAGACAGTTAATCTTTACTTACAAAATCAAAAGTTCAAATTAAATTATATGCAAATTGAACTTCAAATATCCATAATTAGAAAGGGAGTGAATTAAACTGAATTTGATTACCACACAGTCGGGAAGACTTTCAAAAGTAGGACAACAGTGCATCCAGAAAGATGAAGCAAGGACAGATTAAAACAGGCATTTTGTGAAAACAAGAATCCACCAATGAAAAGCTCAAGAACTTGCCAGTAACTTAGATATTTCAACTAAGACCCGTAACGGATATTTTAAAGCACTACTAGACTGAAAACCCTACCAAAGAAGATGAACAAATAGAGAGATATAAGCGGATGTCAATAAAAGAAGAGAATGTGCTGGAGGCTTTTACCTTCTTTATAAAATAACCAATACTATCATCACACCCAGATTCCCGAAACCTTGGCAGAGAAACAGAAGGCTCGGCCGCCGCCGCAGCAAGATTCGGAGCGCCTGTTTCCTCTAACCTCTCGTCACGTTCCTTCTCTTCAGACAGCATAACATATGGCGATTCACCGGGCAATTCTCTGTCCTTTTTGCCCCCAAAACTACCACGTCTAGGTCGTTTAACCTGACAACTTTTGCCAGATTGATTAGATGAATTCATCGGAGAGGCCGTGGCGGTGTCAACCTCAAAGTTGGTCGGAAGGGACCGCCTAGCAGCAGGACGGCGGGCCCTGGAAGTAGGCCGAGCCGGCAATGCAGGGGGCAAATCCCTCGACTGGCCCTCCTCGTCCCTTCGTCGGAGAGAATCCAACATTTCCTCCAGCGAACTCCGGACTATGGACGACGGCGACATCGATAACATCATTCCAAATCCAAACCTGAACCAAAGAAATCAACCTAATTTCCACAATATCGTTGTCCAGTAGCGAACAATGCCGAAGGCGACATTGCCGGGAAACACGATTCGAAAACCCTAATTTAACCCCGAAAAAATGAAGCCAAAAGCAACCGAGAGCTACGAAACAGGGTAGGGGAGAGGGCAATTGGAGAACTGAAAAGGCATGGAATAAGGAAGGTAAACCTAATTTTGCAAATTTAATTTTGCATTTGCAGGAGAAGATTTGAGGTTAAGTAGAGGAGTCGGTCCGGAGGGTGTTGCAGGGAAGCAATCATTCATGTGTCGTTCGGAAAACAGAGAGGAGGGAACTTCGAGCTGTCAAAACTAAACAGAGCATGTAGGTGTTGCGCCAAGTCCAAAATGAATTTCCTTCCTTTCGGAAACAAGACTAAATTTGGGAGAGACGGGCTGGCTTCCTCACTGTCAGCGCGAGGTACGAGACCCGACGACGGCGAAGACGGAGGAGGAGGGAAGGAACCTTCTCACCTCACCTTGCCAGCCAACAACTGCCACGGCAAAAAGGTACAAGGGAGAAGGACAACAGGACGTGAAGGAAGAAGGAAGGATTTCATATCATTCAATATTATTCTATTCTATTCTATTCAGTGGCAGAAGCAAGAAACACAAAGAAATTATCCATCTCGTCTCGTTAAGAAGTAGCTGCTAATGCTATATTCTATTTGCGGCTGTTTCTGAAAGCCTGATATTATTTTGTAACTTACCGTTTTGAAATAAAATGGAAGCTTTAATTCATATTTAAGGGGCGCAAGCCCGACCCATATTTTTATTTATTTTTTTATTTTCGACTCGCAGGGTGGTCGGAGGTCGTGTCGCCTCAGGACAGGGCCTGCATTTCTCCATTTATCACACTTTAAAAATAAAAGGTTTCATATTATCATATAAAGTGGCGGTCATGAGCTATGACTCTTCTTCTTACTTTTCACTTTTGTTAGGCCATTTCTAATTACACTTCTTATTTCACTCCCTATTATATTATAATAATTCACTCTCTATTCTAATTTTATCTAAACAATTATATATATTCCAACCATACTCCGTATCCCACTCCTTATCTCACTTATTTATTAAAAAAAATTATTTATATTTATTTTACCTCATTTATAATTTTTATTACTATAAAATTTATTAGTTATTTGATAATTTAATAATAAATATGATGGTAATAGATTTTTATAATATTTAATATATTTGTAAATAAATTTACTGATATTTTTTAAAAACAATTATTTAACAAAATTAATTAAAATATTTTCATAATTACAAAATTAATATTTTAAACAACAGTCATATTCCAACGGCTATATTCCAATAGAATATTACAACGGTCATATTCTAAACGACTATATTCTATTGAAATATTCTAACAATGGTCATATTCCAACGACTAGATTCTAATGAAATATTCTAATAACGGTCATATTCCAATGGCTATATTCTGTTAGAATATTCCAACAACGGTCATATTCTTATGCCTTATAAATAGAGGATCAATTGGATCAAAAAATTTACAATCCACAAATCTACAACACCAACTTCCATTTACCAATCTTCAATAATCTCATTTCAGCCATCATGTCCAACAACATCCGTATGTTCATTCGAATGATCCATGAAGAAGTTGAAGATGATGAAGATGATGAGGCTATTGCTACAGCTTTAATTGAACAATATACTCAACATATGGATCATGACTCCTTTTCACATCACGGTGGATTCGTGTTGAACCACAGTGTCATCAATCGCAACAGAGCTGAAGGTCATGAGAGGCTTTATCGTGATTATTTTGCAGATTCACCAACATATCCATCACAATTTTTTTGCAGAAGGTTTCGTATGTATTGATCATTATTTCTACGAATTCAAGCAGCAATTGAAACACATGATCAATATTTTGTTCAAAGATTTGATGTTGTAGGAGTTCCCGGATTATCATCACTCCAAAAAATGACAGCTGCATTAAGGATGCTCGCATATGGATCACCTGTAGATGCTGTGGATGAATATGTTAGAATTGGCGAAAGTACAGTAATAGAGAATTTGAAGAGGTTCACAAAAACAGTAGTTGAAGTATTTGGAGAGTAATATTTGAGGCGACCAAATAATAGTGATATTGCAAGGTTGATGAGCGTGGCTGAGCAGCGTGAGTTTCTAGGTATGTTGGGTAGCATTGATTGCATGCATTGAAAATGGAAAAATTATCCAACTGCATGGCATGGAATGTATACAGGTCATGCTCGTGAACCAACGATTATTTTGGAAGCAATAGCTTCTTATGATCTGTGGATATGGCATGCCTTTTTTTGATTATCAGGATCATTAAACGATATTAATGTGCTAGATAGATCCTATGTATTCTCTGAATTGGCAGAAGGTCGCGGTCCTGAAGTTTTATATACTATTAATGGACATGAATATACAATGGGATATTATCTTGCTGATGGTATATATCCCTCATGGCGTACTTTTGTTAAAACCATTCCATCTCCTCAAGGGAATAAGAATAAATTTTTTGCTGCACAACAAGAGTCCTCTAGAAATGACGTCGAACAAGCATTTGGAGTCATACAATCACGATTTGCAATAGTACATGGACCGGGACGTATGTGGGATGTTGAAACACTCAAATATATAATGGCGTCTTGCATCATATTGCACAATATGATAGTTGAAGATGAATGTGATACAATTCATGAAGATGTGGATTTCAATTATGATGCAGTTGTTGTTACTTCAACAATTGATTTGTCTCACAATCGCACAAGTGAAGTTATGGAGTTCATACAAGTTCACCATCAAATTCAAGACAAACAGACTCATGTACAACTCCAAAATGATCTTGTGGAGCATTTGTGGGAATTGTATGGTAAGCATTCAACTTGAAATAAATTAATGTACTTCGTTAAATAAATTCATGTACTTCGTTTCTATTAATGTACGTCGTTTCTATTAATGTACTTTGTTAAATCAATTAATGTACTTCGTTTCTATTGTATTAGAAAAAAATACCCAGTTTCAAAATAGCATCCATGAGAAATAACCATCAATATTAAATACAACATCTCATTACATTACTAAAATGAAAAGATACATTACTAAATTAATGTTCACGAAGTTCATTTAATCCCAACTCCATACATTACTCAAAGAAAAAGATACATATGTTAATCCCAGCTACATTTTTACAAATTTGATAATCTTGCACGTCGCCTTTTCTGAAGAATTTCGAGTTTGAGCCCGTTGTAATATTCAACTTGAAATTCATCCATATTATTGGTATCAACGCCCATAATTCTTTCTTCATAAAGCAATTGTTCCCGCTTTTCCTTTTTTGTTTCTCGATCTTCTCTTTTTTGTTCTCGCTCTTCCCTTAATCTTTCTATTTCTAATTTTTCTCTTTCCAGCTTTAACATTTCATTCGATTGTTCAAGCAATTCCATTTTGGATTGCGTTCGCTTTTCAGTAATTTCCGTCAACATTTTTGTAATTGAATCAGTAGGAACTTCTGTTACCTTAGATTTTTTTTTCTGTCCACGTTCCTTTGAAGCATTTCTTCTCATTGGTCGTTCCAATGAAGGCGAATCAGGTGTAGATGGCGATGATGTTGCAGGATTTGCATGTTCATAAATTTTTGATTTCTTCTTCAAATAACCCGAGGCAAATTTGGGTGCATGTCGCAACTCATGCCAACAATGTAGAAATGTGAAAGAATATTTTTGTAGGCTCTTGTACATTTCTATTGCTTCAGAAATCTATACAATTAAATAATAATGTCAATAAAATAATAACTAGTAACATAATATTAATAATTATCAAATATCAAATAACGATAGAGGTTACCTTATTTTGTTTTGTTGTTCCACTTTGATTTCTGTCATCTATTTGGTTATAGTATCCAGAGAATTTACTCACAGCAAGTTGAATTGTAGACCAACGATGCATCAACGAATTGGGATTTCAATCAGATTCAAACTCTTTATATTGATTGAAATAAGCATGAATCCTTTCCCAATACCTTTATTTTGTTTTATCATTACCGTGTGTAGCATCCATACTAATATTTAGCCATGCTGACACGAGCATTAAATCCTCTTGCGTTGAGAAATTTCTTGTTCGTGACTTTCTTTAAGTATTGAGTTCGGATGTATTAGGTTGGGATGGAGTGGCAGTGATATTTGCATACTCGTCATAAAGATTCAGGTTGTCATTCAGCAAATTTGTGTAGTATGGTTCATTATCTCTCTCCATGATAAACAAAAGCTAATTGGTCAAACTGCATAAAAAAATCATAAAAATAAATACTTTCATTGTGATACAATAAACTACTATTTTAAATATCACATTAAATAATTTAATTGAGTAACTTTAACATCCATTTTTAGGATTAGTTTCAAAACAATATATTAAAGTAATGCGATACACATTTACATAATCAATAATTAAATACACATACAAAATAAATAATAAAATACACACAAGATAAATAATTAATAATCAAACAAAATCTTAAATAATAAAGAACTTCTTAATATTAGAAAGCAAACAAATAAAACAAAATAATGAAAAAAATTGTAATTACCGTTTAAATAATTCAATTTAAATAACTCAAACTTGATTATTTATTAACAAACTCAATTTAATACAAACAAAATCTCACTGTGCATTGCATTGCAGTTGAAGTTCAATAGAATTTACTCAAACAACTTCTTAATATTTCAAACTGTGTGCGTAACATACAGTAAAATCAAACCAAATCAAAAGCAATTTAATATTTCAAACAATTTAATATTTCAAAATCAAACCAAATATCAAAACAGAATAAATTTCATAACCCAAAAGAAAGAAATCAAATCTCACTGTGTGCGTAACTTACTGTGTGCGCGTTGCAGATGCCTTCAAACGCAGAAGGAAAACCCAAAAGTAAAACCCAGATTTTGTTGAAGAAGCTCTTGCCGTTGTTAGAGGAGGGAGCTGTGCTACTGCTGCTTCGTCTTTTCTACACACTGTTGCTGTGGCTTCTTCTCTGCACCCCGTTGTTGGCTCCTTCTTCTCTACACACTGTTGCTGCTTCTTCTTCACGCATTGCCGTCGCTGCTCCTGTTGCTGAATCTCTTCTCTGTTGCTGCTATTTTTCTTTGAATATGAGATTGAAAACAGAGTGTTGAACTTCAAATTTCAGAAGCAAATAGATCCGTTGAGAAATATAGGGAGCAAAATATGGCTCCTCAACTGTAGGGAGCCATTTTAAGCTCCACAAAAATTTGAGGAGTGATTTGATAGTTAAGGAGCAGCGTTGGAGCGAAAATTTGAAGAAATTCTCCTCAAATTTTGACTTAGGGAGGATGCTCCTTTGCGTTGGAGATGGCCTTATTCATATCTTTAATACTAGCAGTGTTGATATTTTATCATATTTTTAGTTTTAGTTAATGTTGTTACTCGTATATAATAAATAATAAAATTTAAATATTAAAAAAATATCTTTAACTTATTAGAATTTTTGTAAAAAATAAAAAAAATCAGAAGGCGTGCGAGTTTCTCATGTAAACATTATAATGCATGAGTCATATCTCTATATTCATAAGAGATAATAGAACTCTTATATTGATAAAAATAACTTACATGAACCAAGACATGTTAATTTATAATCTAGGTGATGAGACTTGTGATAAAACATTTATGACATTCCAAAATTTATTGTGATTTGGACTTTTGTGGATAATCCATAGGGTTATTCTTTTGCATCTTCTTCATTGGGAATACCTTATAGGAGACTTTTCCAGAATGTCTCATTATTTTCTTAAAGTTTATTTCGAGAAAGTCTTCCAAAGTTATCTTAAAGACGTTGTGAATGAGAGTGTTGAGTAGGGTATAGTTCAATAATTGTTGCTAAAATGGAAAAACATGACTATATGAGTAGGGTATAATTCTTAAATTAGAGCCGGGAAGAGCTCTTAGACTTTTTGGATTTCTTCTTTCTTTGAGTGATCTCTTTTTTAGTGTTTGTTTCCCCTCTCTTCTTATCTTTTTATTCTTTTTCTCCAATTATTTGCATTACTTTAGCCTACATACTATACTTGTTGGCTCAAGCCAACAAGTATGCCAAAGATGCAATCTAATCCAAAGTTAGGGATACTTATATTGGTTTCGATTTCGTCCCTTAGAGCATTGCGACTATTGCCATACCCATTTGCAAGTCTTGTATTTTCAATGTTGAGTTCAAAAAACAATCAACATATTGTTTGAGCATTACTTTGCCACTTTTTTTGGATGCTAATTATATATGCAGTATCCTTCTGTCGATGTTCAATTTCAGCCGATTGTGATTCGTTTTGGGCCGCAATGAATAAATCCGAAAAATGGTCAGAAGAAGAAAAATAAAGATCCCAGATATGAGTGAAAAACACCAACAATTTTCATGTGGTTCGGCCAGAACGATGCCTACTTTACGCCCACACTCTAATTATTCTTTCAGAATGGCAGTGTCTAATTATTCTTTTTGTACCCCTCATGATATCTTTGACTTCTATTTATAATGAAGGGTCTTTACAATTTGGATAACATATAAAAATATAAAGATGATATAACGGGGACAAACAGTCCTTATCATCTGTACAAAACCGTGAGTGGGATCCTCATCTTGAGGAGCATGGGCTGTTGAAGATAAAGTAAAATGGACCCTACCTCTGACTTCTCAGTAGTTTTGCCATTTGTGCGAACTGGAGTTTTGTAGGCCAGCGATATGACGGTCCAGCAAACTGAGGGTTTTACTAGGAGCTCGTTAGTCGATCGCAGAGAGCTAGCAAGAGGCTTTACCAGAAGCTCGTGAGGAGCTTGCTTTACGAGCTGCGGATTTTGGTGGTGTATGGGCTTTCTTCGACGAGGTCGCATGGGCCTTTTACACTCCGGGCGATTGGGCCGGCCCATTGGACCGAGTTTAACCCATAAGGAGTGATGCGGGAATTGCCTATAACACCTTCTTTCTATGATTGTTAATAATGAAAGCATTAATGATTTTGCTTCTCAATTGCTCAAAATACAAGATAGACTTTTCAACCAAATTGTTAAACCATGTGCGCACATAGCTAGTCAAATTCAAAGAGAAAGCTCAACACATTATGGTATACTCCTGACCATTTAGTAACATCACATACTCATAGTTTTGAATGTGATCAAAGGGATTGTTTTTTTTTGGAGTAAGTAGTAAGTTAGGACATCTTGAATTTATGAGGAAAAGGTTTATCCATAATTTCAAAAGCAAAGGAAAACTTTCTCTGATGTTGCTCCTTTTCTACGGGTATCAGTATTTTTTATTCCAGCACTTGCTTAATCATTTTTGTTAAGCTTAAGGGTAAGTAAATATGATTTTAATGATAATAAAAATATTTTTAAAATATAAATATATTTTTTTATTCATGTAAAATGTAAATTTATTTTGAATTAAAAATGGGTACAAAAAATAAATTTATTTTGAATTAAAAGTAGATTGTCTTTAGACATATTTTCTTGTTTTGATTATTTATGTCTCAAAAGATTGTGTTTAAATTTTCATATATTGATAAATGCATTTCTTACTCATGCATAAAGTAAATTTATTTTAAATTAAAGGAGAATTGTTTTGAGACATATTTACTATTACTCATGCATAAAGTAAATTTATTTTAAATTAAAGAAGAATTGTTTTGAGACATATTTACTATTATTCATGTAAAAAATAAATTTATTTTAAATTAAAAGAGAATTACTTTTAGACATGTTTTCTTGTTTTAATCATTTATGTTTTAAAAGTTTATATTTGAATTTTAAAATCTTGAATTAAGGGAGATTTATTTTTAAACATGTTTTCTTTTACTCATGCAAAAAGTAAATTTATTTTGATTTAAAAGTAGGTACAAAAAGTAAATTTATTTTGAATTAAAGGTGAATTGTCTTTAGACATGTTTTCTTGTTTTGATTATTTATGTTTCAAAAGCTTGTATTTAAATTTTCATATATTGATAAATGTATTTCTTACTCATGCATAAAGTAAATTTATTTTAAATTAAAGGAGAATTGTTTTGAGACATATTTTCTATTATTCATGTAAAAAATAAATTTATTTTGAATTAAAAGAGAATTACTTTTAGACATGTTTTCTTGCTTTAATCATTTATATCTCAAAAGTTTATATTTGAATTTTAAAATCTTGAATTAAGGGAGATTTATTTTTAAACATGTTTTCTTTTACTCATGCAAATAGTAAATTTATTTTGAATTAAAAAAATAATTATTTTTAGACATGTTTTATTGTTTTAATCATTTATGTCTCAAAAGCTTATATTTGAATTTTCAAATCTTTATTCTCATGTAAAAAGTAAATTTATTTTGAATTAAATGTGAGACAAGTTTTCTTATTGTGTGAGAAAGTTTAAATATTTTTTGAATTTCAAACTTCATATTAACCTTTTATTTAATGACTAGTGTGCTTGAAAAATGTATATATATATATATAGGGTAAGTATAGAGGCTCAATGTGTAGAACAAACTTGATAAAGCATTTAAACAAGAGTGAGAAGTTTTGAAGTGGTGGAAGTGTGCTGGTTGGTGGAATTCTCAACCATTGGTGACTTGTTTGTAATTATTTCTAATTGTAAATTTGTTATTTTTACTCACTTATTGTGTGAAATGATTATATTTGTTAGTAGTGTGCTAGTGATTCTTAGTTAAGCAAGGGATTGTATGTTAGTTCTACCTTCAATTAAAAGTTAGTGTTGGTTATAACTTCAATTAAAAGCTAGTGTTGATTCCTTCTAATGGAATCTCAAATTAAGTCTTGAAAGCCTCGAGTTAAGTTTTGAGATAGAAGATTAGGCTTTTTAGAGCCGAACCTCTATAAATTTTTCTTATTCCTCGTGATTTTATTGTTATTAATTTACTGCAATCATCACATATTAAGATCACAAATTTAAGAGTTTTTAAAAGAGCTAAAATTATTAATTTTTGAAAAACTCAATTCACCCCATTTTGGGTATTTTTCTTAGCAACAATTTTTTTTTATGTCATTGGTTTCATGACTACTGAAAATAGTTTGATTGTCCATTTTAGATTGATGCCTTAGTGGGACCACAATTGCTCTTTTGGCTATTTATTAGAATTTTTTCTTGCAAGGCTAAGTTATTCCAACTCCATTTCGGATGGATTAGGACTTTGCCTAATCTTTCTTATTACTTGAGAGACTTTTCCATGTCTTTCAATCTCAACTGGCTTCTAAGAGAAGGCCTTACAAGGGACCATGTCACATTTATCTCTTGTAGTGAACCTTTAGGGAAGGGCCCTATGGGAGACTTTCCCATGGGGTTTTTGCTAGAAGACCACATTTTGCATAATTATAGAGAATAGGCAGAAAGGAATTATTTGGGAGTGTACTATGAATGAAAGACGTTTTCTCTTGAAGAGCCTTGGTGTTATTTTCATACTGCTCTTTCAATGCTTTATGCTTATTGAGAGGAATAGTTTGAGAAATTGTTATGGAGTCTCTAAAAGCCTTTGTTGGAGGGGTCTTTCGTGGGATGCTTCCAGAGTTTTTACCGAGGGACTCTCTTGGTGACTTGGAAGATTCAGATTGTTGACATCCAATTATTCCTTACTTTGTCTATTAGCTACTTGAGATCTCATGCAAACCATTATGAAAATCTCTGGCTTCTCGATTGATTTTTCATAGATGGTGACAATTATTGTTATCTGAATACAACAAGAGAATTTAAATATTGGAAAACTATCTTCAAACTGTCAAAAGATCTACAATAAAGAAAAATAATTATATGGTGTTGGGCATTTCCTATATAAACACTCTGATATTTAAATCAGATCTTTATATTCATAAGAGATAACATAACTCTCTGTTAATAGAAGTGACTTATTTTTGAGAAATGAAGACCTATCTATTTATAGTTGAGTTAGGGAGTTTGTGATAAGCATTATTGACATTATAAGATTGGTTAACATTTGGACTTTTGTAGATAATTTTTATCCTTTACAAAATTTTTGAAGAAAATTTTGAAATTATTTATTTGCGTCTTCTTCAATGGGAATACCTGGCCTGAAAGTGATTTTTCCAACCTCATGGTTCTCTCGAAACTCCTTTCACATGAGAGGCTATCTTAGAAACCTTTCGGGCAAGAGTTTGAAGAGACTCTTTTGGAGATCTCTTGGTTAGTAGTGAAGCGCGAAAACAACTTGAATATGTCATTTATGAAATGGGAAATATTTTTCGTTTCGAAACTATTTACACCTATCTTTTTTAGAAAAAGAAGCCTGTTTCATTATTTCCATACAACCTAGTTGCTTGGGAGGTTCTTTTGAGACATTTTGGTCTAAAACTCTTATTTTGACCTTTATATTTTATTTTCAATTTTTGCACTTATTTTTTATAGACGTCACGATTAATATGTATTTATTAGGTGGAACTTTTTGTCCTAAGTCTTTTTTTTGGGGGTATTTCTTTAAATTTTTCTCAAGATTTCTCTTTAAATTTCTCCTTAAGTTTATTAAGTGAGGCTTAATTTATGACACTTCAATTAGCAATAATATATTATGGATGCAGAAATAGTGAGTGCCAATCCTCTCCAAGTCACTAAGATTAGGTAAAGGGTAACAGCTTATCCTTCGCGTACATTTTATTTATTGTTATCATTATGTTGCATCATTTTAAAAATCCCAGGGGTCTTACTCCTACCCTCTAGCTTCGGTTGTCAACCAGAGTCCCAAGAGGCAGCCAGCCAAAGGCCAGCTAATACCAGACCACGCTTACGTTGCTCGGCCCTACCAGTTGGTCTTGGAACTTACTGCTTGTTATATGAGGCGTAGCCGGCCAACCCCTAGCATGACTGACCACCGTACTTCATTCATTCATTCATTTATTTATTAACATGCTCGATGAGTGCCACGTCACTTGCCGGGCCAATACAGAAACAACATTCGCAAGGCAAGGTTTGACAACATGTATATAAAAAGCAAGTAAACCTGGTTTGACAAGGTTTATCCATTAAACACATTGATCAGGCGAGCACATGCATTAAAATGATGGCATGATCCGTGGTTTACGCGTCATATTGTGGGCTCCAATTCCAACTCTACTTTCTCCTCTGCTTCTTCTTCCTCTATTATATAAGATAATATTATATTTTGATATTAGAAAATATAAATATATTTTCTATATCTCACTTAAAAAATAAAAATTAATTATTTTAATAAAAATTAAACTCATGACCTCTAAATAATGATTAATTTCTCAAATAATTTTATTACCATGTGAAGATTTATTTTATTTAAAATTTTACCAAAACTACAATTATTAACTTTACTAAATAATTTTTTATGAATTTCTTTTTACACATACATAGCATTATACATCCCCCGATTATATAGAATAATATAAAAATAAAAGAATAATTATAAACAAAACCACTATTATCTAACAAATTGATGCAACAAAATTTTATTTCACTTATTATGTTACTAAATATGTTGACTTATATTGCCATGCCACTTGTAATGAAAGTCGTTATAAAAAATTAAGTTTAAGTCACTTATTATCTAAAATACATATTACTTGAAAGGTTAGTGGCAAGCAAGTTTGGTCACGCATATTTCACTATTCATACTTTGTGTTTGTGTTTGTCCTAGAATAAAAAAGATGGACTTTGTTGATTTCATTTGTGATTATGATAATTCCTTTGGTTGGGCCATGCATGGTTAAGGAGAGTTTGTTTAACCCAATTAATAATTTACATAAAATAATAGAGAATCACATTGAAGTATAACTCAAGTAAACAATGGAAACCTCAATTCATGATTATTTTGAGCAATTATAACTAATTTAATTTTTTTAGTAGGGATTTAGATCTCAGTGACAACAATCTTAGTCTTAACTAAGAG
Organism: Diospyros kaki; assembly: GCA_036245055.1. Lineage (NCBI taxonomy): Eukaryota > Viridiplantae > Streptophyta > Magnoliopsida > Ericales > Ebenaceae > Diospyros > Diospyros kaki. The sequence goes on from BSEG01000011.1 coordinate 39,809,955, forward strand.
ATCTTAATACATCTGTAAAAAAATCAGCCTCTAGAGGAGGTCCCTAGCTATAACAACATGCACCACTATACGTCCCAACATATTTTTTGATGACCAACTACTCCATTTCCAAACTTAAGCTTGGAAGATCTTTATGGGAATGCCTTTTGGCACTCAATCAGGATTGAAACCCAACATATAGATGTCTAAATTTTATCCGGTACAATTTTAACCCACATCATAAATAATTTATTAGAGTCGAGATTGAACTAGATTTAAAATAAATAAATAAATAAATAAATAATTAGATATAAAAATAAAAATAAAAATAAAAATAAAAATAAAAATAAAAATAAAAATAAAAATAAAAATAAAAATAGATGATAATCCCATACAAAATATTAACTTTTTATTGTTAGATGACACAGTTGTTCGGGAACCAATTTTAATCGTTAGCTCCGTGATTAATCATCAATCAATTGAATATATGACTTTAACAAGAGTAGAGAGTAACACCTTTGAATTTTCCTTTGGAAAGTAGCCCATAATCATAAATTTCGGATTGTGTCGTAAATTAATTATGAAAAGAAAGCGACCTAGTAAGTATGGTCCACTTTCTTACAGTAACTATGTTGATTAATTTGTAAATAAGGGTGCAGTATTTGTGGGTAGGTAGGCTGTTAATAAGCGGAGATGATGAAGAATTGGTGAGAACAAGTAATTAGTCCCGGCGGCAGCTTGCAGGAAAGTAAGAAGAATGTATGAGTGGGCGGGTCCCATCTCCTTAGTTCGTTGCGTTCCCCTCATTTCCCGCTCCATGTCATGTGCCTCTACATACATTTTCCATCATTGCACATTATTATTGCAAGGAAGCCGAAATGCAGAAGACTGACTGACTTATGGTGGTGGGTGGTGTTGGGGTGTCCCCAAAAGGTAACGATAACAATGAAAGTGGGAATGCCAGAATCTCTCCTTTAGTGGTTGCCTGCCAGATCAAGGGCCCCTTCCCCTCCGGCGCATTTTGGCGGTTACCTTTTAAAAAAGAAGAGATAATGCAACTGTGTAACTCTGCGTGCTTGTTTGTAGCGCTGATTGCTGAATCAAAGAGCAGGTAGCAGCAAGTATACATATAGATCCATATGAATGCTTACCAAGTAAGATATATTGTTGTACAGAATTGGTGGGCATAAATAAACAATTAATGGCTACCTTTACGCACGGCCTCAATAAATAATTGTCTTATTTTTTATTTTTTTAATGATGTGGGATTTATTCTATTCGTTCGTGCAAGCCCTTCATTTTTATGCCGTCATTATCATATCACATCCCAACCCAAGCCATGGTGAGGTTGGCAGGCCGAGTCCACTCGTTGCCTGGGCCGGGCTAGTAAAATATTTCAAAAATTACAGTGTCACTGGGTTAATATTTGGATTGTGGACCTGAAAACAAAACAAAAACGCCCAACTTTTATTGCGGACTAGGGTTTGTAGCTTTCTGTTGCCAGGAAGCGCCTCTTAGCCTGTGTCTGTGTCTGTGTCTCTGTGAGAGGGAGAGCCATGGCGAAAAACAGAAACAAGAAGAATAAGAAGAAAAGTTGCTCGACAGCAATGGACATCCCCTCCGATCACACGGTTGCAGATGTTCCTCAAGGTTACTTCTCACTTGCCTTGGTCTCTCGCTTCTATTTCCCGTTCCTTCCTAGTTTATACGCAACATCTTCATCTTTTTTTTTTTTTTTGGTCTTCTGGAATTCTTTTTGTCCTATGAAAAACAAATTCTCTGCTCTTAATTCTCTTCTCTTTTCTCGTCACCTAATTCTCTTTGCACACTGTGTTTGAATTGCAGCGATGGATACGTCAGAATCAGCAGCTCCAAATCTATCTCCCGGTGCCTCCAATAGGTCAGCATCAACGTTTCCCATCCATCACTGTTAGATCTTCATAATTATACAGTTATTTGTCTCTTGTCTGCCTTCTTGGGAGGTTAGATATGTTTCGGGAATTTTCTTGAGAAGAAAAATAAAACTATGTCCAGGGGCGGAGCCAGGATTTTGGTTGAGTGGGGGCGAACTTAAATACAAAAAATATAATTTTAAAAATAAAATAATAATAATAATATTAAAATATATATATATATATATTACAATTGGTCTTTACAGCTTTTCATACTATAAATTGCAATTGTTCAAGAAAATTACATTGATTATTTGAATCTTTAGACTCGTCATGACCACAAAAAACTAGTTCTTACCGTAGAAGAAATTGAATACAATCAAATGATGCACTTAGACGAATTCAATAATCACACAGTGTTTGTTCTAAATGTTTAAAGAAAATTATTTCAATATTTTACTCTTGATTCATTAAAGTTTTATAGTTGTTTTGAGTTTAATTGTGTACACTATTAATATCTCAAACATAAACTTAAAGTTTATATATTTTTTTTAAATTATTGAACCATTTTTTCATGAAAGAATCACCATCTCCTTGTTCCATATTATTTGTTTTAAAAAGATAACAGTACAAGCAAAATGAGACATCTTTGCTTATACTATTCCAACTAATCACCAAATTTAGTGAACAAAACTAGAATGAATTGTTTTGATTTTGAGGCTAACACAGACCTCTTTGCAAGTAGGTTTTTTTAATTTGATTTTAAAAATTAATATTGTAATCCATTATTGTATTTCTTAGACCGAAATCTATAAAAATTTGTGCAATATCAATTTGCACAATTCTTGCTTTGTTAATTTGTTTATTTTCTTTAGTATAATCCTCCATACTTATTTTCTTTGCTTCACAATTTTTTTTAATACTTAATTTTATTTACATCATTGTAAAAAAATAAAATTATGAGCAAATTGTAAAAAAATGTTGTGATGGTTACTACTAGCCCATTATATACTTACTTTTTTCAATACTTATTTTTTATTTCTAGTAATAAAATATAATATAATTTTTTTATTTTTAGTAGTAAATTATTGTAAAAAATAAAATTTAAAAAAAATATTGGCCCAGTGGGGGCAACTGCCCCCACTGGGCCTCAGGTGGCTCCGCCCCTGACTATGTCCATGCATCTACTAAATATAAATAAGCGCATTACCAGGAAATATAGGAGTATCTTAACTTGCTTGGTCTGCAGTAGGCAATAAGAATCCCACGATGTGCTTGTCCAGGCTTTGAGGGTAGTCTCAGCATCAAGCGTTCATAGAGGTAAGGCAGCATTTTTGGTTAGACATGCATTTAATAATATGCCGCAATTTCTTTCTTGTTGCGAAAACGTGAAAATGATCATGTCCAGATTGACGCAAGGGAGGGATTTCCTAAAAGGAGGAACAGGAATGGGATACTAATCAATCCCATCATCCAACCCAAGCCTACAGCGGAGAGATAAGCTCATAGAGCAAGGAGACAGTCGGGGTTGTGTTTTAGATGTGGGGATAGGTACAGGCTGTTTTCGCTCCACACATTAAAGAATGTTGCTTGATTGAACGAACATCGGTTGACCCTTTCTTTGAACCTTGTCTATGATCTAACTTAAAGATATGAACCTAGTGTCATTTGATGAGTAATTGAGAACAAAGGACAGGGATATAGAAATAATGAAGTAATGAAAGAGGAAGTCCCATGGACATCAGTGCAAGAAGCAGTTGCTTCTATTGGAAGGGGAGGAAGACCTAGCAGTACTAGAGGATGTGAAAGAAGAGGACAATAGGGCTATCTCCTTGCATGCAATCAAGGGAATGGCCAGCAACAAAATCATTAAAGTGGAAGGAAAAGTTTAGGATAACACCCTTATGGTTCTGATAGACAGTGGGAGGCACCCATAGTTTTATTGATGAGGGAATGACTAAGAGGATGAAATGCCAATTGGCTAGTACTCAACCCCTATTAGTCACAGTGGCTAATGGGAATGAAGTGCTGAGTAAATCCGCTTGTTTGGGTTTCTATTTGGAAATGTCAGGGGAAGACTTCCAAGTTAATCTGAGATTGCTTAAGTTGGGAAATTGCCATATCGTATTGGGGGTTGATTGGATGAGAGGAGTTAGTCCAATCAGCTTTGATTTTAACAAAATGGAGGTGACTCCATAAAAGGATGGGAGGAGGGCGGTGCTATAAGGAAACATGGAGGTGAGGACTTGTAAATTGATTAAGGGGAAGAAGTTACAACAGCTGTTCAGAAGGAAGATTTCTCAGGTGGCATAATTGTTTTCGTTTGAAGCCACTGAGCACTTTGAAGCAGAGGAAGGAGAAGGCACAAGCTCTAGACTTGACTACAAACCACCTACAACCACTTGGCAGGTACATGAACTGACCTTACTTGATTTATTACTGGTTGAATATCAAGACCTCTTTGTAGAGCCTAAATTACTACCACCCGAAAGGTGTTTGGACCATACCATACCCCTCTAACCAAATGATGACCCAGTGAACATTAGATCCTACAGATACCAACCCAAGCTTAAATCTAAAATTGAAAGATTTGTGAAAGAAATGTTAAACCACTCGGTTATTAGACCTAGTGATGTAGAACAAGGAGCACAAAGGGCCACTCCTACTCACCTTCCACCATTTCCACCATCATTATCATTCTCCACCATCATTCATAAGGCCATTCCTACTCATCCACCATTCTCCACTATTATTATCTTGTGATATTGTATTTTTTCACTTCCAGTATTTTATTTACTTTGTGTAGTCTATGTTAGTCATCCTCTACTAGTGAATGTCTTTTCTGCTGTTCAGAGAAAGTAAGGCTGAAATTGATAGAACGGTGAATTATTCTTTAGTCAATATTCTCACAATTTTGCAGTCATTTCTTGGCTGTGAGGGCAATTGTTTAATCATGACTGAGAAAAGAAACAGCTCCCAGTTGAACTATTTAAGTAGCAAGTTCAAGTTATATCTCTTTGAAATGGTGGGTCTTCATTTTTGCTAAGAAGGTGGCAGTATAGGCATTGATCAAGTGCTTGAAATTAGATGTTATCATGTTTTCTGCTTCACGGTACGTCATAGTACACTGCATGAGTGCTGGTATATAATACAAGATTTTTTAGGAGGGGTACGCTTACTTAGTGCTATTTGGGTTTGTAATTTTATTGGAAGTGGGTTGTTTTTATATGTGCATGTGCATCATTTTAAAGATAATTACAATAGTAATAACTAATAAGAATAAAATAAATTGGTGAATTTTTGGGTTTTTATCTTAGCATCAATTTAGATCCTTAGCTTTAGGTTGCTTTTGATTTTAGCAATTTAGACATTTTTATATTTTCTCAAACTAAGTTATTTTTCTTGAAAACTATGGCCTGTCTTTGTTGCAGTCCAATATATCATGAACCTAGGGTTTAGCCTAGGGTTGGATTGGAAATTGGAAGAATGAAAGGAGAATTTAGAAGAAGAATAGGGAAGAATAGAATGAACAAAGGGAGAGAGAGAATTGAGTGAGAGGAGAGAGAGAGAGAGAATAGGATAATGTTCTATTCAATTTTTGCATGCCTTCTCCCATGGAATGGGATGAATACATATAGGTGTTGGTGTGGGCGTGGATGCAGCAGATCACCCCCCCTCCAGCAGTTACGACAAACTATTTTGTCATTTTCCTAAGGCTTCACATGTGGCCTTCTTAATTCTAACAAAATTGATAGCTGGGATATAGATGCAACAATTAAAGTAAAAGAAATACAACATAGCCCTTCTAATTACCCTTGGGTTGTGACACAATATATGAATGCACCACAATTAGGGTCACATGGTCTTGATCATGGTTCCATCTTGGTATCACTACACTCATTATAGGGTTCAGGTAAGATCAAAGGAGTGGATCAGGCAATAATTGTAGCTTCCTGAGATAGGGTTTTCTCACATTCCCCTCGTGTTTTTGTGGTTCTAAAATGACTAATGAGATTCTTTTCTCTTAAGGGACTTGATTTTTGTATCTCTTTTCCAGGTCCAAGGGATACTAATTACAAGATGTACTAAGTTTTAGAACCAACAATTGTTGGGCTTTTCTCAGGTGCCTACCTGAACATGATTAAGGTGATGTGAGGTCAGGTGAACAGTCAAGTTTGGGACTGACCTATGTGAAGTTGGCAATCGACTAGGAGTTGATTGTTCAAAACAATGAGTAAAGGAGGTCAACTGTTGAGTGAAGAGTCAACTTTTGGTAATTGGTTGAGCTCAGGAATTGGATAGTTATACAAAGTCCACTGCAAGATTGGTTGTGCTAATCAGTTGATAGATTTTTGTGGTTTATCTAAAAGTTGGGTGGGCCTAAAGTCGTAGAGGTTGCATGGGTTTGCCAACCCCACTTAGTCGTGACTTTGTAGTCAAGAGCTACCTAAATAGATATTGAAAAAATAGTCAATGATGCATTGAGACATGATTTATGTGTGTATGCATGTGATTTTTATTGAGTTTTAGTAGCTCATTCTTGCATTTAATATTTTCACAGATGAATCAAGTGTTGGAGACCAAGCTTGTGTTGTATCTAAGAAGCCCGCTCAGAGAAGTGTGCTATTATTTTGTGATTTAATGGTGTAATATGTCACTTAGTTAGTATGTTGTGTAATAAAAGGGCTTTTACTCGAACTCACTTCAATGTTGTCAGATTTGTGATCTGACTAGGGGACTCTTCCAAAATTATGGAGGAGGGAAGAAGAATGGCGAAAGAGGAGAAGAATCAAGAGAGAGAGAGACTTGTAGAAGAATGGAGAGAGGAAAAAGATTAGTGGTATAATCCTCACATGATCCCCATCCTCCCCGAATAGCTTTTTTTATAAGCTACTTACAATTTAGAGAGTTCCAAGTAACTAATGCTCTTCTCTTTCTGTTAGTAAACCCAAGTGTCCATGTGCAGCTTAGGTTACTAATTACAATTATGCCCAATGCTATTATGCTACTAATTATAGTGGTGCCCTTGGGCTGTAACAACCCCTTCCCCTTGAACTATTTCTTGTCCCCAAGAAATTAGAGAAGCCGCACCACCCGGGGGTATTGCTGGAGTAGATCCAACAAGTATTCCCATGCGTTGTTGTCGGGGTGCAAGTGTGTCCACTGCACCAAGACTTATGTGAGAGGAATGGAATTCTTGTAAAGCACCCTCTAATCAAGTACTGCTAGAGGTTCTACTTCCATGATACTATCTTCAACCAACTCAAGAATTGTCCTTTTTGATTGCATCGGTTGGTCCCTATCATGACCCAAAGAGAATTAAAGGGGTAATATAGTAATAGGCTTATGATAATTGTTAGGAGATATTATAGCAATTGGCTAGGATCACATGGGTGAGTTGGAATGCTGTTAGGAGTTTGTTATGCCTATAAAAGGCTGCTGTAAACAGATGGGAGGGGTTATGCTTAATTTGAATGAATGAAACTCTCATTTCTCTCTCTAAGATTTCTCCCCAATCTCCCTCTTGTTTCTCCCCCCTTTCTCTCAATTTCTCTCCCTCTTTCTACTGATTTCCCCCTTCCTTCAATTCTGATTTCTCTCCTAATTCCTATCACAATTCTAGCTAACCCTAGGAATGTGACAATTGGTATCGGAGCAATACCATCCTCGGTTGTGATTCTGTTGCATCTCCGATTTGAAGGCGAATCCAATTGGGGCTCAGTGGTGTGCTGCTCATTTGGATCGGAAGGTGATTCCGACCAGAGCCAATCGTAGGGGTGTGCACGGTGCAGTTTGGACGGTCTGAATCATTTTCAGCACGCCAAACCGCTAGTGCGGTTTGACGACCAAACCAGACCACAGTTTGGTTTGGGTCCAGCCAAACCGCACCAATCCAGACCGCATTTGCGGTCTGGATTGGTGCGGTTTACCGCGGTTTGAAAATAACCTATTTAACATACAATTTCCAACCTATTCAACTCCAGAAAAATTCATTTTTTTCTTCGTGAAGATTTCAGAACTCACCATGATGCACATTTTGAGGAACCAGACAATAACAAAGGATTACAATTTGACCAAGCTTCTGAATCTTTAAGCAATAACAACAAACAAACAAACACACACTAGCTTAGGCCCAAGCTTCAGCCCCAGCTTTGAATAACAACAAACAATAACAACAAACAAACAAACAATCCTATATAATATCGGTCTTCGCTGGTTTTGAATTTCAAGTTTTCAACAACAAACAAACAAACACACACTAGTTTTGAATTTCAGAACTCACCGGTCTTCGCTGCCAGGTAAACGACACAATCCTCGTTTGTGAGATCGGCGAACTACTTCGGCCCAAGCTTTAGCCCCAGCGATGTCAGTATGTCCCGAGCTTCCTCTCCTCTGGTTCGATTTGCTCGAGCTTCCTCTCCTCTGCCTCGATCAGCTCAGCTTCCTCTACGCTTCGGCCCGAGCTTCCTCTCATCTGCCTCGATCGATCTGTCGAGCTTTCTCTTATCTCCGCTTCGGCCCGAGCTTCCTCTCATCTGCCTCGATCTGTCGTAGCCGGCGATGGAACCTTGAGTGTGGGCTTCCACAATAATCCAAGGACGAGGAGAAAGAGAAAGCAGAAGGGAAGACGGTGGGAGGTTGCAGCAGTAGGGGAGATCGGATGATTTCGATTAGGGGGAACTGGGGATGGGTTGCGCGGGTGGGGGAGGGCCGAAGGGGGTTGCCGATTAGGGTTGCTGAAGTGGGGGAGGGGGCTGTCGATTAGGGTTGCGCCGCGCGGGTGGGGGGGTTTGCCGATTGCGATTAGGGATTAGGGTTGTGGGTGAGGGAGGGGGTTGCATAGGGCTTTGGCCCTTGCGTGACTTTATATATATATTTTTTATTTTTTTTTAATTTTCTGGGCGGTTCGGTTTAAAACCGAACCGCCTACTATCCAAACCGCGAACCGCGTGGTTTGGACAGCCTTCAAACCGTTTCCGACTACGAAAAAAAAAAACCGATCGGATCGGTCTGGTTCGGTTCGGTTTGGCTGGTTTCCGCGGTGCACTGGTTTTTTTGAACACCCCTAGTTCCTCGGTTGTAAATTCAATCGTTCTTGTAAGTGAGTTGGTCGATTTTATCGGTTGTAATTCCCATCGTTGATTCATAGCAGAGTCCATCATCGATCAATACAGAGGAGTGTTTGCGATTAGAGTGGGTCGATAGGCGAGCATACTTGAAGCGTCGCGAACAAACAACACTCGCGATTGGTGAGGGAGTCCGTCGAAGATGGTTGGGTGAGACAAAGGAATCCTAGCTAACCCTAGGAATGTCCTAGGGTTTGCTAGGATTGTGATAGGAATTAGGAGAGAAATCAGAATTGCAGGAAGGGGGAAATCAATAGAAAGATGGAGAGATATTGAGAGAAAAGGGGGAGAAACAAGAGGGAGATTGGGGAGAAATCTTAGAGAGAGAAATGAGAGTTTCATTCATTCAAATTAAGCATAACCCCTCCCATCTGTTTACAACAACCTTTTATAGGCATAACAGACTCCTAACAGCATTCCAACTCACCCATGTGCTCCTAACCAATTGCTATAATATCTCCTAACAATTATCATAAGCCTATTACTATATTGCCTCTTTAATTCTCCTTGGGTCATCACAATTCTCCCCTTTTTGAGAGAGTTCTTGTCCCCAAGAACTTGCAGCAAGTTGCCATTGCTTCATCTGATTCCCGCCATCTCTATCAGATTTATCTTTCTTTCTTTCTCTTTCTAGGTCTCTTCTTCTTCCTCGTTCTTAAGTGTCAAAGATCAATCTCAGGCGTAACTTGGCCTAGAACTTCATTGGAAGCAACTTGATAGAGTTAAAATCCAATACACCCACCTTTTACAATAGCTGCCCAATCAAGATTAGTCTCCACTTTAAGAACACAATCAACCATTGGTTCATCCCACCATGCAGTAGACAACGACTCAAATTTTCCAGTAGAAGAAAAAAACAACACAACAACGGTAGTTTTGTTTCCTTCGGCAAAATCTTCGACTTCTTCAGCCATTTCCCTTAGCCTTCTTGCCAAAACTTGCGCTGGGGGCTGTCTAATATGGTAATACCTATTTTAACCCCAGCCAAGGATGACTTAACTTTCTTCGGATTCAAAGACAAATGAGCAATATACTTAGGGCCTTCTTTAACTGCATGTAGTCCATCACAATCTTGACCCAACCTAGGATAAATGTTGCAGGTATTCCCACTCTTAGCTTCCAGTAGGTTTAGAATCGGAGGAAGAATTCTAGCACCAATATCTGTATAGATTGCTGGTCCTTCAATCAGATTTTCCTGAACCAATGCTATTCCATTTCTCACAAACTTCTGATTTGAAACACCACCAAATCCTTCCGCCCATGCACTAGCCACCCGAGGTAATGAGTTGGCTTTGGCTTCCTCTATCACTTCATCAATTGCTTCCCTGTTATTTCCTTGCAGCCTTTCAATAGGTGCATCTTGGGGTATTATTTCTTCTTCTAACTTCTCAATCCCTGTAGCTGAATCCCTCTTCGATTTCAAAATTTCCTTGGTGTCTCTTGTCATTCTTGTCAACTGATTAAATGCCTCAAGCATGTCTTGTTTTGGACTTCCAAGATTATCATCTGGATCATTCTCATCAACAGCCCCCTTTCCAAAGGAATCAAAATGTTCCTTTAATTTTCTTTTTGTCCAAACACCCTGGACCAAGCCCTCAGAATTTCTGCTGTTACTACCAACACTATCTTGACAATCACCTTCCTTGTCAATTCCGCCGAAACCGGTATCCTTTTTCCACTCCACATTGGAGATAAGCAATGAATCCCTTTCCCGCCATCTTGACTTCTCCTTCGGCTAGTCCATTTTGAGAAATTCCTCTTTGTTAAAACTTCTACGATAATCCTCGAAGAATTCAGTGGGAAAGCTGTAATGATACTTCTTAGTAAATATCATTGCAAACTCTTGCAATTGTTCATGTAGCTTCCTATCGAATTCCTTGCTCGATTCATGTACCACACTTCTTGTTCCCTTGTTAACACGGTTGGACTCCTTCTCCAACTTCTTTTCCCATGCATAAGGCTTCTGGCCAAACTCCCCTTGATATCTACCTCCAACTGAAAATGCAGCATCCTTCTGCTGCAAGTTAGGCTCCCATGGTCTCATGCATGCTTTGCCCATCATGGCAGAAATCTTACGAATCGGACAAGCCACATGTTATGATTAGGAGCTCTTAGAAACCCAATTCAACACTTTATTTTGCCAATCTCTCCACTCCTCACCTGAAAATCAAACCCACAACAGAGTATATAAAACTGGAAATAAAAACAATGAAGAAAATAAAGTAAAAGAGTAATCAAACCAATCAAGAGACGCTGATTTATCCTGGTTTGGCCTACATCCAGCTTTGATCCCAAGAGCCAAATCCACTAGAAACCGCTTGGACAAGATTACAAGAAGTCTCCTTCTCTCTCACACAAGTTCACTGCCTTCTATACAAGAAAATATCAAGACAAACTTTCTCTCTAAGCCTTTCTCTCTCTCTCAACAGAATCACTTGCATCCAGAGAAATCAATAGAATGATTTGTTATATCCGACTTTCAGCCTCTCGCCTTCTATTTATAAACCATAGGGGCGGTAATTACAAAGCTAACTACTTAGCCTATACAAAAAGACTAATGTATCCCTCATAATATAACCACTAAGTTAACTAATCTTACTTATAAAAAATCCAGCCGCACATAATTTTCATTCTAACAGGTTCTATTCTTCATCTTTTAGAAATAATTCTCCATGCAAAAACCCAACACCACAGGCCAAGAACTCGAAGCACTGTCCATCCTACATCCCCACACTTCCATTTTGTAACTGCTTCACCCAGTCACCTCTAAAATTGATCCAATAAGTGGCAAATGACAGTCACTGTTTTGCTACAAGGTCAAGTCCATTGTAGTAGTGGAAGAAGTCGCACAATTACGACAACTTGATCGGCCTTCTAGAGTCCTTTAGATCGCCATCAGAAGTGAAGATTGATCGCTACTGTGGTCATCTTCACAATCGAGATCGCCGTAGTCGAAGAATTGATCCCCATCTCTTGGTGCTCTCAGTTTTCTATAATCTCCTTCAATTTTCGACAGTTAAGATCCGTGCATCGGAATCAATTAGCCAAGCCGTCTTCCAATTCCAAGCCTCGAATATCAGCCGACCTCACCTCCTTGTGCGTTGGACTCATTTCTCCTTGTGCGTCGGAATCAATTCTGAGATTCAACTAGGGATCTCCTGGTTACTTTTTGGTCTTGAACGCCCAATTCACCGGAATAATCGTTATTGCACCCGAAGAAGAAATCGAAGGCTAAGGTTTTGCTCCAAGAGTCGCCCCTGCCTCGTCTTCTCGTCTGGGCACTCTGATTATTGCCTACACCTCTTTCGCTGGAAATCACTGCTTCAAGAATCAAACAACCTTCCAGATCGATGAAATTCGGCCAGATCGCTGAAGTTTCCCCACTGGAATTGTCTGGGTTGCTCGCCTTCCTTGATCGACTCTGATGCAACCAACGAAATTATGCGAAATTGAGAATTCAATGATTGTAGTACTTACGACTTGGCTTCCAAATCTGCTAAAGCTGCGCCATTTTGATATGCCTTCACATTCGAAATCGCGACTGCCTATCCGTCGTCAATTACCTCCTCCATGCGTCGGAATCTATTTCCGAGAATCAGTGGCCGAGAATTAATCCTCAGCTGAGAGACCCACCCAATCTCGCTAAAGTTCTCGAACTCGCTAAGTCCATTGAATCACCAGACCCTAGACTATAATTACTGAAATTGATTGCACTAGCCTTCAAATTGAATCAACCACAACCAATGATTGATTGCTCTGATACCATTTGTCACATTCCTAGGGTTAGCTAGGATTGTGATAGGAATTAGGAAAGAAATCAGAATTGAAGGAAGGGAGAAATTAGTAGAAAGAGGGAGAGATATTGAGAGAAAGGGGGGAGAAACAAGAGAGAGATTCGAGAGAAATTTTAGAGAGAGAAATGAGAGTTTCATTCATTCAAATTAAGCATAACCCCTCCCATATGTTTACAACAGCCTTTTATAGGCATAATAGACTCCTAACAACATTCCAACTCACCCATGTGCTCCTAACCAATTGCTATAATATCTCTTAACAATTATCATAAGCCTATTACTATATTGTCCCTTTAGTTCTTCTTGGGTCATGACAGTCTCACTGCCTTCTTGAGGAGAGACACATGTAACATTAGGTGCAATCCAACTCCCTTAGGTAGTTGTAGTCTGATTTTAGATATAGGACTATTGGAAAATATTTCTTGTTGAAACCTCTTGACTTTCAAGTAGACTTCCTCCCCTGTCGCAAAGGATCTATCAGTGCGGCACTAATCAGCCATCTGTTTCATCCTTTGTTGAGTCATAATTAGCTCCCATTTGATGACTTGTAGAACCTCTTGGCTTGCCTTGAGGTACTAGTCAGTTGAAGTCTTTGCTAATGTGTAATGCATGATAGCCGAAATAATAGGGGTTTATACCCAAATAGTGCTTCAAAAGGGGTTCTCTTGTGAGCTATGTGAAATTAGTGTTGTATCACCATTGTGCCAATGCCACCCACCTACTCCAACTCCTTGGACTTGTGAAGCATATGCACCTCAAATAAGTCTCTAAACACTGATTAACTCGTTTCGTTTGGCCATTTGCCTAGCCTTTCTCCCTAGGCTTTCTCATCTCCAACATTTCCTTAACTTACAAATAGACACTTACACAACACTCCACCCATTTAACCTAAGGAATCTTCCACCTGAGTCCAAGATTCTCCCCAAATTTACATGGCTCCATGCCATTCATTTGGACAAGAGTGCATCACCTCTTCTTATACAAGAGGTTTTATTTTCCAGCCTGTTCCTTAGCACTCAAAACCAGTGCATAAGTATCTTAGGCCCAACTCTTTCCGTATCTCATTGGTACTTTCTTGTGGTTCTATCTATTCCTCATCCTAGGCAACACTCTAAACCTTCTACTCCCTTGCTCATTATGAGCTTGATGATTCTATTTCCCTTTCCTTGCTTAGTGTAGATTTTGATCAACATGGGCTATACCATACAAGACAACACTTGCACACACCATTTACCCTCACTGTTCACAAGGACCCTTATTGTAAGAGCCAAAGCTATCCTGAACACTTAACTTTCTCCCTCTCACAATCCAGCCCAAGTTTTCACAATGAATATGACCAATTTTTTTCCCCAAATTTCCCTATTGCTATACCCTGGTTCATAGGCTAGTTTCAGACATTCCCAAAGGATTATACATGTTTTATTTTTCCAGCATCCCAAATTCCATCCCTTGCCCTTAGCATCAACTAATTCTATGTCATATTGGTAGAGTTTTTCCACAGGTAAGAGCCCTAGCTTTAGAAGTTCTAGGCATACCTATTTCACAACTTAAACCACCTAACCTTTCACACCAGAAGCAATTTCCAGCAAGTTCAATTCCAGCAAGCTCATATACGGTTGAGAATTCTTTAGGGTCACACCATCTCCACTAGGTTCACTTCACCTAGCTCTACCATGAGATAAGGCCTAGATAGGTTCCTGCTAGATCCTAGAAATTGATCTCTAATGGGCTTTTGACATATACAAGGTCTATTTTAGAGACTTTTACATTTGGTAACCTTACCAAATTACATGGTTTCTATTCCTTTATACTTGTAAACTTTTCCCTCCCCTAATATCCCTAGCCTTAGATACCTTTTCTTAGACCTTGCTCACCAAAGTGAGTCATCCTCAAAGAATGCCCTTGCCTAACTTATCATAGGCTTTCCTTAGTGGTTGTAGCTTATTCACATAAAAATGCCAACCTACACCACATAAATTCCATTCTTGAGGTTTGCTTCCATCTCTGTAAGAGATCCTCATGCAACTTCTTAGAACTCCAATTCTCCTTTATAAAAGAATATCTTTTTCTATCTAATTCTGCTAAGGTCATTAGTTTTCATTTTATAGCTTCTAATATTTTGGGACAACTCCACCATGCATCCTAATTTCTCCCATCTCCAATTCTCTTGACCTTAATTTGTTGCTTAGACAAACCATTTCCCCCTCCATCATGTCTCTATGGGTAAATACCCATTTCCTATGAGAAGTGAATCCTAAACCTAGGACCTATGCTACTTTTCTGCATACCTAGAAAAACTATGGGACATCCGCACTCTCATAGCCAAAACCACACATGGTGTTTGAACATTCGGGGCTGGTTCTCTCTTGGGATTCTTTCTTCCTATTCCTTCTTCATATGCCCTTCTTCATGGCAATGAAAGCATTTAACCACTCTCTTGCCACTCCTAGACTTAGACCGATACCTACCATTAAACCTAGGGTCTCTTCTTCTTGTTCTAGAGTTCACTTCCAAAGCTTCTATGACAGATTTTTAATACTCTACCTTGTATTGCAAATCCTTGGAATTCAAAGCTCCTATTACATCATCTAGGGTCAGCTCATCTCTTCCATGTTTCAAGATATCCACAAAGGTCTCATAAAACTTAGGAAGAGAGTGCAATAAGACCAATGCCTTATCCTCATCTTCATACCTAATATTTATATTCTCAAGATCCAAACACAATTTATTACAACTATCCATTTGGTCTTGCAACCTTTGACCCTCACTCATCTTGAAGGGAAAAAGTTGTGTTTTCAAGTACAGCCGGTTAGAGAGGGTTTTAGTCATGTAGAGTGCATCTAACCTATTCCAAAGCTTATCTGGGGTTGTCATCTTTGACGCCTCTCGCAAGACTTTGTCTCTTAGGCTTAGAATAAAGGTGTTAAAGGATTTTTTGTCCATCTCTTTCCTTTTATTCTTGATTTCCTTTTTCTGGACTTCAGTTAAGGTTTTGAGCATAGGCTTTTCAGCTTCTAGGGCATCCTCCAGTCCAAGATTTCCCAAAAGAGCTCTCGTCTTCATCTTCCATAGGCCAAAATTGTTTTGGCCATCAAATTTTTCAACATCATACCGTGCGGCAGAGACTATAGAAGCCATTTATGCGGGGGTGTGATGAAATTCTAAGTTCTTGATGAGAGACCCGGCTCTGATACCAATTTGTTAGAATTGGGAGCACTGACAGCCTTGTAATCCTCTAAGAAACTGATCAAAACACCCTTCACAATCACTCACAACTCACCGATCAACAACTCATAACACCCTTCACAATCACTCACAACTCAACGGTCAACAACTCACAACACAAACATATAATAAAGAACAAAAATTAATCAAGGACAGAACAAGAAACAAATACGAACCATAAAACACAAACCATAAAGACCAGATTTTATCTTGGTTCGGATTGTCTTGTTAGTACAACCCTACATCCAGTCTTAAACCTCCTCGAGCAGCCTCCTTTTATTCAAAGAATGATCAGTTACATAGTTTGTTCTCTCCCTTCTTCTATTTCCTGAGTACACCAAGCCTTTGCCCCAAGATTACAAAGCTATCAAATTTCTAGCCTTTCTCTCTAGCGATCATACTCATTACAAACAGAAAAAAATTTAGAACTCTACACTGTCTGCTACCCGTAGCCCTTTATTTATAAGAGTGAGCGGATATCCCAATGAAGACTATTGAATATTTATAGTTTAACCCCCCAACTATCACTAATTAGAACATGGGATATAAACTTCTATTTAATGCTTCATTGGCCCCCAAAATACACTGCTTTCACTGATCTTCTTATCCGACACTCTAGACAACTTTTAACACAGAGATTAGTAGGGCATTTGATTTACTTATCACACAGTAGACCATACATAACTTATGCAGTGAGCTTAGTAAGTCAATTTATGCATTGCCCAACTGAGAGTCATATGCAGGCCGTAAGAAGAATATTGTGTTACTTGAAAATTACTGCGGGTAAATGAATCCTATTTAAAGCAAGAGGTTCTTTGGATATACAAAGGTATACAGATACAGACTATGCTGGATCTATAATTGATAGGATATCTACTACAGGGTATTGCATGTTTTTGGGAGGAAATTTGGTCTCTTGGTAAAGTAAGAAGCAAAGCATAGTGGCGAGATCAAGTGCTAAAGCTGAGTTTAGAGCTATGGCACTTGGTCTATGTGAATTACTATGGATGAGGATTGTGCTAGAAGATTTGAAGATTGCTGTTAGAGAACCAATCAGGTTATTTTGTAACAACCAATCAACCATAAGCATTACACATAATCCTGTACAGCATGACAAGATCAAACATATTAAGATTGACCAACACTTTATAAAAGAAAAATTAGAAAAATGTATAATTCAAATTCCCTATGTTCCTTCTGGGCAACAAGTGGCAGATTGTTTGACAAAAGGATTGGTGACTAAGAGATTTGAAGACCTAATATGCAAGTTGGGAATGATAGATATTCATTCACCAACTTGAGGGGGAGTGTTGGCGTGAAAGGTTTTTCGGGAAAAGAAAAGAGAAGAGGCAGCAGGGCAATCTTTAGAATATTTTATTTTTGGTCTTGATTAGATTAGTTTCTTAAAACAGATTAAGAATCTTTCCTAATTCTCTGTGTTATAATCTTTCCTAAATATGTTGTAATCTTTCCCATTGTAACTATATATTTTAACCCTATAACTAGGACTGCATGTAAATGAATTAATAAGTTTTTTGGTTCAAATCTTCAGCTTCAGCTTATTAAACTCTTATAGGATGTTGGTTTTGGTCCTTTCCCCAAACCGGGCACACAAGTCGCTCACAAACTTTGGCTAGCTCCATTACACCCTCTTGCACATATTTTGAAACTAGGCATTAACTATGTCGTCTAGATAGGCTGCAACCATATTCACCTTCTCGCTTTCTACCACTTGATATTGATAGAAGATCTGCTCACATCTCTTGATCCACCATCTAGGCATATCCCTTTTAAATGCTCGGATGCCCATCCTCGGTGCTGGGGGTGTGGGATGGTTCCCTCCAACTCCTCTAGCCAAATTTCCTTCCTCTATCTCTGCCTGATCCTCTATTTCCATCTGGTTGGTGGCCTTTTATTTGCTCCTTGGTGTCATTAGAATTGGTGCCGATGAAGCTCTTCGAGGGAAATCATTGGAAGGCTAGCGTTGGGTTGCTGAGCGAACATGCTCAAGGCAACACTCAACTGCTGGCTCAATCTGGTGAATTCTTCCCTAATTCGTTCATCGCCTTATCCAAATTGGTCGCATTCTCTGTTCGGCCCCGATTGATCTCTTCCTGAGTTTGCCGAATCTCCATTTCCAAGATGTCTAGGCGGTCATCCACCTGCTCTTGGTTCTGTCATATCCCAACTTCAATGGCATCTAATCGAGATTCCAATTGCTTTACCTTTGTGCCCTCAACCATTCTCATCAAACAACGAATTCGAATTCTACCTTGCTTCAGTCGCTACTCAATGCTCTGGCCAGATCGCCAGCTCTGATACCAATTGTCAAATCCTATGATTTGACTAGGGGACTCTTCTAGAATTATGGAAGAGGGAAGAAGAATGGCGAGAGAGAGAGAGGGGAGATTAGTGGTATAATCCTCACATGATCCCATCCTCCCTGAATAGCTTTATTTATAGGCTGCTTACAATCTAAAGAGTTCCAAGTAACTAACTCTCTTCTTTTTCTATTAGTAAAC
The DNA here is from genome assembly GCA_036245055.1 of Diospyros kaki. Classification (NCBI taxonomy): domain Eukaryota; kingdom Viridiplantae; phylum Streptophyta; class Magnoliopsida; order Ericales; family Ebenaceae; genus Diospyros; species Diospyros kaki. Next base: position 39,828,494 of record BSEG01000011.1, read on the forward strand.
CCAAGTGTCCACGTGCAACTTAGGTTATTACTAATTACAATAATGCCTAATGCTACTAATTACAGTGGTGTCCTTGGCCTATAACAATGATATATGTATATATATATTTTGTGTAATGAGGGCTATGGCAAGAGGTTGAGACCATGATCTTATTGTGGGTGGGTACCTTGTAATATGGTTATCTTGATTTTGCAGATTTATGGATTATTTTGGGGTGAGGACATGTTTTGTATGGCATGGTAAATAGCCATGAAGTACTTGAGATATATGGACATCTGGTGCCAAAAGTTAAGGATCCACAGCAGAACATGGTGATAGGGAGGGAGATGAACTCAGAAGTGTGTAATGAATAATTAAGTTTAGAGTAGGTGGATAAAGTGTAAAGTTGAGAAAAAGTACACTCTGTAACCTTAGAGAGCCCGGGGATTGGTTATTATGGTTGTAAGTCAATTGCGGAAGGCTTATGTTCTAGAAGATCAACCAATGCCAGTAAACAATTGATTGTGAGGTTGACCGATTTTTGTTGAATGAATGAGGTAATAGTTGACTATCCAAAATAGATTGCCAAGACCTAGATTGTTGAGGAGAATAGTTGAATATGCAAATAAGGGAGCAAGTGGGTGTATTGATGAGTGGTAATTTGACTAGTGGGTCAATTGAAGATGAGCAAAAAAAAAATAAAAAATGTGGACAATGGAAAGAAAAAAAAGGATAAGGTCTAGTGATTATTGAACCCAACCTAATGAGATGAAGTAATCATCATAAGCACATTAATTAAAGAACATCACTAGTGCTCCCTTGTCCCTAAGTACACATTGATAACTAGACGACAAGGATTGTGGGTTCTCGACTACACTTCTGGTTATCATCATGTATTGGAGGACAAGATACGACTGCTAAGCAATAACGGGAGATAGGGTTGTGAGGAGTATCAGTGTTTACTTAGAAAATAATTTTTTTTGATCCTATAAGCTTATTAAGCTATAATGCTAATAATTTAGGGAAGGAACATTACTATGTGTGCGGTCATGGTGTTGCAAGGGAACTTAAACTTAATGCTAAATGTAGTGTTCTAAAACGCGGACTAGGTGGCCCTTAGTTGCTGCGATTAAGTGCAAATTGTCACCCCTCGTTGTTGGGCCCGATTCGGCGCCCAGGTGGCGCCTAGTTGCCTGGGTTGCCGCCTGGGTCGCCACTTGGGTCTCACGTGGCCTGGGTCGATTAATCTTTCCCCCTTCCCCCCCTCTCTCTCTCTCTCATCGTTACTCTTTCTCATTGGTCGCCGCTTTCCTGTTCTCTCTCTCTCTCTCATCGCATGCCACCTGAGTTGTCTCTCGTGGACTTGTTGCCGCTGCTGATCTTGTTGTCTCTCTCTCTCTTCGTCGATTGGGTTGTTCCCTCCTTGCTGATCCTCGCTCTTCTTCCTCCGGTACATATGGCCATCTTCCTCCTTGCTCCTTGTTGATTGCTACTAGCAGCAAGTTATACTGTTGTAACTTATACAATTATACTTAGATAATGTGTATTGTTATACTAGTGTAACTTCACAAAAAGCAACATTTTTCCTAGGTGCCCTAGGTGCTAGCCCCTGTTTGGTGTCTGATTAGCGCGTAGTGCGTTTTAGAACACTGGTTAAAATAATAAGCCTGCATTTTCTGTAATGATTTTGTAATTAGTGTATGAGCAATTTGTGTGATTTTTTTTGGAGGGAGCAAGGGGGTGAAATGCTTTGGAGTTAGAAGATAAGACTATAGATAAAAATGATTAATGAATTAGAATTCATGTATTCACATTGGGATAAAGGCTTCATATCTTTTGAATTATATCACGCTAATTTATCATTTTGTGTTTATTGTTAAAGAGATCTTCCTCCAATTCATTCAACAATAACCATGAGTCTTAATGCCACTAGATGGGGTTGAGTTGTACCAATTCATTCATGGGTGTTTTTTTTTTTTTTTTCTCCCTTGTAAATTTGTATTTTTTTTAACTGGTTGCTTGTTTTCTGAAATTGAATTAGGGTCACCGGATCGTGCTAATTTATTTAACTTTTATTTTTGTTTTCTAGTTGTAATGTTACTAGTTGCCATATTCATATTCTTGTCATTTTTTTTTTTTTAATTTCTTTCATTCATTGTAACTCTTTTGTTTTACAGAAAGACGAGAAAGGGGGTACAGATGAAGAGATCAAAGAATGTTAGAAAGATTAAAGCCATGGCAAAAGCTGTATCTCAAAACGAAAAAATCTTGGAGAAAATGTTGAAGTATGAAAATAAGACGTCTAAAATGAATTCTGCCAAGAGGTTGTATGACTGAGTTATTTCATCTGCTCTCTTGAATAGGCTTTAGAAATGTAAGGGCCTGATGAGTTGTAGAGAATATTTTTTGTTGAATAATTGAATATCTCCTTAAAAAAATAGAAAATTTAATTTTTTTAACTTTATAGTATGAATTAGCTGATATCATCTATGATGATTTCCAAAATTTTTGAAAATGAATGCTACAACCGTTTGAAACATAAAATGTTAAGATATCTTTAATTATAAAATTGGAGTTGAAAGGTAAAATTATTTTCTGTATTTGAATTGCTTTTTTTTGGGTTTATGTACGACTTTTTGCCATCCAATGTACGACTTTGAAGTACTGCATTCAGTCGTAACCAATAGCCTTGTGATGATGTTTATGGTGTGGGTTGGGTTTAATCCATATAAGGGCACATCATCATTTGATGAAATTATGTGAAATTCCGTGGATTTGTGATTGTGTTTTGTAAATGTGAGGTAGCTACAGTTCAAAATGTGGGGCGCGCTCTGATTTTAAGCTGATATTTGTGGATTAAGTTTTAAGGACTTGGTTAGCGTCCAAGGAGGGACAGTTTCTTGAAGTATTTTGGAAGCTTAAACCAAGGGTGCTGTAAAAGGTTATCTGTACATGTCATGTTATGTTATTATTCATAAAAAGTTTCATTTTAATACTGATTTCGTAAATCATTTTAAGAAGTAACAATCTAAAATGTGTCACGAGTTGAATGATAACAAAAAGTGTAGCACTATTGAGTAGATATTAAATCGGTCAATTGTTATATAACGTAAAATATATTGTATGATTTTATTAATTATACATCTTATTAATTGTTGAGTGATCGAGTTTTATTTTCTTTTAGTGATAAATTTACTCCTTTAATTGTTAAAAAATTGATTACTGGCTACTTCAAAATAGATATTAAGTTGGTTAATAAAAGCTATAAAAAAATTTAATATACTTATATAATTAAGACAATTTATTAAAATATAATAATGATTAGGTGGATCTTAAAATTAAACGACTAGGTGGACAATTTATTTATGAAAAATAATGATGACTAGAATTTTATTGTGAGAAATCACTTGCAGGTGCACCTTAAAATTAAATGATATGTTCTTTTGTGCAAAAAAAATAAATTGTTTAATTAACAAAAAGGAAAAAGGTATTTATTTATTAAAATTATACATATGTATATATCTCTTAACTTGCATGTTTTCTTGGGAAATAAAATACAATGCAAGGTTGGTTGAATGGAAAATTTTTCTTTCCCTTCCCTTTCCCCCACCGCACCCAAGTGCAGCTGACCGCATTACCTCGAAATTGAACTCTTTTTATTCAAACAAATTGAGATTAGAAAAAAGAAAAAAGAAAAAAGAAAAAAAAAAAAAAAGGCAAAAAAAGAATACACACACAATAAAATCAGATAAATATATATGGGAGGGGGCGTGATGTGATGAAATTGTGGCAATGTCCTAAACGGAATCAGCTTCCTCCTCCTCCTTGTATGTGAGCGTAAACAAACAACTACTGAGGCCCGAGTGATGTCATAATTACAAGATCCTCCTCCACCGTCTTTATCCGCCTTTCTTAGCCTCCTCTTCTCTAACAGATACATATCCAGTTCAATCACCGTTTCGATCTCTCTGTAAATCTGTCTCTTTCCTTTCCCCACCTCTGTATCTGTTTCTCTCTAGGGTTTATTGCTTTCCCCCTGGGCTTCAATGGCTGCTTCGTCTTCCAGAAAGACCTGCTTTCAGTGCGAGGACTCCAACTCCTCTGACTTCAGAAATGGCTGGCGCCTTCGCAGCGGCCACTTCGTTCAGCTTTGCGACAGATGCGCGTAAGCCCTTCTCCCCTCTCTCTTTGTGTGCCATAGGTTGACTGCCTTTTCAAATTTGCTTAAATGAATTTATGGCTAGTTGCAGCGTATCTGATAACGGTGTGTGCAACGATAGTGTGTGTGTTCCATCCATCTGGTCCCATTTTAAATTTGATGCAATTTTGCCCTCCCTCTGATTCAGATGCAAAAGCTTTTTATGTTTTCTTGCATGTCAAGCAATCTTGTAATTAGTGTACGTTGCACGAATATGGAGTGTATTTAGTTGCAACTGTTGCTGGGAATTATCAGATTGCTTTGGTAGAAATCTTTCCCTGTTGTGATCGCTCAGTTTGCAACTACGAGCGGACACAGTTGTGTTCCTTTAGCTTTTCGTTCAGGCTTAGGATCGTTGGGAAAAACCATTTGGCATATATGTATATTGCTGAATTTTTAGTTCCCTTGATGAATACATTAGCTTTTGTAGCCGCTTTCCATTTATGCTGCCTCTCTGATATTGTGAGGTTCATTGACTGAGAGTTGTTGTATTATACATACATACATACACATATATATATATATATATATATATTGCGTTGCCAAGAGTTTTATGTTAGGCATTTTGAACATGGGTTTTTTCCCCTACTATCTGAAGAGTTATTTTTTCCTTTTTGTTCTTTTCTTCTCACTCCTTAAACGTTTTATCTTTTCTGTTTTTAGCTCAGGGAGGGTTTTGCGAATCAAATTAGTGGAAGTCTGTTTGATTACATCAGTTGTCATCTCTGGTCGCTTTCTGTTCTATTTTAATTTATGCTTCTTCCTTTGGTAGTATAATGGAAGGACATGAATGACACCATCTTATCATTTGTTGCACCTGTATACCGTTTTGGCCTCTGACTTGGTGCTTTTTATGCATTAGTTCTTTGTATGATGAAGGAAGATTTTGTGAAAATTTTCATTCCAATGATGATGGTTGGAGGGATTGCGAATCGTGTGGGAAGGTGAGGAAGTTGCTATTTTCTGTATGTATATACACAAACATACCTATTGCATTCTTGGGGTTAAAGCAAATATCTAAACTGTGCATTGAAGATATTTGAATTCAAATTGCTTTTTATATGCTACTCCATTCTCATATTTGCAGTTGATTCATTGTGGATGTATCGTGTCATTCCATGCATATATGCTGTTGGATTTTGGTGGAGTGATCTGCATGGAATGCTCAAAGATGAATTTTATTCTGGTAAGAGGGACTAGTTCTTCACCCATCATGTACTCTGCCTTTCCTGGTCCTTATTTATATATCAACTGTGTGGTACTATGACCTTGGTGCCTTGTGCATTATCATGTGATTTTGTTTGTTTTCTGTTTTTTATGTACTCTCTAACTCAACAATTTCAGAAATCTTCTCTATTAGGGTGTGAGACCAATCTATTCTGTAAGATTTAATTCTCCACCCTTGTTATTTCAGGCACGAAAACGATGTCTATATTCAGAAAGCCGAATACAAAATGAAGCGTGTCAAGGGGATGCAACCAGGAAAATTCAGATAGATCCTCAGTACTGGCCTAGAGTGACTGACCCAGAGTTGCAACAGGTTTCGAAAAAGTATCCACTGAAAAATCCAATTTTCTTCTCGAGTTATACATCGTTAGATAGATTTTTAGTTGGAACGTCAATCAACCTTGAAGTGAACAGAGGTTCTGAGTCCAATTTGCCTTGTATCCCACTCATTTTTTTCCCCCTGCAATAGGGGATGGATTTCATGCAGCAAGCCTTCTTTTCTCTTATTCTGTCTATAACTTGGGACCATGTGATTTGAGAATCCTTGACTATATCTTAGAACAAAATCTATTGTTGTTCCTTTGTTCGAGAAATTATTGTCTGCTAGTGATGCTGATCACAAGCTGGCACGTCTTGTGATACCAAAAAAATGTGCGGAGGTGGGCCTTCCCTCTCTCTCTCTCTCTCGGTTTTAAATTGTTACTAAAGGTATTTTAATGCTTAAAGTTGACATGTGTTCATTATTTAGATATGGTACTGCTAATTTTTAGGTCAAATAAAGTCCAATCTAAGAGGTGGCATCTTGATAAAATCCTGAGGGATGCTTAGAATGTTTTTCATGTTAATTAGAATTTAATCATCAATTCATGCAACTTTATCTCGCCAACTCTTCGGACCATTTTAATTGATGAAGCATCTGCATTATGGCAGACTTAAGATTTTCTCTGGTTCCAGTCAGTTATTCATACTTGTTTATGTGGGGTTTAAGGACTTAACAGGCTGTAAGTTCATTACCTGCAATGTAGATTCCCCTGTCATAAAATTCCTTTAGCTCAGTGTGTAGCGTGGGATGTTCTAATATCTTCATCCACCTGTTTTTTCTTGACTCTTACTGCAATGTGCTGCAAAAGTTTTATTTCCTTTTCTCAATCACAATCTAGTGCAAAGAGTTTTGTAAAACAGTGAAAAATGAACAACACAAGAAAAAGCTGCAAAAAATAAGACTTCCCTTCTTGAGGTAATGAATCTCAAGGGTCGTGAATCAATTTATGGTGTTTGGATATATGTAAGATCTCACTTGATGGGGTGACACTTGTCTGTGGTCTGTTCACTCTTCATTTTGCTATGCCCCTTGTTATAATAAGACTAATGACTTCCTTTGGATGCTGAGGACTAATGAGCCCGAGGCACCATAAAAATTTATTAATACACATTCTTAATGTCTTGCATTAACTTAGTTGTGTTACCTAACCCTAATCATCAAGCAGGCTTTTTTCCCCAAGATTACTTCCCCACACGGCTGCTTGGTCAAAATCCAAGATACAGAAGACAAGGAGTGGGATTTCCAGTTCCGATACTGGCCTAATAGTGGGAGCAAGATGTATGTTCTGGAAGGGCTTAGGGATTATATGGCGTCAATGCAATGGCAAGCTGGTGACACAGGTGAGCTTCCCGAGTTGCTAGTGGAAAAGGTTAAGTGGACCTTTATCTTTTACTTCCTAATTTTAGGTCTAGTATATAATCAAATTGATACTGCTGACTTGCCTTTCTATGCATGTAACTAAGCAGTCCATAGATCTTATTAGTGATTTCAAGTCAAATTGTCATTCTCTAAACAATTATATTATTTTGTAGCTTCCATTTCAAATACTTCATAATTGCATTCTTTGATAACATGTGCTCTGATGTTGGTTCCTCCTTGATGGATCCAAGTTCTTCAATCATCTTCATAAGTTATAACTTCTCAATATACGTCAACTAATGACATTGGGTGTCATGTCGTTATTACCTGAAAATTTGTTAGGATGCTTATATAAACATATACAGACTTGTGATTTTCCATGCACCTGCAAGTGATGAGTTTTTTTATTTTTTTCTACTTAGGACTAATAGTGTGTTTCTTTCTAGTGATATTTTACAGGATTGAACCGGAGAAAAAGTTGGTCATGGGATTGAGAAAGACTCATGCTGTTATACCAGCTTGTGAGGTATGACAAAAATATGTTATGATATTATATGCTTAGAGTGGATTGTTTTACTGGATGAACCCTATAAGAATAACTGGGGCATTTGTCTATTGTTAAATATTGAGTGCATGGATATCCCACATATGTTATGCTGATGTTGCTTCTGTTGTATTTCACTGGGCTAATTGAAAATAAAAATCATGGGAGATTGGAAATTGGATGCTACTAAAGTTCTTTTTTATGGATTTCTTTTAAGATCACTAAATTAGTTTGAGGATTTAAGCCACCATTGTTCAAAACCCGGCAAAGAATGCTTGTTTATCACATCTGCAAAATTTTGGAAAACTTTCTCTAGTTCTCCTCATGTGTATCATTAAGTCATTGACATCCCATTATCATCACAAGCCTTGATTCCATTAGGTGGGGTCTGCTACATAAATTCAATATCTCCAATCATCTCTATCTATGGCCACACCATCTGTAAGGTCATTATATCTCATATCATGCCTGAGGGGTTTTCTACTATGTTTTCTTGCTCTTCCTCTGCCTCTTTATTGTAAATTTCTTCCATTCCATCCACTTGTATCATAGGTGCACTTATTGGTCTTTTTCTCACATATTGAACATCATCATAATCATTTCATGTGCATTTTATCTTCAGTAGATGCCATTTCAACCTTATTATATACACTCTTGTTTGTAATTTTTTTTAAGTGGCTGCAGATCCATCGCAACACCTTTATCTTTGTTATGTTCATGTTTTTCACGTGTTGGTGTTTAATTGCGTAATATTCCTAGCTAAATAACAAACATAGTCTTTGTTTTTAGCTTTAAAAGGATTATATGATAGCATAAAATATTGTATACATTTCTTTATTTTAACCATTTTATCTTAGTTTTGTCACTATCATCTTCAATAATTTCTTTCTTTTTGAATGATTGATCTGACACATAGTAATTAAAATTGTATTGGATCAACCAGTTCAACTAAGGATCAGTGACTAGCTAGTTGAGTTCAAGAAAAGATCAAGGATGTGTATAAATCGGTCAAGGTCAACTGATTTTTCTTTTTTTTCCAAGTACTGAATAACCCAGACTCTTTTTGGTTATCAGCTCTAGTACCAATTGTTAGGCATCCAACATATGTTACTTGATACAGTATAAAAAAACATAGAATAAATTGTCGTACCCATACATGATCAAAATTATACACACATAAATTAACATGATTCTACAAATTGCATGCCTCCTTGAGCAAAGGAGGAACAAAGTTTACTATGTGAATAATGGGTTACAAAAGAGAGAAACTATATCACTCAACCCCAACCCAATATATCCAAAATCATTGTCTCATTGAGATTTACCGCTCCCTAAACTGCACCTAATTAATGCCCTACCACCATCTAATAATCAAATATGAGGCTCTATTTGCAGAGAGAATAAGATACATCAGAAATTTAAAACTGATTTGAGTTTTTGATTGGGTATACAAATCCTGTCTCTATTATATTTTGTTTTGGGGGCCTTCTGATTTAACTCTTAATTTTAGTTCATGATTGGTTCAATTTATGTGACCATTTGGGTTTTGACATCCACATATAACCAAGATGGATTTGGTAAGATCCAGATTTGATTCCAATGGATATGATTGCCCTATATAATGTTTCTTATATGGATAATTCTGATATTGCTTGATATAGCAATTTGACCCAATTTGATAGAGCCCTTTTGACTCTGTTTGAGCCATTGCCTACTTGAATTAGTTTTGGTAACTAACAAATGGTGACTACCTTCTTGATTGGTTGTGGAGGCTTCCTGTATGGCAGCTATGGTGGCGGCCCAGGGGTGGGGGGATGTGATTTCTCCCCAATGGGTTAATCTTCCTTGCTACGTCTTCAATGGCGGAGTTTTGAGGTTGTTGGTCCTTGTGTCTTGGATTTTCTGACACTCTTGCCTTACCATAGGGGTACAAGAAGACTGGTGGTTGAGGCTTTTATTAAGCATTTGGTGTGGACTTCCTCTCTTTGGCCTGTAACACCCCAAACATTTCTAGAATTTTGGCTGAGCTATTTTTGTGGAAATTTATTTTTGGGATAATTAATTTTGAGAAATAGCGATTCAATATATTACTTGAATTTTTGGAGACACAATATTTTCTATGACAAGATAGACGGTTGGGCTAACTTATTAAATGGATGAGAATGATTGGGAATAGAATATCAACAGGGAAGTGAGATCAACTGCTGGATGTCATAGTTGGCTAGTGAGGGACCTGAACTTATGAAGTTTGATATTGTGGTACGAGGTTAAAGGACTTATAGAAAATAAATGTCATAATTGGACTCCTTGTGTCAAAACGAGTTCGTAGACATATGACTTGATAGGTTTTGAGGAAGTGTGCCATGAGCATGATTTTTAGGGAAAAATACCAAGTAACATGAAGAACAACAGTGAAGTTGACAAGGCCTAATGTACGCTTTGATAAGTGTCATGATGGTTTTAAATGAAGAAAGAGAGACAAGAATAAGCAATGGTGGCTTATTTTATGGGGTTTCTTGTAAGAGAAGAGGAGTGGGAGAGCATGGCTGAAGCATGCTTGCCCAAATCTAAACAGTGAAGGGAAAAGAGAATGGGATATTTTTAAATGATGAAAATGCCCCTAATCCTTTAATATTATTAAAAGGGGCTAAGAGACCCATTGTCCTAATTTTGGTGGAGGACAAGTTAGGGCTTGATAGTGGCTATGAACAAGGAAGAAAAGAAATAAGGAGAAAAGAAGAAGAGAGAAAAAGGGAAGGAAAGAAGAGGAGAATAAGAGATTGAAGCTAGCATTCATATCCTTTAGCTCTGTTGAAGGAAGATAAAATGAAGATATAGAAGTGATACGTGGTTGTGTGTGTGTTTGAATAAAAGCCGAAAGGAGATGAGGTGATAAGGAGTATTTGAAACTAAAGAGATAAGAAAGATGAGAAGATACAGATAAAGTGGTTCGAGGAGATGAGAAGATAAAGATAAAGTGGTTCCATAGAAATAGGATAAAACTACCACTTGAGTTTAAATCCTACCCTATTTGTTTTGTAACATATTTGAACTTGTATTTTGTATCCTATCCCTGTTTTTTAGGAGCAAACCGTGGCCTAATTCATGTATAAATACTCATTCTAAACTCAATATGAAGTGAGAAAATAAATGCTTTGTTAGTCTCGAATTCTACCTAAGGTATTCCTACTTAGGTTATTTAATTTGTTCATGGTATTAGAGTCATCGATCTTGTGTCTGAATACCTTATCCTTCTCCGTCAACAAGCAGTAGCATTCATGATGGCCAACAATCCATCGACGAGTGGAACCTCCACCACCGGTTCTACACCCACCAAAACCACACAAGTTCTAGTTGTTCCAATTTCTCTGGACAACCATACCCTTCAAATAACACAACATAAGCTGAATGGGACTAATTTTTGAGAATGGTCTCAATTAGTTTTGTTGGTTATCAAAGGGAAAGGAAAGTGGGATATCTTATCGGTGTCACTTCTATGCTAGATACTGAAGTAGCGACCTATGAAGTCTGGGATGCTGAGAACTCAATTGTGATGGCTTAGCTTATTAATTCTATGGAGCCAAAGATAGGTAGGACTTATTGTCAGGGTCTTAGTCCTGGCAAGGTAATTCTTCTCGAGTGAGGGGAATTAGGGTAGGAATGAAGAGAGAAAGAAAGAGAGAGGAAGAAATGAGAGAGAGAAAGTGTATAGAGGGGAATTGAGAGATAGGGAAGGAATTGAAAGTTGTCAAAGAATTCATCGATGCATTTTTATTGAGAGGGTGTTAGATTGGGAGCACTGGCAGTCCTCAATTCAAGTCCAAATACGCACTCAAAACACCCTTACACACACTGGTTTAATTCAATACAGAAATATAACAAGAATAGAATTGAAAAGATTAAAGAAAGAACATGCAAACCACATAAGAAACACCTAGCTTTTATCCTAGTTTAGATAGCATAAAACGGTCCTACATCCAGCTTCTGATCAGAGAGAGCAATCCACTATGATCTTGATGAAAACAATACAAGATTATCACTTGCACAATCTCTTCTCTCATTGATACACGAGAACTCTCACTATGAGATTACAAGATTATCTTCTCTAGCTTTCTCTCACAATACAACTCTCGTACACAACAATGAGAATAATCAAATACTCGTCCCCGACAGTTTACCCCACATCTCTTATTTATAAACTTAAGGGCGTGAGTTACAAAGGGAGATATAACCGAGACATTTCCCTAACTATCCCTCACTTAATATAACATACAATTAGCCTAAATTACCTAACTGACACTACCGCACGTATAACCTCAAATAAACATGTCCAAGTCTCTCTAATCTTCCAACCACTTAATACAAAATTGAATAATAGAGAGAAAGCCCCTTTATATAGGCCCATCCTCCTGCCAATCATAATTGGTGGTTATTTCTCCAACCATATTAACAATCTACCCAACCACCTGACTGCCCCTTCAACTGTTTAACCCTTAGCTAGCAATCTATCGTTACTTGTTATAGTTGTAGCTAACAACCTACTGTTACTTGTTACAATTGTCAACCCACTGTTACAACCCCCATACAACTGTTTAAACCCCTCTAACCACCAACTAACCACCGTAGGGTTCTGACACTTATCTATTTTATAAGATAGCCAAGGAAGTTTGGGAGGCAGTGCAAGCACTTTATTCAGATATAGAGAATACAACTCAATGCTTTGAAATCTGGTTAGCCATTTGGATAACTAGATAAGGTAATCACTCGGTCACTGAATACTATAACATTTTGTCTGAGTTGTGGCAAGAGATGGACTTCTTTTATGAAATTAGATAGGAATGCACTGAAGATGGAGTCAAATATAATAAAATGGTAGAGAAAGAACGAGTGTTTGATTTTCTCCATGGCCTTAATTCTGACTTAGATGAGGTTCGAGGAAGACTACTGGGAACTAAACCATTCCCATCTATCCGGGAGGCGTTTGCAGAGGTAAGAAGGGAAGAAAGCCACAAGAAGGTAATGATGAATTCTTTCTCTATTGTTAGATTTATATTTATGTCATGCTTATGTAATGACTCACTTAGTATTAGTATAAATAGGTGTACAATGTATTTGTTTGTTGAGGAATTTATTTCCTCCAACTAGGGTTTGGCTCTCTCAAGTTCAACATGGTATCAGAGCCACCATACAAACCCTAGATGTCTCCACCTCTGGTGGGTGTCCTTTCCTTCCAGCAGCGGCCGCCTTCTCCCTCAGCATTCAACTGCCGTTTGCCTCAGCTCCGACGTGTGTCCCTTGTATATCTGGCTATTGCCACCTTTGACTGCCATCACGACTGTTGATAGACAAATCCACCTTCCACCGCTACTGTATCTCCCTTCCCTGTCGCTAGTCGCGGTCGCCGTTGCCATCACCAGTCGTTGTCACCATCGCCGTCACCGGTCATAACCGCTTCTCAGATTTGAGAGAGATCTCACATTGCCTCTGTTCTGCCATCACCGCTATCTCTCTTGGCCGTTTATTAGATCTCGCTTGTGTGACTGTCCGGTTCTCAGATCTGAAACATCTTGTGGCCATTTCCATCTACCATCACCAAGATTTGCGCCTAACTCACCCAGATCCGGCTACTCTTGCCCAGATTTATACTGTTGCCATCTGCCTCCAGAATCGCCTTGCAATGCTGTCCGTTCATCGCCTTGCCTCACCATCGACCAAATCTGACTCGCCTTGCCTCACCATCCTTAGATCTGATTCTTCTACGACCGTCGGCCTTCCTCTTTACTGTCGCTAGCCACCATCGATGACCTCGGCCTCCGCGATTGTTCGTCCGCCAGATCTGAACGTATCGTGCTACCATCGACCCTTTCTCATCCGACCGTTTCAAATCTCATCAATTGCATTGCGACCACCTTTGCAACCAACGACGTTGCCTTCTTTGGTTGCCTCTCCTCTGTCGGTCGCCTCTTCGTCGGCCAATCTCGCGTTGCTAGCCATTTGTCCCTTGTCGTCGTCATCGCGACTCATCCAACTCTTCCAAGCTGCTGCCCAGATCTTGGCCCTTCTCATCTAGATCTGATTTTTATCAAGCTCCACAGCTAAGATCCAGATCTCAGCCCAAATCTGGTCCGACCGACCTAGATTTGTGACCCGTTTCAGATTCGGCCGTTAGTATTCAGATTCGGCCGTGCCTTGCCCAGATTCGGCTGCCGACTCTCATCGGATCTCCCTTGTTGTTTAGCTCTTGCTGGATCTACCTCTTCATCTTGCAGTCTCTCACCGTATTTGCCTCTCTGGTCTTTCTTCGGATCTGCCACTTCGGTCTCTCGCCAATCAGATCTGGCTGTCCGACCTCAGATCTAACCATCACCTTTCAGATCCAATTGTTAATTCCTTAGATTCAGCTGCTTTAGTCCAGATTTGGCCACTCCCATCTTAGATCCTGTGGTTGCTTGTTAGATCTCATGGCTGGTTTCTTAAATCTCATCTCCTTCCAGTGTAGCTCTCAGATCGGCATACCTTCAGATCTTGTGCTTGTTTCTCCTTCCAGCGTGTCTCTCAGATCTCACTGCCTTTTCTTCGGATCTTGTGCATCGCACAGATCTCGCGTCACTGATCTGCCATCATTGTCGTCGTCGCTGAGATCTGCTTCTAATCATCGCCTCTGCAGCCTCCAATCGTCGGCTGCCTCTGTTACTCGTTTGTAGCTGACCCAAAGCGGTCGTCATCTACAACAATATCTCCATGCGCCCTCGAATAAATTACATTTGTAACAAGCTTGGAATATATATATATATATATATGTTTCAGCTTGAGGGGGAGCGTTAGATTTATATTTATGTCATGCTTATGTCATGGCTCACTTAGTATTAGTATAAATAGGTGTACAATGTATTTATTTGTTGAGGAATTTATTTCCTCCAACTAGGTTTGGCTCTCTCAAGTTCGAAATGTACCAATGAGAATAGCACTCAAAATTCAACTCTTGCTACTTCTAAATTGAAATCAGCATCACTACGTGGTGAATCTCAACGAGATAAATAGTAGTGTGAGTGGTGTGATCATTGTCATAAGCGTTACCATACAAGAGATACTTGCTGGAAACTTCATGGAAAACCAACAAACTAGAAGGCAAAGAATAAGAAGAAAATGACTCAGACAGCCTATGCAGTAGAATTTAAAGAAGGAAAAACAACTAACCTAACCTTGACAATGGATCAAATTGACCTACTACAACAGGTATTAAATTAGATGAAGGTTAAAAAAAGTCTGATTTAGCCAAATCTCCTAAACCAACTGTGTCACTTGCCAAACAAGGTACATCACATCAGTGTTTATTTTCTAAAAATCTATCTACAGATGTTTGGATTGTAGATACAAGAACTTCGGATCATGTGATAGGTTCGTTACATATATTGTCAACTTATAAAAAGTGTAGTCGGGCTATAATCGTGTCAATGGCTGATGGGACAATGTCATTTGCTAAGGGGAAGGATCAGTCTATATAGCAGGCCTGCATTTGAGGTCTATGTTTTATGTGCCTAATTTGAAATTTAACCTATTGTCTATCAGTAAGCTAACAAAGAATATGAATTGTATGGTTACGTTCCTTCCATCTCATTGTATTTTTCAGGACCTAATTTTGGAGAAGATGATTTGCAATGGTGAGGGAAGGGAAGGTCTTTATTATGTTATAGGAGCAACTTGTACTCCCACTTCATCTAGGTTATATAACAAATTCTCTCTTTCTACTGTCTCAAATTTCGATATACTGCTATGGCACAAACGATTAGGTCATCCTAGTTTTAGTTATTTCAAATCTTGTATTCCCATCTGTTTATCAATAAAGGGAGTGATTCTTTCCAATGTGAGCCATGTATACTTGCTAAACAAACTAAAGTCTCACATCCTATTCGCTCTTACCAACCCTCTAAGCCATTTTATTTAGTGCATAGTGATGTATGGGGACCAACAAGAATTCCTAACCTAACTAACATCCGTTGGTTTGTCACCTTCATAGATGATCATACTTACCAAGGTTCTCAATTATAAGACTCCTTTAGGTACCTTTCTTCCTAGCTACCTGTTTCATACTAGGATGCTTAATTCATTATCACCAAAGGTATTTGGCTATATTGCGTTTATGCATGACTCTTCTCCATTTCATTCCAAATTGGAACCTAAGTCTATAAAATGTGTGTTTGTTGGCTACTCTTCAACACAACAAGGCTACAAGTGTTATTGTCCTAACACTAGAAAATTCTCTCTCTTGTGATGTCTCTTTTATCAAGAATCAGTACTTTTATTCCTCCATATCTCTGCAGGAGGGGACCTCTAATGCAGAGCTGTACTGGGATACTTTCTTTTTCTATCTTAAGGTAGTTACTGTATTTACTCCTACTCTAACTTATGTAACTGATCAAGGGTGAGAACAACAGGTCCAAGTTCCTAAAAAACCACTCTTGGTTTACTTTAGAAGATCTTGTGATCCTCAGTAAGGCCAATTGTCACCTCAGGAGGCAGGTCTAGTGCTTGGAGAGGATGGACAAAGGGCAATACTAGAAGAGTATGAAAAGGCAGTAGTACCTGAAGTTGATGAAATAAGGGCAGAACCTGAAGAGGATGGAAATAGGACAACACCTACAGAACCTTATGATATGGATATCCCAATAGCCTGGCGGAACGGAGTAAGGTCATGTACCAAGTATCCTATATCTAACCACTTATTATATTCTAGATTATCTCCATAGTTCTGGGCCTTCACTACATGTGTTGATGAAATTGAAATTCCGAAGTATATACATAGTGCTTTACAGGAATCACAAAGGAGGAATGCTGTAATGGATGAGATGCATGCATTAGAAAAGAATGGCACATGGGAGATTGTGACCTTACCTTAAGACAAGAAGGTGGTTGGTAGTAAGTGGGTGTTTGCTGTTAAATATAAATCTGATGGGAGTCTTGACAGGTAAAAGGCTAGGTTAGTAGTCCAAAGATTTACCCGAACTCTAGGATTAGACTATGAGGAGAGATTTGCTTCGGTTGCTAAATTGAACTCTATACATATCTTACTCTCACATGTAGCTAATCTGGATTGGGAATTACTCCAACTTGACTTTAAAAATGCATTTCTAAATGGTGATCTAGAAGAGGAGATCTACATGAGAATTCCCCTAGGTTTTGAGACAGATGGCAGGGAAGGAAAGGTTTGCAAGCTTAAGAAGTCTTTATATGGACTTAAATAGCCCCCTAGGGCTTGGTTCAAGTGTTTCAGTGCTACTCTAAACCAGCTAGGGTGCAATCAAGGGTAGGCTGATCATATGTTATTCATTAAACATGCAGCGGATGACAAACTATTCTAATTGTTTATGTGGATGATATTATTATCATTGGTGATAACATCTAAGAAATGGAAAAGCTTAAAGAGCAGTTATAACAAGTTTTTTGAAGTAAAAGACCTACGATAGCTGAGGTATTTGCTAGGAATGGAAATGGCCGGAAGTAAAGAAGGCATTTGCATCTCTCAAAGGAAATACATACTGGATTTTCGGAAGGAAACATGCAAGCTTGCTTGTAAACCAACCGGCACACATCTGGAGCCAAACTGGAAGAATAAAGATGGAATAGAATGCCTGGTAGACAGAGGGAGATACCAATGGTTAGCGGGGCAAATTGATCTACCTATCTCTTTCACGACCTGATATTGCATATGTGGTGAGCCAATTTATGCATGCACCCACTAACAAACACCTCAATGTTGCCTGTCATATTCTCATATATCTTAAAGGTACACCTGGGAAAGGGCTGCTATTCAAAAAGAATGAGGATCGAGAAATAATGGAATTCGTGGATGCTGATTAGGTTGGATCTATTGAGGATAGCAGGTTTACGTCAGACTATTGTACTAAGGTATGGGGAAATTTTGTTACATGGAGAAGCAAGAAGCAAAATGTGGTTGCTTGAAGTAGTGCAGTGGCAGAGTACTGAGCCATTGCTTAAGGTATTTGTGAAATAATTTGACTCGAAAAACTAATGAAAGATTTGAATGTACCTATATCTACTCCTACAAGGCTGTACAGTGACAACAAATCAACAATAAGTATTATGAATAATTCAGTACAACATGACCGAGTGAAGCAAGTGAGGATTGATCAATACTTTGTTAAATATGAAATTGAAGATGGAGGGATTTTAATCTCACCTATATCCCTACTGAGTCTCAAGAAGTTGATATTTTTACTAAAGTTATGACTAAACAAGGGTTTGAATTGATTAGAGGCAAGCTGAGAATGAGAGACATCTTTTCACTAGGTTGAGGGAAAGTGTTGAAGGAAGATAAAATGAAGATACGAAAGTGATATGTGGCTGTGTGTGTGTGTTTGAATAAAAGCTAAAAGGAGATGAGATGATAAGGAGTATTTGAAACTAATGAGATAAGAAAGATGAGAAGATAAAGAGGAGATGAGAAGATAGAGATAAAAGTGGTTTGAGGAGATGAGAAGATAAAGATAAAGTGGTTCCATAAAAATAGGATAAAACTACCACTTGAATTTAAATCCTACCCTATCTGTTTTGTAACATATTTGAACTTGTATTTTGTATCCTATTCCTGTATTTTAGGAGCAAATCGGGGCCTAGCTCATGTATAAATACTCATTCTAAACTCAAAACGAAGTGAGAAAATAAGTGCTTTGTTAGTCTCGAATTCTACCTAAGGTATTCCTACTTAGGTTATTTAATTTGTTCAAGCTCTAACCTTCATTTTCCTTAAGGTATGGGGTATGAACAATTTCTTTACAAATATTATTTTGACATGATAAATAGATTGCACAAGGTTATTTTGAATGTCTTGCATGAAAATGTTGAAAACGGTGATGCATGTGCTAGTTTGATAGTCTTGAAAATGATGTGTTGAAGTTGCAATCTATGAAAGCCTTGTTTCATTTTGTGTTGATAAAATGTTATCCATGCCAAATGTGTTTTTACATGATGATTGTTAAATGCATAGCTCACCCCCAAATGTACTTTTGTATAAATGTATATATATGTAGATGTGCAAGTAGAACATCCCAAAGGAGAGGAGAAGCTCGTTGGGTAAAATGTGATTACATTGGATTTTTAATTATTTTGCAAGGCCGGAACTTATTTTGTGATCTTAGCAGAGAAAGAACTTAGTGTAATTTCTAACTGTGTATCAAGATAGTGGGATTTGATGCAATATTTATTCTATGGATTTATTTGATGTAATGGGAAGCTTGAATAGAATATTGAGGTTTAATATTTGAGAGTTGAACTTTGGAGCTCGTTGGACAGTGCAGGGTTTGGAGATGCAAGGATAAGGAAAAAAAATACAATAGCATGGCTGAACTGAGGGTCAACCATCGGAGATGACCCTTGGAAGACCCTTGGCCAGAAGGGCAAAGGACCAGCCTCGGCCTTGGGGCCCCTTTTTATGATGTGAAGCTGGGAGCATTTTGCTTCCAGCACAAGGGTAAGGGGGGTGGCATTTAATTGCTGTCCCAAGACGATATATATATTATTATCTTAAATACATACATATGTATACTAATATAGAAAAATACATGTGTATATATACAAATGTAAAAAAAATGAGTTAGAATAAAAGAGATTAAAAGGTTGTGATGATGCCACACATTTTGGGAATAGAAATTTGAAGGGACACTACTGAAGACCAAATTCGCAGTGTCTAAATGAATTTTAATTGCAGTTTAAAATTTGAGATTCAATCCTATGCTTTTGTATTATTTATTTATTTCCCTTAACTGATAAACTAAATTAAGGGTGTCACCCACTAGAGTTTGGAGAGATAAACTTAATCCAAGGTCCGAGGTTTAAGTAAACTCTAGCAAGGTAAGTAGGAAATATAAATGTATTTGTCTGTGGCATTTATTAAATGAATTAGTCATTTATTGGAAGAAAAAAAATCCCACTATAATTGGGTGATGAATAACATCCGGGAAAAGAATGGGGTGTTGTAGGATCTCTCTTTCAGGTGAGGTGCTAAAATTGGAGTCAACCTCAGTTCTTCTATGTTGCAGCGGATCTTGCAATAGCTATGGGCTTTTCTTTTTGGCAATGGGCTTGCAATGGGTGTCAGTAACTCACTCTCTCCGGTAGCCTGCTACTTGTCAATCAGCAACCAACTACTTCTCTCTAGCGAGCATTGCTGAGTCTTCTTCACTCGTAGTGAACAGGGATGGTCATTTTGGATGGCAGGATTGGTCATGTGAAGCTCCTCTTCTCAAAACACAGTGGCACACTCCTTTTCTTCTACAACACAAGGTTCAGAAACAAGAAGCCTTCTCCAGTTTGGCTTCTTTCTTCGATGATGATGAGAGCTTCCAGCAAGCTCTTTTGTCCATCCACCAGTGGCTGGGTCACAAAACTAGCAAATTCTGGTTATTCAAATGGGTTATAGAACACGGGGTTTCCAATGGTAGCTACCGCTTGCTTGCTTCGTTGGTTAGTGGGGCTGCAAACTGTCAAGAATGACCGGAGAAAAGAATTCAATCTTATTTCCCTTGAAGGGATTACTGAATTTATGTACAAAGCAGCCTATCAGAATAGGATGTTTTCAAATCTAGATTTGGATACCTATACAATTTAGGATACAACTAATTTAGAATACAATCATAGCCATAAATCTTTAGAAAGGAAAAACAATTAAGTGATATGTCTTGCCCGAGAATGAGGACAAGATATATCACATATCTTTGACACTCCCTCGCAAGATTGTGAGTGGATGTCATGCATTCCAATCTTACTTATCAACCTTTGACACACAGCTGCAGGTGAATCCTTAGTCAACATGTCTATCAATTAGTCACTTGAGGATATATATAGGGGGTGCAAATTAGGCCATTGTCCAATTTTTCTTTAATAAAATACCTATCCACTTCAACATGCTTTGTTCGATCATGTTGAACAGGGTTGTAAGCAATGCTTTATAATTGATTTATTGTCACAGTAGAGTCTCATAGGAACTGTCCATTTGATTCTAGGATCATCCTGTCACGACTCTGATTAAGGGCTGGGTAATTGTGGGAATTCGGTTGAATTCCAAGAAAGAATATAGGAATTAAGAAAGGAATAGATAGAATGAGGAAAGGAAGAAAGAGGGAACGAGAGAGAGGGAGAGACAGAAATGAGAGAAAGAACTTATTATTCTTTGATGATCCTTCGTCTTATTGCTATAGGATACTTATAGATTCTCTAGCAACCCTAATAGAAAGTATAACAATGTAATAACACAACTAACTAATCATATCAGTAAAACACTAAGTTGTTGCACAATTAACTAACTAACCTACCTCCTAACCCCCCAACTAGTTAACAACTAACGACTACTGTTGGCCCCTTTACTGGTATGAGAACCAACATTCATTAGCTATAATTACTACAATTGGCAGCAATTGATTTCGATGGCTTTCGGAATAATTGGTAGAGCAGAGATATTATTTGATTCCAGTGAGTACAAGAACTCCGACGAGTTTAATTGGTTACGGAGTGATAGGTGAGTGCAAGCATCCGAACAAAATCGAGGACAATTCAAGAATTTAGGTGAATTTTAACTAGTGATCGGTGATTGGGTAAGAAGTGGACGCAAGCTTGGCGTGATCTTGAATTTGCAACAAATCAAACACAGAATGGAAGGTTGTGACTATGAGGATTCTCAGCTCGAAGCTTGAAGGCGAAGTGGTATCAGCGAAGGTGGTGGTGAACCGTAGCAGACGACAAAGGACTCCAGCGGAATCGACGATCAAAAAGGGGTGGGAGATCGACCCATCAGTAATGTTGGAAGGACCGAGCCGTAAGCAATAGAAGCAAGAAGGTATCGGAAGGTCAGTAGAGCCGGCGATCATAGGCAGACAATTGGCTGACTTGGAGCCCTTGGACGATGATTGGGTGAGACGAAGGTGCCAATTCCAACGAGAAAGGAATGCGTGAAGTGGGAAGAAGTTTGGGTGAGCGGGAACCGTAGCGATTTCATTGGCCAATTGGTATCGAGGGTGATCAAAGCCGATTCGGCGGAACTATGACAATTCTTGTTTGTCGTTTGAAGGTGAAGTAGATCAAGCGAGTCCTCCGACCAATTCTTGGTGGCTTTGATGGTGACAGAATAGGTTTGGGTGCAGGTCTAAGAATCGGTCATAATTGAAGTTCAAGAGCATTGCTTCTCGGCTGAGAATTCGAAAATTTCAATAGCTGATTCCAGCAAGCTTGTAGCAATGGGTTTGGATTTTTGAAGGCGACTCTTGATGGTTGATTCTTCTCGGTTGTACGAGTCTTGGAAACAGCTCAAGAGGCAATTGACAGATTGCTGTTCAGAGGCGAATTTTTAAGGATTGGATTTGTGGAGATGGAGAACGGATTCCAGGAGAAAGTCTCTAATCTCAGTAAAAAATTGGACGACTTAATGATTTTGATTTCACTGAAATTCCACATCAGCTTACCAAAGGGATTCTTTCCAAGATCCACTACAGAATCGATTCCAGCGGGAGCTGGAATCCTACCAAGGACCTCTGGTCTGCAAGAAGTGGATGAACTACTTGCAAAGGATAGGATGGGAATCGAGAGTTGCAACGAAGAATTCAATAACATAACATATGAAGACTTTGTCATGAATTATAAGGTCAGATTTGAGGAATTGAAAGTGCTAGTGCTCAATTCCCAACCAACCTTGATCGAGTCTTATTTTGTGTTAAGATTCATTAATGGTCTCAATGATACGCTAAGGCTTATGGTGAAAATGTGCTGTCCTACTATGGTGGAACAAGTGGCGGAGAAGGAGAGGCAACAAGAACTGGCGCTGGATGCCATTTGCAAGAAGCATGGGATGCTGCTTAGAAGTTATCTTAAGAGAAGCTAGTAGAACAAAGGTATTTCTACGGTTTACCCTAGTTTGCAGCAAGAAGTTGATAAATCAACTTAAGCGAATCAGGCAATTCTGGATGCTAAGGAAGTAATGACATATACTGGAGAAAGCAATGTGACACCATTGGAGGAGGTAACTGTTGAAGAAGAACCTGTGATGTACACCAACAATCAGGAAGACAAAGATGTTACGAAGTTAGGAACATAAACAATCATCGCAACCTTAGATTTTGAAGATCTTAAATCTTTTTCTCTTGAAGAATAGGACTGGAAGATTTTGATTCATTAGGAAAAGTAACTAGGACACCAATTAAGGAGAAACTGGTTGAAGAAGAACTATTGGTGAATGAAAGCTAGTAGGAAACAGCTCAGGAGGAACAGAGGACACAATTGAAGCAAGATGAATGGAAGAAACGTGATGAGACACGGAAGATTGTGGAAGGGTTTTTGTTGTTTTGTGTGTTCCAATTCCAATTGGTGAGTTGCAATATCAAATCAAATCTTGGCTGGCAGCAAAGTTTGAGTTCCTTCCCATTACTGTAAAGGATATTATTGGCGATATATTGGCAGTTGACCCAGTCTTAGCAAAGGTTAAGGAACATACCGGAATTTACAGCGTGGATATGGAGATCGTCGAGGTTTACATTTTATATTTGCAGGACAAGCAAAAGAAGCAGAACATAAGAGAAAGAAAGAGAGCGGATAAGGAGAAGGAAAGAAAGGAAAAAGAGAAGAAGAATAAATCAGATTGTGAAGGTTGGAATTGGATGAAAAACAGGGTTAGCAATTGCAAGTTCTTGGAGACAAGAACTCTCGAGGAGCGGGGAATTATTATGACCCTAGGGGTAAATCGGTAAAAGGGCTGGTAGCAGTCGTTAGGTGTTAACTAGTTGGGGGGGTTAGGAGGTTAGTTAGTTAATTGTGCAACAACTTAGGGGCTATTCTCTTTGTATTTTAGTTTTCAGTTTTGAGTTTTGAATTCATTTTTAGTTTTGCGTTTTGAGTGTTTATTTTGAGATTGTTGAAAATGCGTTTTTTTTTTTGTCTGTAGCGTTTTCTGTGTTTTGGAAATTTTGAGCGTGTTTGTGATGAAAACAACCAAATTAACTTTTTTTTGTGGTTTTGAGTTTTCTTTACAAGCCCGGATAAAGGAGGAGGGTTGCGTTAGGTAGCCGACAGCCAGCGTAAAACCTAGTCGGATCCAAATATGAATTCTAGACAAACTATCTGTTGGGATGTAACCCACATAGAAGTCTAGAATTCATGTAGCCAACCCCACATAGTGGGATAACGGCTGGATATGTTGTTGTTGAGTTTTCTTTACAAAATTTTTTCTTGTTTTCGAAAATGCGTTTTTGAAAATATGAAAGTAAACATGTTTTCATTGTTTTGGAAAACTGAAAATGCCCTGAAAACAACAAGGAGAACAAGGCCTTAGTGTTTTACTATTATGATTAGTTAGTTGTGCTATTACATTATTGTATTTGCTGTTAGGGTTGCTAGAGGATCTATAAGTATCCTACAACAGTAAGAGGAAGGATCATCGAAGAATAACAAGTTCTTTCTCTCATTTCTATTTCTCCCTCTCTCTCGTTCTCTCTCTCATTCCCTCTCGTTCTCTCTTTCTTCCTTTCCTCATTCTATCTGTTCTTTTCTTAATTCCTATCTTCTTTTTTGGAATTCAACCGAATTCCCACAATTACCCAGCCCTCAATTAGAGGGCTTGACACATCCAATAGTATTTTAAGCCATAGTAACTCACACATCCCTAGAGCTGTTAACCTGAATTTTGCTTCAGCACTTGACTGAGCCACCACATTTTGCTTTTTACTTCTCCAAGTCACAAGATTACCCCTTAGAAATGTGCAATAATCGAATGTAGACCTCTTATCCACCATAGATCCAGCATAATTAACATCTGTGTAGGCTTTAAGAGAGATAGTTTCTCCCTTTTTAAATAGAATATCTTTCTCGGGAGTTCCCTTTAAGTAGTGTAAGATCTTATACATTGCCTTTAGATGAGTTTCTTTTGGGTTGTGCATGAATTGGCTAACCACACTTACTGCATAGGCAATGTCTGGCTGAGTATGAGCTAGATAAATGAGCCTCTTGACCAATCTTTGATAGGATCCTTTATCTACATCATCTTTTGGAACCTCCCCTAACTGGTGATTAGGTACAATTGAAGTGTCAACTGCCTTACTTCCCAACATTCCTGTTTTAGCAATTAGGTCTAATACGTACTTCTGTTAGGAGATAAAGATTTCCTCCTTAGAATGAGCCACTTCTATGCCCAAAAAATACTTCAATCTGTCCAGCTCTTTAATTTCAAGTTCTTTAATTAGACACTTTGTCAGCTTTTTCATGCCTTCTACATCGGTGACTACAATGTCATCCACATACGCTAACAACACTGTCACTCCCCCTATAGCCGAGTGGTGGATGAACAAGGTATGATCCCCTTGGCTTTGCTTGTATCTCGTACCAAGCATCACCTTGTCAAGCCTTTAGGTTAAGGGTTGGCAATAGGCGAAATTCTGGTATGAAACAAGATTAAGAAAGAGAATGAGGTAGGGAGAGAATCGAGAATGAGAGAACGAGAGTGAGAAGAGAATTAAGAAGACGAGAGAGAGATTTGTTATTCAATCCAAGCGTGACTTCTCCTTCTACAATAGCCTACTTAATAGGCGCATACTCAATCAGTTGGAAGGCTAACTTCCTTTCCTGCTAGTTACAACAGACCCTCCCAGGAGTTCACTACAGTTACACCCTCTATTTATTACACTTCTACCCCCAAGTCATAACAAATTCCCCCATTGAAAGAATTCTTGCCCTTAAGAATTTAGAAAAGGTTGATAGCATGAGGGAACTGCTTCAACAAATCTGTCAAATACTCCCATGTTGGCTAGTTTGAGGGTAAGTGTGACCATCTTACCAAGACTCGAGTAATAGGTGTCATACCCTGATAGATAACCCTCCTCTCTACTAGTGCTTGGGGCTCAACCACAACTTCACCTTCAAATTCTTCTGATAGATAACGCTCTACTTCAGCCATGGAGGCTGAGGAATTAGATAGAGCTGGTAGTAGGGGTGGATTAAAACCAATTAGTGCTTCAAAAGGAGTCCGCTTGATAGCACTATGGTAACTCAAATTGTACCACCATTGTGCTAAAGATAGCCACTTATTCTAACTCCTAGGCTTAGTAAATCACATGCATCGTAGGTTTGTCTCAAGACATTGATTAACCCTCTCTGTTTGACTGTCAATTTCAGGGTGATAGACTATGGACATGTGCCGCCCAACCCCTAAACTCCTGAACAGTTCCTGCCCAAAGGAACTCGTAAAAATTTTATCCCTATCTGACACAATAGTCTTAGGGATTCCGTGAATCTTCCTAGTGAATCCAAAAATAACTGTGCAACTTCTTGAGCTGAGAAAGGGTGGGTGAGGCTGAGAAAATGGGCAAATTTCGTTAATCTATCCACTACCACCAAGATTACATCTTTGCCCTCCGATTTTGGTAAACCCTTTATGAAATCCATAGAGATCCCCTCCCAAGCTTGATTCGGAATATGTAATGATAGCAGTAACCCTGACAAAGCAACCTATTCATGTTACGCTAGCATAAGGGTGAACCATGCAATGCTTGCATGATATGAGTCTTTAGTTGCTTATCATTTCCCACAACAATCCTCCCTTTGAACCCGATCACTCCATTATAAAGTGCATATTTGTGCTAATCATTAGGGTGGACGGCCAACTGATCCAATAACCTTTGCAGCCACTCCGTATGAGCATAACTTCCCACAATATCCTTGACCCAATTTGGTGTTACTGCCACAATAGCTTGAGTCTGACAAGCCCTTTTTTCCTACCTTTGAGATAGTGCATCAGCCACCAAATTCTCCTTTGCCTTCCTATATTGGATCGTGTAATCCAATCCCAAGAGTTTAGAAACCCCCTTCCTTTACAAATGAGTATGCAACTGCTGCTGAAGCAAGAACTGTAGGCTTTTATGGTCTGTCTTCATTACAAAAGGATTGCTCTCCAAATAATGCCGCCACTTATCCACTGTCACAAACACAACAATAAGCTTTTTATCATATACACTCAACCCTAAATGTTTAGGAGCCAAACCTTGGTTAATGTAAGCCAACGGTCTCCCCTTTTGCATAAGCACAACCCTCACTCCACTGTCACAAGCATCAATCTCCACCACGAAGAGCTCAGAAGAATTGGGCAATGCCAAAACTAGAGCTTGGGTTATAACCTTCTTAAGGGCCCCAAAAGCTGCCTTTGCTTTGGAATTCCAATGGAAGTTATCCTTCCTAAGAAGCTCAGTCAAAGGCTGACTTATCACTCCATAATGCTGAATAAATTTTCTGTAATATCCCGTCAATCCCAAAAGTCCTCACAACTCCTTAATCGTTGCAAGTCTAGACCAACTCACCATAGCTTCAATTTTCTTTAGGTCAATACTTACTCTCTTCCTTGAAATAATATGGCCCAAATATTCTACTTCTCTTTTGGCAAAAGTACACTTAGACAACTTGACATTCAGTTGATTAAATCTAAGGACTTTAAAGGTGGTTCTAAGGTGGTATAAATGCTGCTCAAGGTCTGGGCTGTACACAAGGATATCGTCAAAGAAAACAAGTATGAACTTCTGTAAATAGGGACTAAAAATTTGGTTCATTAAAGCTTAAAAAGTGGTTGGGACATTAGTGAGTCCAAATGGCATAATAGTGAACTCATATAGGCCTTGGTTTGTTTGAAATGCTGTTTTTGGTATGTCGGAAGGTTTCATCCTTATTTGGTGATATCTGGGTTTAAGGTCCAACTTAGAAAAAGTAGTAGCATCGGACAATTCATCAAGCAAGTCCTCAATAATAGGTATATGAAATTTGTTCTTAATGGTGATAAAATTAGGTTGTCTATAGTTTACACAAAATCACCAAGTGCCATCCTTTTTTTTTACAAGGAGCACTGGTGAGGCATAGGGGCTTTGGCTGGGTTGAATGATGGAATTGGCTAACATTTCCTTGACTTGCTTTTCAATCTTAGTTTTCTATATAGGTGCATAGCAGTAAGATTGAATGTTCATAGGTTTGGTATTAGGTTTAAGGTGTATTGAATGGTCAAAAGGTCTTTGAGGGGGTGATGGGTGATGATGTGGGTTCCAAGAATATGTCCTTAAATTCATTCAACAGTAGGTGCAAGTTATCACAAGTGCTTACCTCGGTTAGGAGTTGGATTATTGTTGGCCTTGCATCTGTTTGTTGGTCCTCCATGTCCACTCCGCCTTCTTCATATTCCATTGCTTATATAGAATAGAGCTGGGTAATGTGCTCCCTTTTCTTCTACATCAGCTTTTGTAATTTTCTCCCCAAAATCATCTTACACTGCCCCTACTCTAGGCTGCCCACCAAAGTCAATTTTTTTCCTTCCCTCTCCACTGTCACCTCTAACTTGTTGAAGTCAAAGGTCAATGGACTCATAGTTTTCATCCAATTGACTCCTAAAGCAATATCACACCCCCTTAGCTCCAATACCCTCAAGTCAGCCACAAATTCAATCCCTTGCATCAACCACTTGAAATTGAGGCACTTGTGATAGCTATACATTCTATTTCTGTTTGCCCCCATTAGCAATAGAGGGATTGTCTTAGTTAATTCACACTAGAGACTAACGACAGTAGCTTTATTTAAAAAGCTATGGGTGCTGTCGCTATCTATTAGCACCGCCAACATTTTTCTCTCACCTGACCTCTAACTTGAATGATTTTTCCAGTGGGGCCTCCCTTTAGTGCATGGAAGGAAATCTCACATTTTTCATCCCTTTGTGCCTTCTCTTCATTTTCCTCAACGACTTTTTCTTCCAGTCGTTCCTTTTCTTCCTTACCCTCTTCATCAGAAGCTTCCGTTTTCAGCATTAATCTCCCGCATTGATGCCCTGGTCCATACTTCTCCCCACACTTGAAACATAGGCCCAATTGTCTCCTCTGCTCCATAGTTTGATTCTTGTTTTCCCCTAGACCTGTAGCATTCTTGACCCCTCCTTGTCCTGTTGCCCATGTTACAGTCTTGTGATTACCCCTAGGTTGTACATTTAAACCTTTACTAGGTTGTGACCGGGGTTGTGTCCACGCCTTGTTCTTCTTGAATATTGCCTCCCATGTCAATTCTTGCAATCATGCCTTTTCTGCCGCTTGTTTAACCGACAATGGCCCCAACATCTTTACCACTGATCACATATCGTCTCTCAACCCGCTAATGAAAGTCGACACGAAGTAAGGCCCGGACAAGCTCGGATGGGCCATTCCTATCAAAGCTCTCAATTCTTCGAACCTTCTTAAGTAATCTTCCATTGACCCATCTTGCCTTAGTTTATTAAATTCTTCCACCACGTCTGCCATGCTCCTTTCACCGAATTGGCCGCACAACTCTTTTGAGAATGCTAACTAAGACACTACTCCCTTTTCCGCTTGCTTCTAGCTTTGGTATCGGGCGTCGATAGTGTTATTGAGATATGTTGCCGCCATTGTCACCTTCTGCTCTTCTCTGACTTGATACAGTTCAAAAAGCCGCTCACAACGACAGACCCACCATCTTGGCTTCACCCCCTAAAAGATTGGAATTTCCAATTTAGGTGTGGGGGTATGGCCAATGCCCGAAGAAGCAGGGCCCCTGCCATGGGTTTCCCTCTCCCATGCAACCCTATCCTTCACCATCCTCAGCCCATCCGGTGTGGGAAGAATTCCATCCCTGTCAAAGATAGATTCGGGCTCCAATCTTGGAGGAAAGTCCTCTGGTAATCAAAATTTTGGCAAGGCGGACAACATGTTAAACACACTGTCGATCTTTTGTCCGTAGTAGTCCGCCCTTTCTTGGCCCCTCACCAACTCACGTACGTTATCCCTCAGGGCTGCCATATCCTTCCGACTTGGGTTCTTCATGGCTGGTATGTCCTCCTGTGTGCACGCCATACTCGACTCCAAAGCCTCCATACACGACTCGAGTTGCTTCAAACGCATATCTTTTGCCATGGCTTAAATCATTCATCACCGATTGTACCCGTCGCTCGTCTGCCATTACTCGCGCTTGGGAGCCACTGAAGATCAGTGGCTCTGATGCCAAATTGTCAAGCCCTTAGGTTAAGGGCTGGTAATTGGTGGAATTCCAAGAGGAATTCCTGTATGAAACAAGATTGAGAAAGAGAATGAGGTAGGGAGAGAATAGAGAACTAGGGAGCGAGAGAAAGAAAGAGAATCAAGAAGATGAGAGAGAGATTTTTTATTCAATCCAAGCGTGACTTGTCTTTTTACAATAGCCTACTTAATAAGCGCATACTCAATTAGTTGTGTTGGAAATAATGAAACAAATAAATCATTAAATCTAACCAGACTTACCTGGTTGCACAACGGAGATAGGATCAACGGTTGAATCACTGGTGTAAATGAGATCTCAGTGGATCATGTTTATATCCACAGGCTAAGTACCTTGTACACAGAGAGAGTTTTCCATCGAGAGAGTTTTTCCGATGCATGTATATTTTTTTCTTTACCATTCTAATAGATACACACGAGTGGACCATTTGCCCACTTCCTCCATGAATGGAGGGAGTGGTATTCAACTGTTGTAGCAGTTTTTTCTTCTGCAACCGTTGTCCAGATTCGGATCTGGATCCAGATTTGGATTTGGTGTTGGATCCGGAATGCATGATGGGGCGGATCTACCTGGGTACAACTCGAATTTACTTCAAGTTGGAAGGCTAACTGTCTTTCCCGCTAGTTACAACAAACCCTCCCAAGAGTTCCCTACAGTTACACACTCTATTTATTACACTGCCCTCGAGTCATAACACACCTTTAAAACGGCCAAACCAGGCTCTTGGGGACTCCTTCAATCCATACAGAGTTTTTTTTTTTTTAAATTTGCACACCACTTTTTACTTGGTTGGTGAACCAAAACTAGGTGGCAATTCCATATAAATCTCCTCCCCTAGATCCCCATGCAAAAAAGCATTTTTAACATGATATTGTTGTAGTGGCCAGTCTAGATTTGCAGCTACGGATTAAGGCACCCTTACCGTATTCAATTTTGCAAGTAGAACAAAAGTATCAAGGTAGTCTACCCCATAAGCCCGTGTGTAATCCTTATTCACTAGCCTTGTTTTGTACCTATCCAAGGACCCATCTGATTTATACTTTATCGTGTAAACCCACTCATTGGATGTTTTTCTTTAGGCAACTGAACCAGCTCCCAAGTTTGATTATTCTTCAGGGCTGCCATCTCAGCCTCCATGATAGTCTTCCAATTCTCATTACCTGTTGCCTTAGAAAAGTTTTTGGCAATAAGAATGGTATGAAGGCCAGTGAATAAGGCTTTATGTCTAGATGACAATTTGGAATAGGTTAGGAATAAGTGTAGGGGATCCTTGTACCATTCCTAAGGGCAATAGGCAAATCAAGATCACAATTAGAAGCTTCAGGCTTAACATCACAATTAGAGAATTTAGGTTCAGCATCAGGTATAGATTCAGTAGGTAAAATACTTGGTGAGATGTCAATAGTGCTGGCAGTGACAGGACTTGAATTAGATGTAGCTTGCATAGGGGGAGGAATCGACACTTTTCTCCTTGAGCATACCTGCAGTGGACAGGAAGTAGATAGTGAAGGCTTCCCTCGTGGCATACTTGGTGAGTCCTTTGGGATAACTGATGGGAGAGAAGAGGATGATAACTTAGGAAGAACAAAAACCTGATCCTTATCCTCTAGAACTAGATTCTCCCCTTGAGGATAAGGCTGGCCAAAATAAGGGATATTCTCAACAAAGGTAACATCTGCTGAAATAAGAACTCTCTTGGTAGGAGGATGATAACACTTATAATATTTTTGAGTAGAAGAATATCCAATAAAAATACACTCGAGGGAACAAGGATCAAGTTTACTTCTGTTAGGAGTAGGAACATGAACAAAAGTGACACACCCAAACACTTTAGGCTTCAAATAGCTACTGACATGGAAGTCAGGAAAGGTCTTGGTGAGAAGTTGGATTGGACTCTGGGAATCAAGGGTTTGAAAGGGTAGTCTGTTAATGAGAAAAGTGGTTGTTAAGGATGCTTCTCCCCAATAATGTTTGAGAATATTATGGTGGAAGAGAAGAGCTCTAATAATAGCCAAGAGGTGGCCATTCTTTCTCTTAGCCACTCCATTTTGTTGAGGGGTATAAGGGTAGGAAGATTCATGGATAATACCTTTTTGTTGAAAGAAAATAGATAAGGATTGATTGAAGTAGTCTTTGGCCTTATTAGATTTAAATCTTTTAGTCTCAACCCCAAACTGATTTTTAGCCATGTTGTAGAATATAGGAAAAATGTTTTCCACCTCAGATTTAGTTTTTAACAGATATAACCAGACTACTCGAGTGTAATCATCAATAAAAGAGATAAACCAACGTGCCTCGAAGATGTTAGGAACAATTGAAAGGCCCCATATATCACTGTGAATTAGAGTAAATGGAAGATTAGTTCTTTTATTAGGAGGAGGAAAGGATACACTCTTGTGTTTTGCAAACTCACACACTGCACAATGGAATTCTCTAACATCTAGACCTTTGAACAAGAATGGAAACATCATTCTAAGAACTAAAAAAGAGGGATAACCAAGATGGTAATGATGAAGCCATAGCTGATCCTTATTGGATTGAGCAAGGAATGACATAGGGGAAGCTTTCTTCTTCTTAGCCTGCTCACCTGGTTCCTCAAGGTAGTAAAGTCCAACCCTAGCCCAAGCATGCCCAATCATCATCTTCGTGTCCTGTTCCTGGAACTCACAGAAGGTTGGGTGAAAAACAACATTTCAGTTAGCATCCAAGGTGAGTTTTTGAATAGAGATGAGGTTAGTGAAGATTTTAGGGACATGAAGGACATTTTTTAGGTTGAGATGTTTGTTAAGAAAAACATTCCCTTGGCTAGCCATAATGGTTAAGGATCTGTCTGCCATTGTAATTTTTCTGTAACTGGAACAGGGGGTATGTGAGATGAATTGATGTGAGGAATAGGTCATGTGATCCGTGGCTCCAAAGTCTGGGATCTAGGTATTAGGATGGGCATTTTTTGAAGCATGTAGAGTAAGAGAAGAAGAGGAAGAGATACCTTTGAATGCAAGAGAGCAAGTAGCTTTCTCAGCTTTCTTGTCAAGGGATTCCAACAAACTCCTCAACTTTTCAATTTATGCTTTGTTAAGTTCTATTACATCTCCCTATTTTGGAATCCTTTGTTCAGTTTGTTGATGGCTGCTGGCCACACAAACTTGCCCTTGCCCTTTCATTTGTCCTCCTTGAGATGGCTTCCTATGGAGTTTCTAACATTTCTTTATGGTGTGCCGGGTCTTTTGCAATACGTGCACCATAGTGAGTCTTTGTCCAATGTCTTCTTCTCCTCCCTAGGCCCCTTGTTCTGGGTAGAGGCCTTTAGGGATACAAGGACATAACTCAGTTTTGGGTTGTCGTTTCCTCCTAATGGCTTGTGTTAGAGGGGGAGGGGTGTTTTGGGTGGTATAGTTTTGTGTGTAACTCTCTTGTTCTGGGTCATTGATGTACATCTTCTTTGCTTTCATTAATATAATTGAGCTCACTTATTTAAAAAAAAAAACCATCTCTAAATAAGGTGATTCCAAAACTTCCTATTCTGATTTGGAAACATCCTATTCTGATAGGCTGCTCTATACATAAATTTAGTAATCCCTTCAAGGGAATAAGATTGAATTCTTTTTCCAGATTTGGAAACCTATACAATTTAAGATACAACTAATTTAGAATACAATCACAGCAATATATCTTCTAGAAGATATACCATTAGTGTTTTAAAATGCGCTAGGCGCTAGTCGGGCGCTAGGCTACCTAGGCGGTGCATAAAAAAATTATTTAAATAAAATTTATATTATCTCAAATACACATACATACATATCTGCTCATATTTATATATATATATATAAACAAATCATATATATTAGAGGCTATATATATATACATCTATCTCTATTTATATATATATAAAGTTATAAACAGATCACATATATGATATATCTATATATTGTTAGAATTATTATATTATATATAATATTGTTCATATATATATATAAAGTTATAAACAAATCATATGCTCGGCTCTCATGAGAGCCTAGCATGGGCAAGAGCTTATATCATGTTTACTCTCTTTCAGTGATCACTACTATCGTTGACTACAGTGCGACCACAACCCAAGCCGACCCATGCTAATTAGCCATCGTCGCCATTCCTTTGCCACTGCTCCATCACCGTCTCCTTCCTGTAGCATCGCTAGATCTGGTTGTTCCATCATCGTCGCTTAGATCTAGCTGTCGGATCTTAGATCCATCCATCTGATCTGGAATGGACATGGAGTCGAGCGACAGACGAGCCCAAACCACAGTCATGAGAGGAGAGGATATAAAAGGGAGGGGAAAATTGGGCACAAAAAACACGTCTGAGAGGCGTTGCCTTAGCTGCATTGGCCTTCTAGGTGCTGCCCAAGCTCGATTAATCAGGCCTGACGCCTAAGGGGGTGATTTGAAGGTATTTGGGCGGCTAGGGGCCGCTTAGCGCCTTGCTGGCGACTGCCTTTTAGAACACTGCATACCATACATCTTTAGAAAGGAAAAACAATTAAGTGATATGTCTAGCCTGAGAACGAGGACAAGATATATCACATATCTTTGACACAAACAAACCGAGCAAAGATGAGCTTTGCCAAGCTCAGGCTCGTTTGTTAAGAAATTTTGTCAGGCTCAGGCTTGGGCTCGGTCTCCAACTCGTTTTGAGCTCAAATTTCAGGCTCAACTCGTTTATACGTGACAAGTTTTGAATGAGCTTGTTCATTAACTCCAAATCTAAAGCTCAATTCTAGGCTCGTCTGAAGCTCCATAACATCCTACTACTAATAAAAATAAAAAATCAACAATCAAACCCAAATATTGTAGAGAAACTAACTACAACATCCAAATATTGCAAGATCCAAAATGTTCACATCTCTCACAACTCACAAGTTATGCACAACCTATGTAATAGAGCTCTATTTGGAAATTAAAAGTGAGAAACCTAGAAAAACTACATCCCCAAGCCACTGAAGCATAAAAAATCTGCAGCTATAACCAAGCAAAGCACCTGATTTCCTTGAGTAGAGCATGTAGAGATTCCCAAAAAAGATTCAGTATACAAAGATAGTGCTATAAACTTATAAATCAACATGTTTTCCACCAAGGAGTTGACTTTATGAATTAAAGAAACAAGTTAACTTAAGGGGCATATTTTAAGAAAAAGCTTTTCTTAGAGTAGATCTGGTGCCTATTGAGGACAGACAGCCACAAAATCATTTATGAGGGTTGGTAATAAAAGATCAACATCTTTACCTGGAAGCAGTGTTATTAAAGGTGCTCCTAGGCGCAAGGCGCTCCTAGCCGCAAGGCACACCAAGGCGCACCCTGGGCGCCTGAAAGCATTCCAGGTGGGCGCAGACCAAAAGGCACGCCTCAGCCCAAGGTGCCTTAGGCAAAGGCGCACACCTTGGGATTTTTAGGTGTTTTTTAAGATTTTTATTTCACTGTTTGTTACTTTATTTAATTTTTTACTGTTTAGGGTTTAAATTTATTGTTTTAACTGCAAATTTGACAATAAGTAAAAAGGCTACTACTTCAAATGCTCCAATTGAATTTGAACTAGATGAAGATAGATAGGTCAAGGTATGCAATAACAAAATGCAACATTAAGTCACTAAAACAAAGAAATATGCAAATTCAAATCTAGTATATTACCTATCAAAAAAATGTATGAAATTATCATCACACTTCTAAACCATAAAAATCATCCAACAAGAGGAGTAGATGATGTGGAAGAAGATATTAAAGATGATACTTCTAATGATGAAAATATAGAAATGTTTGATCTTGATGATGAGGATGATTTTTAGATTATTTAAAATGCATAATTAGTTAATCTTGATTAAGATTTAAGATCTATAATTTTTTTTAAGATTTAATTTAACATGATTTAAAGGCTTTTAGATTTTTTCTTTTGGCATTTTTTATTGTTCTTTTCATTACTATATGTTGAATTTTTTAATTTCCTTGATAACATATTTGTAAATATGTCATTAGGAGTTATGATTTATTTTATACCTTATTTTTCAAGTAGGATATATATATATATATTTTTTTAGTAAGCATGCACCTAGTTCTTTTAGGTGTGCGCCTCGCCTTGCGCCTTGCACCTCAGGCTCTAACACCCTTTTACGTCTTAGTGTGCCTTGAACTTTTAATAACACTGCCTGAAAGAATGAAACTACTCAATTTAGGAGGTAGGAGCAAGTTTACAGATGAAAGCTAATGACATCATGGGTTGAGGTAATTGTGAAAAGATTGGAGGCTTGACACAATTTATGGTTCATTTCCTTGACACTGTTATTGGAACAAGAGGCTTTTCTATTTCCTTTTCTGTTGATGCATGCTTCAGGAAAATGTTATATATTGAACAGTAGTAGTTTGAGAAAGTGACCTGACAGGAGAACCATTGGTATTCGATTGATGCTAGGTTCATAACTGATGGATGTGGCTTCTGCTGATATAGAAATTTCAGTTTATGATTGGAATTAATGGAGTATTTCTTGTCAATGCAATTTTTGGACGATATAACATTAATATGTTCTTCTTCCTTTCAGGATTGAGCCTGGTGTTCAGTAGCAGGATTATTTTCTCCAAGAGCCAATCTGAAGTTTATGCTTTTCTGATGATGCTTTTCATGTTTTCCGCTAAACATTCTGTTTGTTAGTGTATCAAGGAAGCCTTTCCCCTGCCCCAAGGGATATTAGTGTTTCCCTTTTCATTAATCTTTTACTTTAAGTTTGTAAAAGAAAGTTAATGGTAACCTTGGTAGTAGTTGCTTCTGATGAAAATACCGAGTTTTCATCTATTGATTCACATGTTTGTCGATAGTCAAATTCATGAATATGAACGTTAAACACATGTTTCACCAGGCTCAGGCTCAGGCAAGTGGAAACCAAGTCTTGTGTTCCTGCTTGGGAATTTGCTAGTCATATTGGTCTATTTGCATGTAACTTGATTGCTACTGTTTGAATACCTTAAAAGGGTTCAACAAGCAATTTTGGTGTCGTGACAATGATAGATTGATGGTTACTAGAACAAGATCTGTAAGCACTTACAAATTGCACTGGAGGTCCATGGCTTGTGACATGTTGATACTTTGCGGAAACCTGTTGAGGCAGCGGGGTAGAAATTCATGTATTCTTGGAAATTTAATGAATGGGCTGAATTGAAATTAATCATGTCTTATAAATAAAAATAAATATAGGGTTGTAGGTGCATGTCATTAATTGTTAAAATCGAAAGGCATTGTGATTTGATAGACTCCCAGAAAGAACTAAGCTGGAACAACTTAATTATTATTATTATTATTATTTGCTTCCACAAACGAATGCGAATCCAACAATTCACTGCGGATCTTAAAGGGGCCCAAATTATTAGATATTTATTTTTGGGTGGTCAGCACAGCACAGGACAACGGTGTCCAATTCTAATAAAAGGGGCCCAGCCATTAGAATGGAATGGAACTGGAAGGCTTTTTATTTGATTTATTTCTAATAGAAGGGGTATAATCCGTAATTTTGAAAGCGCCAATCTGCATCAGCGACCAAACCTGGAAGGAAAGAAACTGCTAGTGCATCAGCCTCCGGCTAAGACGCACAAAAAAGAGAGCTTTGGTTTGAGTTGAGGTTAGGTTGGGTTGAGTTGACAATCATTCTTCTCTCTTCCTCTTCTTGGGGCTTGACTAGAGACGATGAATTTGGTTACTTACAGTTGCGGCAATTACACTATTTGCCCCTCTTCTTGCATAGCTTCAACCTCCACCTCCATGCATGCCAAGCGCACTGGCAGCCATGGTGAGTTGAATAAATATATTTATATATATGTACATGTAACTCTCTCTCTCTCTCTGCTTGCACATTACATTCTGTAAAGATTGTCTGTTAAATTATTCCCCCCTTCTTTCTTCCGATTCAGAATCTATTAGAAACGCTAATTAAACCGAATCATTCTATCCAAAAGGCCGTAAATACAAATTATTCGCCGGAGATGAAGATGTTCGCCCAAACGTGGTGGCGTCGCTCCAAACTCACCGGGGCGCCACCAGCTCTCGTGTTTCCACTATTACCGTAAGTGGCATTGCAGGTAAATTTATGACCTTCTGCTTCTATAATGAATCATATCCGCGTAATTTGCGAAGCTTTTTTAGGGTCAGGGATTTCTTGGTGTTTTAACTAGTCCACGTTTCCTGAGGTCTCCTGTAATTTTCTGAAAATAGACGCAAGACTGTTCCCATCTGCTACGTTCTTAATTTTCTGGTGAAACAAGTGTTACGTCTCTCTCTGTCTCTGCTCTTTTCTGGGTGTACCTATATTATAACGCATTATGGATATTTAGAAGGTTCTATTATTATTCAGGGAATGGCATCTGTATTTCCTACCTCTGAATCTTATCTTCTTTTTTGAGTCCACTGAAGCAAGAGCTTCAAGGTGAACGGAAGAAAAATGGGAGAGAGAAAAGAAAACCTCGCTGAAATCTTTACTGAATAAGATGATCAACACCATACAGAAAATAAGGTATAGCTGAGTATTTATACTCAGCTAACCTTGATAACAAATGATTGTTGCAACTTGCAACAACAGACTAACTGCATAACAAATCCAATCACTGCTTATAACAACATAACAGAAAGCATAACAGTAACAGTTAGCATAACACTAACAGTTACAGTGAGACAATGCAATCACAACATAGCATAAAAGAATATACGGCAACTAGTCAAACATCAATTCCTTCTACATTCCCCCTCAAATCAGACTCCATGGTAGACGATGAAGAATTGATCTTTAGGCTGTCTGAAGTAGCAATAGAACTGTGATACATAGGTAACAACTTGAGACCAAGCTTGTCACATAGAAATAAGAATCTGTCCCTTGGCAATCCCTTAGTGAAAATATCAGCCACCTGATGAAGAGTAAGAACATATCTGATTTCAATCTCACAATTTTTTACTTTCTCTAGAACAAAATGCACATCAATCTCAATGTGCTTGGTGCGGGAGTGAAACACTAGATTCTCAGCTATGCTTTTGGCTGCTAGGTTATCACACCATAGAATTGGAGTATGAGCACATGGATAACCTAACTCAGAAAACAGAGACTTGAGCCACAAAACCCTAGTCACCCCCTGTGCTACAACTTTATATTTAGCTTCTCCAACAGATCTAGTCACCAAAAATTGTTTTCTTGAGCCCCAAACCAATAAGTTCTTGCCAAGGAAGACACACAACCCACTAGTAGACTTTCTAGTGACCTTATAGCCCGCATGGTCCGCATTAGTGTAAACAGTTAAACACAAATCACCAGGAGAAGGAGCAAACAACAAGCCTAGACCAACAACCCCCTTGAGGTACCGAAGCAACTGTTCGCAAGCTAACCAATGTTGCAGTTTTGGAGAGGACAAAAACTGACTCAACTTATTCACCACAAATGCTATATCTAGTCGGGTATATGTCAAATATTGAAGAGAACCAATGATGGTCCTATAGGGATGGCTCAGAAAATAAATCACCCTCACCAGTCAATGAAACTCCTAGATTCATGGGTGTAGCACCGAGTTTGCAATCTTGCATTGCTGCCTTTTTCAATAAATCCAAGGTATATTTAGATTGAGTGAGATATGTACCAATGGTGTCTCTATAAACTTTAAATCCTAGGAAGCAATTGACAGATCCTAGAGTCTTGAGGGAAAAATGCGTATCCAAATCTTGAATACATGCTTGAAGAGCTATAGAATCAAAACCCATAACAAGAATATCATCCACATGCACCAAAATAAACAACACATACTTGGAGGTCCTTTTAATAAATAGAGAAGCATTAGAAACAGCTCTTATGAAAGTATTGTTAACATCTACTTGCTGAATATTCTAGCCAAAAGTGATTGCCAAAGAGAACAATACCCAATAGTAGGACCCTTGATAACATGACTGAATGTTTCAGTATAGTTAATTCCAGGAGTTTGAAGGGAAGCCTTAGCTATTAACCAAGTTTTATGCTTGAGATCTAACCCATCAGAGTTATACTTGACTCTAAACACCCATTTGTACCCAATAAGATTCATATCAGGAGAAAAGGGAACAAGTTCCCATGTATGATTATGCTGCAATGCAGAAAATTCCTCTTTTATAGCTGTAGCCCAATTAGAATCTAAGAGAGCCTCATGAACAGAATTAGGTTCTAGGGAACTCACTAAGGCATGAGAAGTGACAACAAACTGCGTAGATTTAGACCTGGTGATCACAAGATGAATGGAGGGAGCTGGAGCAACTTTATGTTTAGGTAACTTGGGTGGAATTGACTGCTGATCAGGGGCTGTGGTCATGGGATAGGTAGAAGGAGAAGGACCAGCAGAAACATAAGTAGATAAGGTAGGGATAGACGGCTGTGCTACTTGAGGAGAAGAAGAACTAGAGGAGAAGGAAGGAAGAGAATGAAGGAAAGTAGTGGAAGAATTGTTGGAAGTTGTCTTGGAGTGAGAAAACAAAGAAGCAAGAGTTGAAAACATAATAGAAAATGGGTACTCATTTGGATTAAATTGCACATGTCTAGACACATAGACTCTACCCGATGGATGCAAACACTTATATCCAGCTTGAACATAGCTATAACCAAGAAACACACACTTGGTAGAATGAAAATCAAACTAATGCTTGTTATAGGGTCTAAGATAAGGAAAACAAGCACATCTAAAAGGCTGAAGTTGCAAATAGTTGGTTGCAAATAGTTGGTTGCAAATAGTTGGGTTGTTTGTGGTAAAGTAGTTCAAAAGGAGAATGAAACTTGAGAGGTGAGGCTGGTAATAGGTTTATGGTGTAGACAACAGTTTGAAATGCTTCTACCCAAAATTTTAAGGGCATATGAGTATTGGCTAATAATGTAAGACCCATCTCAGCCATATGTTGATGTTTTCTTTCAACTATACCATTCTGTTGGCGTGTATGAGGACAAATAAAATAAGGCTAAATGCCATAGGTACGAAGATAAGGTAAAAAGGCTTTAAATTCTCCACCATTATCAATTTGTGGAGCCTTAAGTTTGGATTGATATTGTAATTCAACAAATTTATGGAAGGTTTTAAAACCGGTCAAGGCATTAGATTTTAGTTTCAAGGGATATAGTCATGTATACCTAGTGTAAGCATCAACAAAGATGATATAATACCTATACCCTTCAATAGAAGTGACAGGAGAGGGACCCCACAGATCTGAATAAACCAATTCTAATGGCTTCTTTGCTGCAATTTTGAAATTAGCAAAAAGAAGATGATGTAATTTCCCATCTTTACAAGAATCACAAAAGGAAAGATCAGAACTGGAACAAAGAATGTTGATTTTATTCAAAATGAACTGGAGTACACGGAAAGAAGGATGCCCCAATATGGCATGCCATTGTTGACATACATTGTTAATGTGGGCTACATTTACACTAGAAGACTGAATAGGAGAGAACATACTCTGCCCTTTACATTTATTCAAAAAAGTAGAAACATTAGCAGCAAAGGTTTTGGGCTTGACGGATGGAACGACCTTAGATACAACATGACCAAATGCTGGAGCCAGTTGGTAGAACCCATCTTTAAGAAGTCCTCGAGGTAGCATCTGTCCTGAATCTTTGTCCTTAAGCAAACAAGAATCAGAATGAAGCTCAACAACAACGTTATTATCCCTAGTAAGCTGAGAAATATTAATAAAATTTTTCTTCATATGAGGAACATGAAGAACATTAGGTAAAGAAATGATGGAAGTGGGAGTTGTTTGAGTATATAACTGACTAAGACCAACATTAGAGATAGAAAGTTTCTTACCATTACCAACGACAACTTTGTCAACACCGTTCTATGGAGGGTGAATAGATAGGTTGTTAAGACTGGACGTAATATGGTCTGTAGCTCCAGAATCTACAAACCAAGAAAGGTCACTATGATAGGAAGACAAGGAAGATTGAGACTGTCTCTGAAGGTTAGGGCAAATAGCCACAGTGAGCCCCTGATACAGACCCTACTTCAATCAAGAAGACTTCATTAGACTTATTGGGAGCATTTATAAGCGCCTGTGGATCAGATTGCACCATACTACCACCTTTGCCAAAGTTTTCATTTGAAGTTCTCTGAAAATTTTTATCAAATCTATGGTAACATTTGTCCACAAAATGACCATGTTTACCACATAGTTGACAATATATCCTCCTACCTGTAGAACTGCCATGACCTCTTCCTCCTCTATGCATATAACCACCTTCACGTGAAGCAAAACCTCCTCTACTAAGAAAACCTCCTTTATTAGAACCATTGCCATTTCTAGGCCAATGAGAGGCAACATTCACATGCATGGATGGCGATGCACCAATATGAAAATTAAGAACAAAGGAATTAGACATATTCTTTGCAACGAGCCTTTGCTCATGCATCAATAAAAGGTATTGAACCTCTCTAAGTTTATATCATCCATCTGATAGGTAATGAGACTAACCACAATCTCATAGTCATTGTCTAATCCATTAAGAATAGCCAACAACAAATCTTTATCATTTGGAGGTTCACCAATAGCTGCTAGGGCATGTCCTATGGTCTTAATTTTCAAAATATAATCATTGACAGAACGAGCATCCTTCTTTATAGATCTCAATTGTTGCTTTAATTGAAACGACTTTGCAACAGTTTCTGAGAATAATGGTTTTCAAGAACATTCCATACCTTGGCAGATGATTCACAATGAATCACCGTGTAAGAACTTATATATCTATCATAGAAAATAGCCAACCAAGCAATAATTGATTTGACCTGATCTAATTAAGATACTCAGGATTGACTACCTAAGATTCAGAATCGGAGGAGGTTGGATCAGAGACATACTTCAAATGTGGCAGAGACTTCTTGATGAAAGGAAGGAGATGGAAAGCCCTAATTGTTGCCAAGATCTAAGCCTTCTAGAATAGGCAGTTGTTGTTTTCTAGATTGATTGGTATGAAATTAAAAACTTTCGCCACCGC
The DNA here is from genome assembly GCA_036245055.1 of Diospyros kaki. Taxonomy (NCBI): domain Eukaryota; kingdom Viridiplantae; phylum Streptophyta; class Magnoliopsida; order Ericales; family Ebenaceae; genus Diospyros; species Diospyros kaki. The sequence goes on from BSEG01000011.1 coordinate 39,871,179, forward strand.
TGAGAAATCAAACTGTGAGGCCCACGACAGAGTAGGGGAGGAACGAGGTAGGGCGGAAGAACTGAATTCTGGATTAGAGGCCATTGACGCGAGTCTATGGCTCTAATACCATGAAGCAAGAGCTTCAATAAAATGATACCATGAAGCAAGAGACAAAAGAAAACCTCGTTGGAATCTTTACTGAATAAAATGATAAACACCATACAAAAAATAAGGCATAGCTGAGTATTTATACTCAGCTAACCTTGATAACAAATGATTGTTGCAACTTGACTGCCTAACAAATCTAATCACTGCTTATAACAACATAACAGAAAGCATAACAATTACAGTTACAGTGACTCAATTCAATCGCAACATAGCATAAAAGAATATATGACAGCTAGTCAAACATCAATTCCTTCTACACAAGAACAAATTCATGTTGGTTAACTTTTATTATCTTTCCCTTGCATCAAACTATAAATCCATACCGTTGGTTGTTTGGGTGTACAAGTATATGAGTTTAAAAACTTCATATTTTCTCATGTTCTTTTTCAGCAGCAAATTTGATTGTGGGACACACTGCAAAAGCTTTGAGTATGGAGAATATAATGGTGAGAAATTGTTATTAGCTGTGTTTTGTTTAGCTCACCATTCTTCTGATGAAAACTGGAGTTCATATAAGGTTTCTAAGAGTTTCTCCAGCATACCATTTCAAGCATTTGGAGGCTACCCCACCCTTATGGTGACATTGCTGGTAAAGTTTTCCTAAAAAATTTGACAAGGTGAAAGCTGGGCTGAAGCTTAGGAAGTTTTCAAGCCCTGAGGTGGATACACTAACAGGAACTGAGGAGAAAAATTATAAATCAAATAATCACTTATTTTTCTTTAACTATTTGGCTTCTTAGGTAAAATATAGAAAGAGGGAAAAAGAGGCAAACTTAATTTATTTCATTTGGTTTCTGACTACCTCCATAACTAGTTGAATTTTCATTCTTCAAAATGAGCCTTTTACTTTTATGTTTTGACTGATAAGTTATGCTCATACAGATATGCTTATCAGATCATTGTCAATTTTCCTTGAAGTCAGGAAGGAACTGCTTCTGTGTATACTTTGGCAGATGGAAGCATTGGTGATTTGTTTGGGAGCTTCCTATATTCAGCTGGACAACAGGCTAATGAAGCTGTTCAGGACCAGTTATCGGCTCTCAGTTTTACTAGGTTCATGTTCTAGCCCAACTATTTCCAAGTTTGAATTTGGTATTCAGGATTTTATACTAATTTTATCTGTTGTTCATGCATATTCCTCTATACAGCTTGGCTGTTATATTTGGTGCAGGGCTTGTTACTAGCCTTTCTCCCTGTACACTGAGTGTTCTGCCACTGACTCTTGGTTATATTGGTAACTTATCACTGAAATTAATCTTTGTGGCAAAATAATTTTTTTTATTGGGTTTTCATATCTAAGCTTTTCTTGCCCTTCCTGATACTGATTATTGGACTCACTGAAATCATTCAGGAGCTTTTGGCTCAGGGAAAAGCCAATTGGAGGTAAGTAACTTGTTAAATGAGTTATTTTATTTAGTTTTTGTTTTCTCTTGCAATACTATGTATTTTGTATTATGTGGTCTAGGATCTTTTGACCATTGCAGATATTGACATTAGCCTAGTAAGGTGATGGTATTCTCAGGTAGTGACAAGATATTATATTTTTACATGCAAATTCTGGGGATGGAAGTTTGAAAAATATCTGCCCTTTTATGAGCTTAGCACTAAAGTATCGAAGAACTGGTGGGTTTGTCATTGGCTTGGAACCTATACCTGTCATTCACTTTCTTATGTTCCAATCATTATCAAGCTTTTTGATCAAGTATTGGCAGCTCCTTGTATTTGGAAGTTCTTTCTTCATGATTGTAATACTCAAGTTTGCATGCTCCCTATGTTAACTATGAACTAAGTGTCACGACCCAAAATTTGACCATGACCCGCACTACCCCTTAATAGAACCATGGTCCCCAGTAAAGAGTAGAAAACCTCAATTCATACAATTTATTACTTTATCAATGTGAATGCAATCTAATGAATAAACCCATCATGTGGCTTGAACAATAAGAACTCAGTATTATCTACATATTTAATTGTCATGTCTCACAATAACAGTGCCGATAACAATAATTAATAAAACTGTACCAGTCATCCCTATACATGTCAAACAATAAATAGAGTGTTACTCAAAATCTAGTAATTAGTCACTATCAACCTATTGTCAGTGCACTATCTGAGGTCAGTGCTGCACCAGGAGTGTTCCTAAGGTATAAATAAAGGAACCTCTTACTAGGGTCTCTGCTACTTGACAGTCCGAATCTACCTGCCTGAAAATGTAGGGAGGTGGAAAGACAATATGCACAACATGTACGGTACAAAAACGAATACAGGGCATACAAGTTGCACAGTGAGGGAGTAATCAAGAAGAACAATAGTCAATCAATAACAATACAACAATCAGTTTAGTATCTCAATCAGTACAGTAAGAGGCCTTGGCCTCAAATCAATCAAATACCCAGATGTGTTGGCCTCCACTCTGGGGTTAGCGATACCCTACTAACTGGGATAGTATGTGGTGCACCGACAACTAACAACTTACTATTGTTAGCATACAGGTTCTAGCATGAATACTCCCATGACATGAATAAAAATAAATATCATATTATATTGTTAAGTAAATATCAAAATGCATGCTACATTGTACTCAATTCAATCTCTTCCAACAACAGCGTAAACATTTCTAACATGAATCAATTACAAAAGCAATCACTCATGACAAGAAAGAAATGGACTCTTACTTCCTTTTTTTTATGCAAGTTAAAGAATGCAATTTCAATATTTAATTTGAATAGGGAATGCAACAACTATTAAATAATGTAGAACAAAACTGAAAAATGTAGAATAAGACTAAAAAACTTGGTATCTCTTTCTCATTTTCTTCATTAGGATTGATTACAATATATATAGGAGAAAGAAAACAATCAAACCCCTATAACTAAGGAAAAAAGAAGGAATCATAATTACATTAATTACTAATTTGTATCAATCAATCAATCCCAACAATTAAGGTTGATTATAATCAATCCCATAAATTGAGGGAAAATATTAATTATAATCAATCTCATAGATTGTGGGATAATTGTGATTGATAATCAATCTCATAGATTGTGGTATCTTTCCAACAATGTTAATACTATAGTCATGCACATGTACACATAGATCCCCATATATCGTGAATGTACTAGTTCATATAATCTCACTATTCACAACAAATAAAGATTCTAAATGAATGCCAAAACACAATTAAAATATGGTCTATCACACTCACTTTGTGTTATTGTGAAATAAACTGATGAATTGGGCCCCTCTTGGGACGTGCTTTGATCACTTGAACAATAAATATAAATAAATTAGGTATGTCATAAAAAAAATCTAAATTAAATAATAAAACCCAATAAATGGTTTCAAAATTTTATACAATAATTTCTCGATTCAATCACTATATTTCTAACCTCTAAAATATAAGCATCTCAATTATACTAATATTAGTGTTACTCAATTAGTTCACCTAATCTACATTTACTGTGAGGTTTAATATAAACCTTTAGTTAATTTTTTAATCTAACGTCTAAGCTAAATAAACTAGAAATTTTTGAAATGATTATTATTATATTATTATTTTATTATTTTGAGTTGGGTTAGGTACAGGAAGCCTCAACTGGGTTCAATTTTGTTTTTATTGGGCTTGAAACCTCATTCTTTGCTTATGAGAAGGGGCCCACACGTGAGGTCTACCAGCAACAATTTTCAAAGCCAATTGTCTCCATTTCTTGCATTCTAGATTTGAATTGGGCTTCTTATTTCTTCAAGTACAGCAGTGTACTTCTGATTCTTCTATTCCGGTGCCTATTCCTCAATTCCAAGCCTTAAGTAAAGTTGGGAAAAATTTCCTCTTTGAATAAGTAAAAGAAAACAAATTGGTCTCTGATCCAGTTCTTAAAACCAGCTTCAATTTGTTTGCTGGTAAAGCTCTCAGGGAGTAAAAAGATTTTTTTTTTTGTTCTATTGACCCAATCTTGCAGTTAGGCTTATATATACACACACACATATATAGTTAGGCTTATTCATATACGGTCTTTCAATTTTAACTACCATCAAAATTGAAGGAAGAATAGGCTAGAAAATAAATGGGAAGTGACTTACTTGCGACCTTCATGAACTCACAGATTAATATGCCCAATGGTGTGGAAGTTGGTCTCAACACAAGGAGGAATGAGTAGAGAAAGAAAGCTTGAGACCAAGAGGGAGCCAAAAAAAGACCATGAGCAGAGAGAAATAAGATGGCATGGAAACCCCCAAATTTGAAACATAATCAGAGTCCAAAAACATACCTAAGAGTGATCAAGCTAACCTCGATAGTGAGGTTCTCACACAATTGCAATAAGCAACAGCAGTGAAGAAATAGAGAGAGATAGTGAAAGATTGTCACGTGAGCAAAGGAGAGAGACAATGGCAGAGAATGGGTAAAAATGGTGGAGAGAGAAGATGGGGAGTAAAATCTTGTGTGCCACTATTGATATTCTCATCATTGTTGTCATCACAAGCTTTAATCACACTAAGTTCACTCAACTACATGAATTCTGGCTATCTAATGATTGTTGACCAAAGTTTATTTGGTTTTCCTTTACCTTTTCTGATACAAACTCTTTTCATTCCATCTACCCCCATCACAATTTTGTCTATTGGTCTTCTTCTCATATATCCAAATTATTTTAATTGCATCTCATGCATCTTATATTCAATGGATGCTACTTTAATCTTATTATGAATAGTTTTGTTTTTAATTTTGTTTTTTCTTGTACAGCTGTACATATACTTTAACATCTTTATCATTATAATACTTATATTTTACACATGTTAGTACTTACTACCAACATCATGAGTCTTAAAAGAATCTAGCATAAAAGCTGTTTAATAAAACTTCTCTTTTAGTTTTAAAGAAATTATATGATTGCATAAAATGTTAGACTCATTTTCCACCTTGACCATCTTGTTCTTTGATTATGTGAGTCTAATCTCCCTTCTTTTTGAACAATTTATCTAAGATATTTTAATTGATTTCTTGGAATAACTTAATTTTTAAGTCTCACCATGAGATCATCCTTCTATTTGTACCGACGCTTGCATTCCATGCATTTGGTTTTGTTTTTGACCTAATCAACTTAAACCTTTGAATTCTAAGGTGTCTCTCCATAATTCAAGCTTGATATTCACGCTTTCTTTTGTTCATCCTCAAAGCTAACATCATCTATAAATAACATACACCAAGACAACTCTTCTTGGGATTACTGCTCTTGCGTGGTCCCCCACCGCTCGTGCCTTCGATTTCGGCAGAAGAGGTAAATCGCAGGTGGAGGTTTTGCCTCACTGCGCAGGGCAAGGAGTCGAACCCATGACCTATTGGTGCGAATTCCAGCTTATCATTACCCAACCACTTGACCTGTGCCCTGGTAGCACCAAGGCAACTCTTCTTGTTTGTACTTTGTGAGTTCATTCATTGCAAGAGCAAAGAAATAAGGGCTAAATGCATATTCTTGATGCAATGTGAGTGTAATTGGAAAAGTCTCAATATCTATTTCACTAGTTATAGCACACATTTCTGCTTGATGAGACATGTCTTTGATAACTTGTATATAAGAAAATCAAACTCTTTTTTTCTTTAAAACTCTTTGCAGAGTTTTGTTTGGAATTTGTTGTAGGCTTTTTGCAAGTCTATAGGTATCATGTGTAAATCCTCTTGCATATATCTAGACCTTTCCATTAGATGCCTAGGTATAAATTCCATGTGCATAGGGTATCTACTTTTCTTATTTTAATCTGTATGTTTTCTTTTTCAGATAATTGGGGACTCAGTTGCATTTTCATTGGGATTGGCGACTACATTGGCAATGCTTGGCGTAGCAGCCTCATTTGCTGGGAAGGCATATGGACAGATAGGGCAGGGACTACCTGTGGCTGCCTCTGGTTTGGCCATTATCATGGGTCTAAACCTCCTAGAGGTGATTAATCATACCAATTCTACTATTGCTCAATGATATAGTACTTATCTTAAAAGTTGATATAGTGCGCTTATCTTAAAAGTTTTACTTCATTTCTCTTTTGTGAAGTAATTTTTATTCTTCTTTTAGATTTCATCTCCACTACAGTAGTATCACATCCCTGACCATGAAAATGGATATTGGTAAAATGAAACATACCCATAAAGGTTGTCAATTAATCAGTTGCATGACTGGAAAAATTCTAAACAATTCTATACCAAGTGGTATCATGGATAGGATAAGTAACCTGAACATGGTGCATAGGGACCAAATAAAATATGCCCCTATTACCTATGTACCAAGGTCTAAGGTCAATCCGTCAAGCCCACATTGAAGTTGATTGTCATTTCATCCGAGAAAAGATCCAACAAAACATTATATCAACAGGTCATGTCAAGACAGACGAATAACTAAGTGATATATTCTCAAAGGCTCTGAATTGTTCTAGAATTGACTATCTATGTAATAAGTTGGGCATAATTAACATTTATGCTCTAGCTTAAGGGGAGTGTTATAGAAACTAGATCTATGTAAATATGGAAATATGGAAATTAGTCTACGTAAATATGGAAAGTAGAATATCCTAGAGTATAATCTTAGGATCTAAACTGTATATATTTGTGTAATATGTAGCAATTAAAAGAAATAAAAGCATTTTTTGTTCATCTTCTACACTAATGCTATCACCAAATCTTACGGCAACACCTAAATATTAAGTTCTAAAAGAGTTGTTAATATGTAACCTAATATACCAAAACACACCCATCTATTATATAAATATCTTGGAGTGTTGTAGACGAGAATGATTCAATATTTGGTCATTGTTTGTTAACATGTGGTGTTGTTGCTAATACCGCTAGAGTTTGAGTCAAGATTTAATATTAGAAGCAAAGGACGCAATGCAACAACTGAAAGACATGCTTCAACTTCTAGTTCATGGTCAATTTTGGTTGAAGAAGTCAATTAGATGGCACTAATGAGGAAGATAATGAGAAATATAAGTCCAATGATGAAGGGTGACTTTCTTAATCTAGACTAAATCGTTGAAAATAAATTAAAAGACCCTATTTTGTTCTCTTTTAGCATGAATTTTTGTCAAGACAGTATTATCTAGTAATTTAGTTGCAGTGATTATATTTTTTCTTTATTTTTTCTAATATTTGTGCTTTGTTTTGATTGAATGTGCATGTGCACTTTCCACTTTGCGCTTAAGCTCTAGAAGGCCTTTGCGCTTGAGTACTTGTAGAACCTTTAAAAACACTAATTTTGTATCTCCTCTACAATCATATATGTTGGCAGTGTTAGATAATTATCCTCAATCTGTCTACCTTACAGAAGCATAGGCTTTGATTGGTTTCTATCTGTGCTTCAGCTTACAACTTGCTTTGAACTTTAGCTCTGTTAGCTATTTGACTAGATTGGATGCATATAGTGGCATGCTTCACTGTTCCTGAAAGCCCTAGGTGGAATCATTTCATTTATAGATAGATGTTAGCCTTGGCTAATCTCCATCTTTTCCGTGGTCTTTTTGGCCAATATTGCAGATAATTGAGTTCCAGCTTCCATCATTTTTCAACAACATTGATCCTCGTGCTGCTGCTGCTAATTTTCCTTCCAGTAACAGATTTTCTAAATTTGCCTTCAGCCACTCAAGTTTTGTTCAATTGAGCCAAGCTGGCTATTTGGTTGAGCTAATAACTTAAAAGTACAATTAACTGCTAAAAAACCTTTAAAAATATCAGGTGTGCAAGCATATTTGGCTGGGCTTACATTTGCATTGGCTGCTTCACCTTGCAGTACTCCTGTGCTGGCAACCCTGCTTGGATACGTAGCTGCATCTAAGGTACTTCCAAATTTTTGATGATTTCAAATTTTAGCCAATTTAACTTTTCTCAGCCTGCTTTACATTGATCATTCTGGAACTTTAGAAATAGATTAGCACTCTCTCTCTCACACACACGCGCGCGCGCACGTGCGCACACACGTATGCTCACTCATTTCAGTTTATTGGCTAATATGAACTTATTCATGTACATGATTTTTTATTGGAACCAATTGAATCTGGAAACAAATGTTCAGTATGGAACAAAATTAACGGAAGCAGGAGCTGGTGCTACATCATTTCCTTTTGATGCTTGTTCATTGTTGATTATTGGATAAAAAAGTAATTATTGGATTCAATCCTGAGTTACAGATTTGCTATAATGATTTAGTCATTAAGTAAATAATCATGTGAAACTCTCAACAGGATCCAGTAATAGGGGGCAGCTTGTTATTGACATACACAACTGGCTACGTTGCTCCTCTACTCCTTGCTGCTTCCTTTGCTGGAGCATTGCAGGTATAAACTTTCATCACTGCTGAATCTTCTATTGGCGCTCTTGTTGTGCATTAACTTATTGGTTGTTTTCACTGTCTGACACATATGTAAGGTTTAGGAGAACATATTTATTTACCTAGCAAAAAATAAGTTATTTAAGTGCCTTGTATGGCTACAGTATGCAAGTCTTCTAAAGCAACTCTATGATTGGATCAAATCTTCCCGCAACCTGTAGGCAGGGGATGAAATTGTTCTAATGAAAATGCTTTTCTGCATACCACTTTATTTTCTTCTTTGTGGTGCTCTTTTTTCTCATTCTTGTTTTAGTAGTCATTAGTATATTCATTGGCACTTGCTGACACGGGAGGTGTCTGCAGAGCCTGCTTTCTTTTCGCAAGTTCTCCACGTGGATCAACCCAACAAGGTAATTCTTCAGATTCTTAAGCAGATGAGATTGGGTTGTGTTAAGGACTAATCTTATGTTTTCTCATTCACTTCACTGGATGTCGACTGTTGTGGTTTACTCACTTATCTTGGCAAGTCCGTTTTTGCTTATTTAATGGTCCCAAGTGATTGGATCACAAGGCAGTTAACCTGCCATTTTTGAACGTTATAGTGCCTGATACATGTAGGAATTTGATGCTCTGCAGTGGCGCTCTGCTTTTAGGTGGGGGTATTTATACTCTACTGGACAGGCTTTTCCCAGCGACTATGGCTATGTAGATTTCTACATTTATGATGTCAGCATATTTCATAAAGGCATCACCTTGGCATCCACCTATCTCTTTTATCGCGCTTTCATTGCTACTTGACATGTGGAAAGAGTGGATTGCATCAGCTTGGCTTCCAAAATCTCACTCTGTTATCGCGCTTCTATTGCTACTTAGACATGTTGAAAGAGTGGATATGCACGGAGATAGTAGTATTGATGTTTCTGATATTATGGTGGTCGCTACATAAAGGTGTCATGGTACAGATATTGCTAGATAAGTCATTTTTTTTTTAAACTCGGTGAACCTTTGAAAGTGCAGTGGATGAAGAAGTTGAAACTTTTTGTTTTTAAATTTGCCAGACCTTAATCTTCAATCTATATGCATATCTTTCTGAGAGAAATGACATGGCCGACTGGAATTTTTAATTTTGTCCAAATACCTTGAGTGTCAATTAACTGTCCCGAAATAAAAAAAAAAAAAATGATTGTTTCGCTTGTTGCCTATTAGTTAGGAGAAATTTTGTAGTACCTATAGTTATTACTAGTCTATACAATATAAAATATGTGTTGAATTAATGTCACATTTTCCGTATTAATATCACACTTTTTATATTGTTTAGGATAGAATTTATGAATTTATCAACAAGCACAATGGAATTCTAGGCATCCCATTGGTTTGATCATAACAAAATCATTGTGAGAATGAAAATAAGGGAAGGAAATGGAAATCCGGGGAGAGAGATTTTAAAATATAAAGGTAAAATGATTTTTTTACTATATTTATTTAAATGGCATATAAGATTTTTTTCACTTTTAAAAATACAAGAATACCCCTTCCATTCCGTAAGAATGCTCGTTCCATTTCATAGTTAGCTTGTTCACCCTCACATTGAGCTAAGTCGACCTATTTTCACCCACGCGCGTTAGAAGACAAGGAAGCAAACAAATTTTAATGTAACCTAATTATCTTGATCTAATTTCTTGGTCAACTTCGACGTAATTATGTTGTTGCCATATTCCCTTGATATTTTGCTTGGTTTTCAAAGTCATAAGAAGAGACAGGAGGAGGAGGAGATGACAATGAAATATAGACAGTAATAAGTGTGTGCTTGATAAGGGTTTGTGAGGTTGAGGAGATTTAGTTTCAGTAGCCTTACTTGTCAAGATTCCAAAGAATGCACTTTTGCACTCTACCAGTAAAACAATAACAACCTTCGTATAACTATGAATAGGGTTGAAGGTTCAGAATCTAGAGTTTGGAGTTAAGGTTTGGGATTTAAGGCCTCGAGTGCAGGGCTTAGGGGTTATGCGTCAAGAGTCTCAATTCTCGATTTTTGATTCACAGTTTAGGGTTTAAGGTATAAGGTTTAGATTTTAGATTTTTTTTTTAGGGTAAATGAGACTTATATTAAACGAAAAAATTAGCGCCAAAAGCATCTACGCAAACAAAACCAGGGCATACCCCAATGCACAATTATAGTAGAAAAAAACTAACACTAAGCTCAGAGTCCCAACAAATTTGAAATGGGATCTAAATATATATATATATATATACAACCCACAAAAATTCTATCCAAAAAATCTTCGCAAGAATAACAGTGACCTAATCACTCATTCAAAACGAGCAAATTCAACAAAGTCTAGAGGAGCATCAAGAAAGACTGCAAATCATATCCATCAATAACAACTCCTGGATTGAGCACTTAAGAATTAAATCCAATGGTAGAACCACCAATAAATGACAGTATGTGTAAGTCCCCGCTTTTTCAAATACGCAATAACTTGAAATATAAGAAATCACCTACGGGAGTTATGCAAACCTTTACCAACGAAAGCATTGGATCAAAGCTGAAAGTTTAACCAAATCTAGATAAAGGGGTTTCCATTATATTTTCTTTACAAGTACAAGAAATGCATACGTCCTTCACTACTCTAGAAAAACACAACACATCACTGTAAGCACAACTGTAGGGCACCCTTATACTTATTACAAACTTGAATACTCTAGCTGCTATTACAATATATCACTGTTGTACAATTACACGGGTACATAATAAATCAAAAACCCAAAACTAGTGAAGCTCCACCTCCTTGCCCACGCTTTGAACTGAAACTTAAAACACCTGATACTTCTGATAAACCTGGAACGTGGAGTGTTCCAGGGGCATCAACCCAAGTTAGATATTACATCTAAGTAAGTAAATTAGAAAAAGAAAGGTATGTGTGTGCAAATGCAATAATGCTATTATGAAATTAACCTATGTGGTAGCAATGCCAAGGTGTTACAATCACCCATGCAATCGTCATAATCACTCCTTGGCTCACCGTAAGAGCACAAGATCTTCCATGATGTCCCAACAACTAGCCACAATCACTAATACGAACATGATATATGACAAAGAAGAAAGAATATGCATAACCAGGGGAAAATATGATATGTAAGCCACAAATGCATGATATGCAAGTCAACACTCACACCCAATGAAGCCAAAATGACTGGAATGTAGCAAAAGGATGCAAGAAACACTCACCTTGATTGTTTTCCCTTTGATAACACTGTTCACAGCACGATTTCAAGCACTAGGGGCTATTTCTGCAGAAATCACGCCTTCCAGTGAACCAAACCTCAAACATCTTTACATTGGATTGTAGATACTTAAGATAAGAGAATAATGGTGAAAATTTCAGGTTAAACGGAGGTTAGACGCGCCCTTACGTGTCGTCGGAAGGTGGCTGATGCGCCCACATTCGTAGCCCCTTGCCGGTGCGTGAGTTGCACGCGCCACCCTTTGAAAAATCCCAACTACGCCTTTTTTTGGTTTTTCGGCCATAACTCCCTCGTTTTAGCTCTGATTCGACCATTGTTTGAACCTACGGACTCCCTTTTCATCCCTCTATAAGATTGTAAAAGAAAATTGAACTCACCTCCAGGTTTCGATGGCGTTTGGCACACTTTGTAGAGACATGAACTTTCCGACAAGCCTTGTTTCTTCTCTAATTTTCTCCCCTGGTTTTGGCATAACCTTTCCTCTATTTTTGTAGTGTTTCCTCTCTCCAAAATCTCTTTCTTTCCCCTCTTGAAGAATGTCCAAATGAAGGCTACAAAAGCTTTATATTTATAGAGTTTCCCGACGAATCAAAATTCGCCACGTGTCACGAAGTGATAAGGTTTCATCATTACCGCCCATGTGCATCCAACCAAGACGCGCTACTCGTCCCAAATTGAATTTAAATAGAGTTTGGAATCCAAAGCTCCATTTGATTTGAGTTTGAAATCCAAGATATTTTAAAAAGATATTTAAGGTTTTAAGAAACGACGCTTTAGCCCAAACCTTCCAGGTAACTGCATGTAGACCCCTTGCAACTTGATCCTCGGACCATTTTTAATTGCATTTTTTGGTCCCTAGAAAATAGATAAATTACACTAGTACTCCAAGATTTTAAGGAAATTACACTTTTACCCGAACTTCAATATTTACGAGTTTGCCCCTAATTCAGAAACTTAACTCTTGTCTCAAGACTTCTATAATCATTTGAAATGACCTATTTCCTTAAGTATTAGAACCTAATAACCTCAAGTATTATCTTATATTTGAATTTAAAAATTCAGAATACTACAGTATGTACACAAGTAAAAGCTTGGATCGGAGGAATGAACCAAGTTTGATCTCCAAAGTTCACTATGGTGTAGCCAACATTGGGATACTCATTAGCACAAACATTCAGGGCTATCTCTGTCAATTCATAATTTACTCAGGGGTCGTCTACCGTTTGACCATGAAGGCATACAGGGGTTCTGCCCACTCCAAGTTACTAAGCAGAAATGACCTACTTGAGTATGGAAGATTGCTTGGCAGGACGCCACCCAGAGAAGATAGAATGGAGTAATAATGCTAGCTTTGGTCACCAAAGTTCACTGTGGTGTAGCCAACCCTAGGATACTTACTAGTACAAACACTTAAAACCAACTCTGTCAATTTATACCATTTCCCTAACTATGAACTCTAAGAGAGAATAACATACTTAGGCGTTGACTATCGTTTGACTATGAAGATACACAAGGGATTTGCGCACTCAAAGTTACTAAGCAAATCAACTTACCTGAGTAAGATAGGTTGGTTGGCTGGGAACTGCCAAAAATGTTATAATGCGCGACGCTATAGTGAATGAGGGAAAGGATTAGTGACCAACCGTGCTCACACGACATACTGTACCTAATGAGCCACTTGAGTCAGGAATTGCTCTGTTCCCCAAAAGCACCTATTATTCCACTCGTGCCATAAGAAATACACCATCGCTTGCAAAACGAAATGATTAAAAACTTGCCACAAACTCTTGCCCTTCCAACGAGCTACTGCCCATAAAACTCTTATCTCCCATCATTGCTAAGGCCATCCAAATTCATTTGAATGCCAAAAAAAAAGAAAAAGAAAAAAAGAAAGGATAACACTTGCTTAGAATGGGAACACTCGAAGAATAAATGCCTATGCTTCTCAGCCCCTGACCTACAAAGGAAACATCTATTTGGAAAAGACAAAAACAGATTAATATGATTAAGAGTATATAGTCTTTCCCTAATTGCTAACCAGAAAATAAAAGAGTAAGCAGGAATGCTAAAAGCAAACCATACCAACCGATGCCATGGAATCTTGTCGCGCTATTCTAAAAAGACCCTCTAAAGTAACCTGAACAAAAAAGATCCCATCTGGAGTTGAAAGCCATCTCAACTTATCCTTACACCTAACCAGAGTAGGACCCGACATCTGGAGTTGAATTAGATCCAAACTAGACAAAGAGGCATTCGTAGGCTAGGCACAAACACCATCCATAATGATTTCAGAAACACGAGCAGTAATAGAAACTCCCAATTTTTGAGGTAATTGACGAGAAAACCAGTCGACTAGAACCCCAAGTGGATGCCATTGATCATACCATAAGAAAATTCGACTCCCGTTATCGATATGCCAACTGAATTTATCTTGTACCACTTAATAAATAGACAAAAGTTTTCTCCAATACCAAGGACATGAATACGACATTGATATTAACTAGAAACGCTTATCCTTGATCCCATAAGAGTGAATCCACATCACCCATAACGACTCACAATCCCCTGATAGCAACTGCTATACCAACTTTGCTATAAGAGCTTGATTCCACACATACAAAGGCTTCAAGTCTAGACCCTTCTGATCCTTAGGGTAGCATATATATCACTTCATGCCACCTTAGCTTTATGGGAATCCTACTCATTTCCACTCCACAAGAAGTTACTCACAATTTGCTCAAGCTTCCTAATGACCTGCTTAGGCAAAAGAAAAATCGACGCCCAGTACAGATAAATAGTTAATAGAACAAAATGCATTAGTTGAAGCCACAAACCAAAAGATAAAGAATGACTTTGCCATGCACACACTCTAGTCCTTACCTAATCCTAAATTGGCTTATAATCTCCATATGATAACTTAGCGGACAACGAGGAAACCCCCAAATATCTCATATGAAACGAATCGCTCCTAAACCTCAAAGCAAGAGACAACTCCCTCAAGTCCTAATCCCTACACGAAATGAAACAATCATTTTTCAAAGGATTAGCACGAAGACCCGAAAACAAAGCAAATCTCTCCAGGCTTTCAGAGTTCGAACAAAAGAAACATAAAACAACATATCATTAGCAAACATGAGTAGTACCATTTGCGTTTTCTCATACCTCCAATAAAACTAAAATTCCTCTGACTGGGCATACTGACGCACCATACCCTACAAGACCTGCATGACAAACAAAAAGATAGGTGATAATGGGTCCCCCTATTGCAATCCCCTACCCTTAGGGAAGAAACCATGCAACTATCCATTAATCTTAACTAAAAACCTAGGGGTCGTGACACATTCCTTGACCCAACCACAGAACTATAGAGGAAAATTCATCAAATGCAAAATGGCTAATAGAAAGTCCCATTCCACTGAATCATACGCTCTCGCAAGATCTACTTTCATAGCACATCCCATGTTGGTTTTATAACCCAACCTATTTCTCAGCCAAACATAAGATCAAGCGTAAAAACGAAAATAGAAATCGAAAGATCACAACCACAACTCACACACGCAAAATATCAACACAACGAGTTACGTGTTTGGATCAAAATAGATCATACTCATGGCAGAGGCTCTGCCTCTAGTCAATCCACTAAAATCTCAAGATTACAATCGGATTACAAGATCACAACTGAAGTAAAAAAAAAGTATTGCAAAACAGAGAAAACTGAAACAGAATACAAAACAAGAACAAGTACTAGTTCTCTTTAGACTGATCTCGCGATCAAGTCAACTATCCATTCTATCAGATTTTTACCAATCTCACACGCCTCAGACGATTAAAACATAGAAGAGATTACACAATACCTTTACTTACCAGAAGATCTTACCATAGAACCGAAAAACATCGATCGATCAAGAGAAGAATTCACGAGAAAAGTGTCTCACTTTAAGCGCCAATTAGGGTTTCAGAAAATGAGCAAGAGAGAACAATCTGGAGATTAGGCAGCATCAAAGCCCTTTTACAGCAGTGTCAAGGGACTGGAAATGGGTGGGCCAACAGCTAGCACAACATGGATTAAACATATGAATATGGGCTTGGCTCATAACTTAGCCCACATAAACTTGACCCACACGATAATCCACAGAATATATACAACATTTAAATTCAATTCAAATGAATATAAATGAAACTCAATTTCTATAAAAACAAGCAATCAGATTGCATATCAAAATAAGAATGATAAACATTTAATGCAATTTTGAATCACATTAGTCAACATCCTGGGGGGGGACCCTTATGAAAATGATACTGATGAACCAACTGATGTTTTACTCTTGTGTTGGTTTTGATGATGAAAAATAAATAATTTATATCTTAAGTCAAGTATATGTTTTGGAAACAAAAATCAATTTCAAGTACTTTTGTGAAAATGAAAACCAAATGATCTATAATTTTCTATAGATGAAGATTTGCACAAGTAAGCATTAAGATTTAAAGGAATCTCCTAAATGATTTTTCAAATTGGTTTTAAATCATTGGATAAATGAAGCAAAATGTTTCAAAGGCAAAAAACCATGTTGTTTAGTCCATTTGCTCCAATCCCCTAATGGATTTTTGATATGACTTATGGTGGAAAACATATTTTAAGTATTATAATATTTTGTATATCAAAATAAATTAAGAAATGTTATTTCTTTAAGTCTGGAAGATTAACACATTATAAGAAGACATATAAGAAAATATTTTTATTTTGAAAAACTATCTCCTGATATTTTGATAGCTAATATTCATTATTGTTAAAATGATTTTTAATATTTTTTTCAAGAAATAGAAGGTATGTATTTTGGGAGTGATAAAATTATTAAATCCTGAATTTGTACTAAAACTAAAATTCTATTTTCTTATTGTTATGGATTTTGATTTTTTTAGTCATTTTTATTGAATCCAAATGAAGGGGGGTACTTTCTTATATACATTTATGTATTAAAGGAAATGGAAGATAAAATATAAATTAAAAAAAATGATGACATTTACTTGAACTAAATAAATATAAATATGTTGTAATGTATATATGCTATGGATTGTATCTTCAAGTAAAATTTTAGCCCATATGTCTACCGATGCTCATACATCTATCGACCGGTAGAATGCCATTTATTGGTGCTTCGATAGTGTGCAAGCCATCTATCGACTGGAAGAATGCTTGCACAAGAAACTGTCGATAGTCTCAAATGATTTGTCGACCGTTTATGTTGCAAAAACACCCAACGACTAGTTTTTCCACTCACCCAAAGTGGCTCTTCCATTACCAATGATAAGATTCGTGAATGAGCTCTCAAGGCACTATAAATTCAAGTCAAATGGGTGATTCAAATCAACCAAGAAGATTGATTTCATGCTTTCAAGTAATCATTCTTTCAAGAGCTTAATTGTTTCATTTGTTCTTCAGTTTTCTCTCTAAAGGCTTTGATTATCATTTATATTATCTTGTTCAAGTTTTGTATTTATATTAAGAGATCTTGTAACTAAGAGTGTCCACTCTTAGATCTTCTTCTTTTATTATTCTTGGTTTTCCTACCTTGGTGCTAGAGGGATTACTTGTTTAAGCAAGATGTTGTAAATTCCTCACTTGTTGCTAGAGGGCCTATTCAAAGAGATTTCAATCCTTAGTGAAGAACTAAGGTAGTGGATTAGAATTGGTTTAAGGCGAACCACTATATATCATTTTGTCTCTTTTTTGCTTGTGCTTTTCCTTTCATTTATTATTTCAAACATTTCAATAATACCCACTTGCAATAAAATCTCATTTTTTATCAAAAAATTTTTTAAGTTCAATCAATCTTTTAAAAACAACTCAATTCACTCCCCTCTTGGGTATTTGTGACTTGCTATCAAATCTAACACCAACTCCTATGCTAACAAAACATTATCACCAATCGACCGACTTGGAACAAACATTGACTAAGACTCATCCACTAACCCAATGTAATAAAAGATAGAAACCCAAGAAAATGGTAAATTGAGTTTACAAAAACTTTTTAGAATTAAAGTCTTTTAAGTAAAGGAAACAGATTGGCCTTTTCAAAAGATGATTATAAGAGATTTTCTTGAAAGTTGAAACTCTTGGTGCTTTAAAGAAAAATGATGGAAGTATGAATTGAATGAGAATGAGCTTTGAAAGATTAATTTATGTTGCTAAAACTATAAACTTTGAAAACTGGAAATAAAACTAACTTGCTGATGAATGTGCTGAAATGAAAATGAAGAAATGAAAATAATACAACACACACAAATTTATAATGGTTCGACTCAACTAGCCTAATCCACCCCACTGGCTCCTCACCAAGGACTTTAACAATTCACTATAGTTTTTGCAGGCTCAGCTATAACCTTAACTTTTCATAGGTGCAGCTATAACTTTTGCTTTTCACAGGCTAGTTTAGCGCTTAGGGTTTAGGGTTTATGGTTCAGTTTTATTTTTTTTATTTTTTTGTAAGTAAGATTGTATTAACAAAAAAAAGCGCAAAGGCTACAAACACTGCAAAGGCATACCCTGAAATACCAAAGAAAAAAAAATCACGCCTCAAGAAACAAGGCATAATATCAAGACTAACAAACCAAACTAAACAAGGAAAACACCAGAAGACACACCTCCCCAAGATCTTGAGAAGACATTAGACCTATGACAAACAATAAACCAGCCTACTCCAAATCTATAATCATAGGCAGACTCACACAAAGATCTTGAGAAGCCTTAGTAGGCACTTGTTTTTTTTTTTTCGCTCTCGCTTCTTCTAAGATTTGGACTTAACCGGAACATAGTCTAAGCACATATCCTCTGACCGAGATGACTAAACATTGCCCTCCTCATCATGAATCTGCGTGGATGGCCTAGCAACGACCATATCCTTCTCAACTGCTAAACCCAAATCCATAGCACAATGCATATCCTCAGGAGATGGAATATCCATATCCATCTCAGAAAGAACACAAAAACGCATAGTTACTAGATCACTCGCACTTCTTGGAGCAAAAGGATGAGCAGTAGACGTATGGTCAACAATTGCAATTAAAGAATTACTCTACTTAACCTTCCCATGATTCTTCTTACTGATAGACTTACCTCTCTTCTCCTGAACCTTTTCTAGCACTTGCCCTATCTAATTAGGGTGACAAGGACAACAATCAAGAGAATGACTAAAAACACGACAATGGGAACAACTAGAAGACATATTCATATTTCACAGGCATACCCAACAACTTGGGCTCACCTATACTTTCATCTGGGCCCTTATATATATATATATATATATAGAGGTTCATGTTCATAGGGAATTCAAAAAACACGTCCATCTCTACACAAACTCAGGCAAAACCCACTCTCAAGCTATCCTTAGTCGTAAAATCTGCATGAATAGGCTTTCCCAGGGCCCTAGCCACTATGGCTATCCCTTCTTCATGCCACCCGTCCAAAGGAATATTAAAAATTTTTACCCATAGAGGCAAAGATGAGTGAGCTTCTAGAGACAAATCTATGCCCAACTCCCAAATTTTTAAAAGTAAAAGGGCCATGAGCAAATTGCCAAGGCCCCATCAAACACTTTTAACATATTCACCTCATTATTAAATTGAAACAGAAAGCGACCAGAATTATTAGAAATTATCTCAACGAGACCAAATCGTTGCCATAGCCTCCTTGCAATCAACTGAACCATCGGGAATGACAAACACTTTTCAATAAAATATCCAATTAAAGTGTTGAGCTAATGCTTCCCTTTATCAATCGCTTAAAATCAAACCATTGGACCCTTTGCCAAAAAAATAAGAGGACAATATCCCAATTTTTTCGGCAACCGGGAATCACAAGGTTCCACCACATCAGCCCAAGATGTATTATTACAACTATTATCCCTATAATCCTTGCGGTCCAATCCCTCTTTAGGTTGTTGAGTGCGCTGGTGGGCCCCAGGCTGTTCGTCCCTTCCACTAGATGACGACCCACGGTCCTTCCAGGCAAGTGAGAGATTTTCCAAGCCACTACCAGCCACATGCAGCCCCTTATACACTAGGGAGAGCCCATTCCGGCCCCCACCATCCTCCTTTCTTAAGCCTAGGCCCCCAGGCCATCAGGCCCTACAGCCCCCTGATCCACGGACATATCCACTTGGACTTGACTATTATTAAAGGCTAAAGCCCATCATCTTTTTTTGACCCATCCACATCAGAAATGGCCTATTCCCCATGCCTCGCAGTCCCATTAGAAGCTTGAGGAGCCCATACTTGATGCTGCAATCCCTCCAATGATGCAGAGGGCCCACCACCAACATTAAGTGAAGCAGAACCCAACCATCCCATCACTGAATTAGCCTTATCACGAGGGAAATTTAAATCCCCATCCTTAATTTGATGCCTTGAATGCGGAGAGATCAATGACAAAAAATGGGCCAAGGCCTGAATCCCATCAGCCACGCCATCTTCGTCGCCAGCCACGCCCCTACCAAACCCCAAAAAAAATCCCTGCTCAAATGTCGGATCACTCGCAGCTAGTGCTTGAAAATGTTCCAGATTGTTTGGCCCATCCCCGCGTGACCGTTGCAGATCCTCACGCTGAGCACGCTTATTGGAAAATCCCGCCAAAATTATCACCCCTTCCACCGTCACACCACGCAATTCTGCCGATCATCCTCATCCCTCTGCATGCTGCTGACAGGCGTCGACATGTCAGCTACCTCACGCATGCCACCTTCCACTATATCTGCCCACCTCGGTGGTCGTACCATCGCTAGGAGGTTGCTCCAAATAGCTTGGACCAGTGCAGGATCATTCGCCATCAAACACAGATCTCGAACTTCCTCACCACCACCCAAGGCTCCAATATTTCCTTTAACAGCCTGGATATCAGAACCATTTGAGGCTCAATATCACACCCATCAAGCACACCCTCACGATCATCAAAAATAGGATTTACCACTCGGTTCGTGGTTGCCCAATCCACTGCCAAGTCCTCAGAATTATCAAAGTCCCCATCCACTGAAGATCGACCACTTGAACAATCATGCCTCAATGATTCCGACTGCTCAGACCCATCCTCATGGCTCTCATCCGACGACATGTCCCTCGTTAAACAAACCCTCAGACTTCAACATAGGCGAACAAGGACTGGGATCCTCCATGTTTTCATCTCTCGAGGACAACGAAGAGCCACCTGCCATTGAGTGCTCACGAAGAATCTCCTCGCATCCCCCAGTATCCTCCACTGTGATTCGAGAACCATCATTCCCATTCTCTTCCCCACTCTTCTTCTTTCTTGCCAAAGGATCGTGCGAACAAGGCGTTGCTCTTCAGAGGATAGCTTAGGCCGAGGATCATCAAAGAGGTAAGTCAGCCCATACTTGGCAAACTCTCACCCAAACCCGGATCTTCCCATCCGTATGCATTTTCAACAATTACGGACCAGGAATCGCAGAAACCACTTGCCCTCGCCGAATAAACACCAAGTCCGAACACCCCATAGCATTTCCCAGATTTGTTTTGCAGCCATCTTTAGCCACACAAGCCCCGCCACCAAAGTCACTGTGAGTAACTGACTGACTCGAGGAACCCACAAGTCGCCCATCCAGAACACCATCACCGCCATCTCCCTCCACATTCTAAACTTCCTACTGACGAGCACCACGCCAATAGAACCACCCCGCGGCACTGCCGGCTGTGATTGTGATCTGCTCCTACCCTTCCATGCACCGTCCACCTCTTTCTGAAAAGATCTTGCAGGAAAAGCCAACCTAGATCCCTTCGGACTGCCCCTTTGCGATGATCTCCACACCTTGCTGTTGTTGTACTTTTTGTACAATAGTTTTAATGATGAAAAACATATATTGGTTTAATCCCTAAGTCATAAGTCAAGTATGTGGTTTTCAACATATATCAATTTCAATATCAAGTTTCATTGTCTGAAACTGAAAACCTTATTTTTGGCTAAGTCTGGAAGATTAGCACCTTATAAGGAGAAATATAAGAAATAGTTTTCTTTTTAGAAAACAAACTCCTGGTAATTTGATATCTATCATTTATTAGAACTAAAACGATTTTTAATGAATTTTTCATTAAATAGAAAGTATATATTTTGGAAGTGGGTTTATTGCTAAAACTTGAGTTTGTACTAAAACCCAAAATCTACTTTCTTATATATTTGGATTTTGATTTTCTAAGTATTTTTATTGAATCCAAATAGGGGGTACTTCGTTATTTACATTTATGTATTAAAATAAATGGAGGTAAAATATAAATAAATTAAAATGTGGACATTTACTTAATTAAAAGAAATGGAAATAACCTGTGATGTGTATACATGCTGTGGAATGTGCTTTCAAATGTTTCTGAAACTGTGTCATGTTTCTATGCATGTTTCGAAACCTTCTATGCATGTTTCGAAACCCCTTTGAAATGGTTTTCAATATTTTCATATATGCTGTTTCGAAACTTCTATGCATTGCATGAGTTTTCAAAACAGGTTTCAGACTATGTTTCGAAACCTCCATATCATGTTTCGAAACCTCAGTTCCAGTGAGGAATGTTTCGAAACTTATGTACATCATGTTTCGATACTTCTTCTCCAGTGAGGCAAGTTTCGAAACTTATCATGTCATGTTTTGAAACTTCTGACATTCTGTCAGCAGATTCATTTGAAAACCGAGATGCATTTGTTTTCCAACTTTGTATTTATTAAATGCTTCTCTTTCATTTATTTAATGCACTCTCCATGCTTAAGAGATTCAAATTCAAATTTGAATGTGAGTGCTTATTATTTATTCAAAGTGGGCTGAAGATTCTGTCTCCCACTATCTGCTGTCTCTAGCTTACAAGTTTCGAAACTTCTTGTATATGTTTCGAAACATTGGTCTATTTTTGTGATGTTTCGAAACACACTTTGCATGTTTCGAAACCTACTTTGTTGTTTTGTCTCTAACGGCTATAAACGGCCAGATTTCTATTTCTTGGTATAAATAGTAAGTATTTGAAGACAAGAACAAGAAGATAGAGCAAGAACAAGATACAAAGAGTGAATACACACTAGAGACACACACACAAGCACAAATGATCTAAATCCGTTTGAGAAGCTCTCAAGAAGATCCATTCATTCATTGGTGTGCATTGTGATGTGAAAAAGGAGAAGCAGTGCAAACAACGAGTATCATCCTCCAGCTCTCCTCACCTCAAGTTAAGAGGTTTGTACAACCACATTGGTAAGGCATTTATTGCTCTTTGGGTTGTAAAGTTAAATTTGATTATCTTGAATATTGTAAGGTTTGAGTTTAGCCTGAAAACTCATTTGGTGTAAAGGTTTGAGTTGAGCCTAAAACTCATTGTGGTTTGAGTTTAGCCCTAAAACTCACTTGGTGCTAGGTTTGAGTTGAGCCCGTAAAAACTCACATTGTAAGGTTTTTGGGTGAACCATTGTAAAACCCTTGTTGTGTGATCACTAAGTAAAAAGTGATTGGGATTGCAAAATCCTTCAAGTGGGAAGCTTGAAGGTAGTGGAGTAGGCGAGTGCCGAACCACTATAAATCTTGTGTGCAAGTGTTATTTAGCTTTCATGTATCATTATTGCCTATTGCACATGTTTTCATAAGTTTTGCTATCAAAGGCTAAAATAGTTTTCTTGAGCATAAGCTTATACACATACATAGAAAACATATCTTTGATATACAAATATCTTTGGTATAATCTTATTTATGTACATCATCTTTACCAAAGATCATTAGATTGAAATACAAGTCAAAAGTTTCAATTTCAGCAAAACAGTGAACAAAGTTTCGAAACCTACTACAGTTAGTTTCGAAACTTGTCATCCAGTAAGTAAAGTTTCGAAACATACTCTCATGTGTTTCGAAACATACTAAACAGAAAGGCTAGTTTCGAAACTCTCTCCTTCAGGTTTCGAAACCTAGCATTATCTCATTGATCAAAGTTTTAAAATATCGAAAAACTTACAAAATCCCAATTCACCCCCCCTCTTGGGTTATTTTACCATCATTAGGATCCAACACTTGCCTCCTCTTTTTCTCTCTACCCAGAGAGAGAAAGAAAAGAAGAAGGGATTTAGAGTTTAGAGTTTAGATTTAGGGGATAGGAGTTAGGGTTTAGAGTTAATTAGGATTTAGAGTTTAGAGTTTAAGTTTATTTTTTTAATTTTTTATAAGGTTGTGTTTGATTAAATTACCTAGAATTTAATTCTAGGTAATATTAGTTAGAAAACAAAAACCATCTCACCTTCTTGGAAAATGAATTCCATGGAAAAAAACTTTAAATGCTTGTACCTTATACATTTTTCCATAGAAAAATTAAAAGTGTTTGATTATTTTTCATAGAAAATGTGTAATAATTACATATTTTCCATGAAAAATATGTGTAATCAAACACACTCTAAGTAAGATATATTAACAGAAAAAGAATTGCAAGAGCCTACAAACGAAAAAGCAAGGGCATATCCCGTGAAACAAACAAAAACCACACCTCCAAAAGAAAGGCACAACCAACACACCTAAACAAAGCAAACAATGGATAGAACGTCGTCTCTACAAATGAGGGGAGATCAATAAGAAAAAGAACTAAACCAAATAAAAAATCATGTGGGGTTGGTGAGAGCCACCCTTTCTGCACACAACTTTTGCTTGGCCTCTGCAATTGCAAGCTTCATTTTCCTCTCATGCTTAATTTGGGACTTGGACTTCACTGGGGCAAAACTAGAACTAGAACTCACGTCAACAGAAAATGCATCCTCATTCTCCAACTAATCCCTCTTGCCCCTATTCCCTACATCCATAGACTCCTTAGTTACCACCACCTCTCGTGGAACAATTAATTCCCTTGGAGCAGGAATGTCCATATCCTCCTTTGCCAAAGAACAAAATTGATTCTCCATCACCATCCCCATATCCTTTGATGAAATAAATTGGGCCTTAGAGGCTGCTCAACAATTTGATGTAAAGACACATGGGGAAAACTTACCAGAATTCTCATTGCTTACATCACCCCTAGGTGTCTCCTTTGTGGGAACCTAATTTGGAACATTAGTCTTAGGCTGACGTGGACATCGGGCTCGATAGTGAAAACAAATGGAGGGACTCTTGATACTCCACCGACATACACAACAATTTAGGCTCACCTGTACACTCATCAAGGCCTTTTGTAACACCTTGCTTTTTCTGAGCGTGTTACTATACTGGGGTTCAACATAAAAATATACATTATATTATTCCATATTTTTGTAAGGTCGTCACGTGATTTAGGTAGGTTTAAAATATCAAAAATATGGTTTGATGGAAAAATAAATCACTGAATCAACGACAGGGAGTGCCTTGGGACTTGGATATCTAAGAAAAATGATATTTCGTTAGTGTGTGTCTCGAGACGTGATTTATGGCACTGAAAGCAGTCAAATCCGAGATAATTTTTGGTATAACTCGATTCGGGCTAAAAGATCGAATGACCGTAAGAGACTTCCAAAAAGTCAACGAAAGGGTTGAGAGACTTTTATTTTGTTCGTAGAATAACCCTTAAGTGGTTTTGGATTGAAACGAAAAGATTTACGGTCAAAACGTAAATTCGAGCCTAAATGTAATTTCCTAAAAATGCCCGAAAGAGGTCAAAATGACATTATTCCTAAATTTTTAGGGATGGAATGGAAATATTGGAACTTGTGTGCCTTGACTGAATAATTGAAAAACTCAGGGGTTATTTGGAAAGGGCAAAAAAGGAATTTTAGAAGTTTAAGGGGCAAAAATGTAATTTGGCAAAAGCCTGGTAGTGTGAACATTGCTATGGCCTCTAGTCACCTCCCATCATCGATTTCGGCCGTGGGAGGCTACCAGAGAGGTTGTGGGAGCTTCAGGGCTAGGCCTAGGGCCATGATGGCCAGCCCTTGGACGAGAATTGGGCACGAGAGTGGCCGATTTGTTCGGATTTTCGACCGTAAGGGTCGTTGAAAAAATTAGAGTTTTGATGGGACGTTTGCAGCTAGAGCAGGGCATGGTAAGGCCATTTAATGGTCTGAATGGTGATAGAGACCTTAGATTGGACAACCATAGGCATTTTAAGGCTCAAAATTGGCTATAAATAGAGGAAGGTTTGGTTGAGGGTTTGAGAGATTTGGGCTTCAAATTTCTCTCGTTCTTGAACGAATTAAGGGAAGAGAATAAGGGGCTTTTGTTCCCCAAGTCTAAAGGAATGTTTCTGGAAAGTTTGGAGCGTTTTAGGGTAAAATCGAGTGAGATATAAGGGTTGGCCAGAAAAGTGGGTGGAAGCTCTGGCTGAAGCTTTGGCTGGCCGGTTGATGGCCTTCCGGTGATCCTTTCAAGCCTCAAGGTATGCCATCTGGATCAACTGAATGAGGATAGCAGGATGGAGAAAGAAACTAGCAACGCAAGTGTGCCGGTGTCAGAGAAGATGACTGATGCGTGAACTGCATGCACTGGTCATCACGTGCAACCCACTCGCTTATCGGGTGATTTTAGAATTTTTTTTTATATTTTTTCTAGAATTATTTTAAGAATTATTGTGGAGAAAAATTTAGGAAAATACTTGAGTAGGTATTTATTTTGAAATTTTCAAGAAGGAAATAAGAAGAAAATAGGAGAAAAATTATGGAAAAAATTAGAAAAAATAGAGATTGATATTCTTTTGAATAAATATGATGGTTAAGGATCATTTGGGATTTAGGGTTTTGAGGTTTAGGGTTTTAGAGTTTAGGGTTTTAGGGTTTTGGGTTTAGGATTTTTTTTTTTTGTAAATAAGAAATATATAGAACAAGAAAAACAAGTGCATAAGCATCTGCAAACACCTTAGGGCCAAACCCCGAGAAGAGAACAGAACTTCAACACTAGCCAACCCAAGACAAAAGAAAAACGAAAAAAAGCACCTTAAACACACGAGACAAGAAAGCACCTTAAGAGGCGAAACACCAGAACAACAAAAGAACCTAAGAAGCCAACAACATCGAATTTGCTAGGAGACCACATAGATAGATCAAGCACTCGGACATGAGCGGAAGCATGAATGAGGGAGATGCCAGAAACGAACCAAGGCAATGCTTTGCAGGGACCGAGAAAACTGCACGGAAGCTAGCCTTACTCAAACAGCCTGTTGAATCTGGTACGCGAGTTGGGCCAGAGGCCGCTCACTCTCTCGAAAGCAACGGTGGTTACGCTCACGCTAAATAAAATATACAACAACATGAAGAGTAAGCCGGTGTGCCACCATCCACGGGGATCTACCATGCCACCGATGAGCAACCCAGTCGATAACACCACGCTCCCAACTCCTCCAGGGCCAAGCAAACTTCATGTGACATCTAAGCTGCTGCAAAACCTGTCTAGAATAAGCACAACTAAAGAAAAAGTGGCTATGATGCTCCATCGTGCACCTGGACAAGAAACACCTGTTAGGAAAAGCCAAATAAAGATTTAACCTATCTAAAATAGAAAGACGCTCCTTAATAACTAGTCAAAGGATAAAGGCATAGGATGGGATGTCGGAAGAATGCCAGACCAAATGAAACTAAGGAACCCGAGCTCTCATACATCTCAAAGCATTCATAGCAGAGCGAGCCTAGAAACAACTATCAGGTGCAGGGATCCACCAAGGGAGGTCAGGGGAAAGGATCCGAGGAAGACTGGACGAAGCCTCTAAAATCAGCTGGGCTTCCCTTGAAAGCTCCACGTGGGGCTACGACCAGCCACCTTGAGAGATAATGGAGGAAACCCTAGCTATAGAAGGGAGACTCATCTGCCTAGGCAAGGAATGAGAGAAGAAATACACCAGCACACTGAAGGGATGCCATTGGTCATGCAAGAGAAAAACGCGATGACCATTACCAATTTTCCATCTAAGGAGCGGTCGAACACTTATAAGATTAAGGATCCTACACCAATACCAAGGACAAGAGTAAGGAGGCGTAAAAAGCCAAAAACAAGAATCCCTAATACGATACAAGTGGATCCATCAAATCCAAAGGGATTCAGAAGAAGCATGCATGAGGCACCAAATTAATTTGGCGAAAAAAGCTTGGTTCCTGGTATAGAGGGGACATAAACCAAGGCCTCCTTAGTCTTTCAAGAGGCAAATATCAGACCAGACAACCTTAGCCTTATAAGGAGACAGATTCGGGCCATCCCACAAGAAAGCACAAATGACTATTTCCACTTCCTTAAGAACCTTCTTGGGGAGCACGAAAATTGAGGCCCAATAGACATGAATGGTAGATAAGACCGACTAAACAAGATGGAAATGACCAATAAAATAGAGGAGATGACCCCTCCAAGAGATAACTTTAGAGAAAACATGGTCCAAAATGGGACGATAATCATCATAAGTGAGCTGTTTCAAGATAGGAGGAATCCCAAGATAATGAATAGGATCAGAACCTTGCCTAAAACCCGATTCCCACACCAGAGAAGCACTAAGATCAGGGTTGCTGCAACAGAGAAAGAAAAAACTTTTAGTAGGATTTGCCACTAGCCCTGACATGTCAGCAAAGCGATCTAGGCATTGCTTAAGGATGTAGACAGAAACCTGATCACCATTGGAAAAGAGCATGAGGTCATTAGCAACCGAAAGCATGGAACAACCAACGGAGAACCCGTGCGAGAGTGATAGGAAACAATACCATGGAGAACCTGCATGACAAGAATAAAGAGATAAGGGGAAAAAAGATCCCCTAACCTAAGGTCCCGACCACTATGGAAAAAACCATGGAGCAATCCATTGACCTTAACTAAAAAACAGGCCATAGTTACACAGGCCTTGATCCAAGAGACAAAGCCGGGGAGGGGGGGAGTTCATATGACGCAGAACAGACATATGGAACTCCCAATCCATCGAGTCATAAGCCTTACTAAGGTCAACCTTAAGAGCACATTTAGTAGGGCCCTTCGGGATGTGGTACCGATGCAATAACTCCTTCGCCATGAGGATATTATTGCCTATAGAATGACCAGGCACAAAGGCAGTCTGGGAGACATCAACCAGCTGGGGTAACAAAGGCTTGATCCTATTAGCAAGAATTTTTGAAATGACCTTATAGGTTATATTACAATAAGAAATCGGGCGAAACTGACTAGGAGACTTCGGGTGAGGAACCTTGGGCACAAGGCTAATGATAGTAGCATTGATCTCAGCTAACAACTTGTCTGATTGAAAAAAGCTAGAAACAGCCGCAACAAAATCCGACCCAATAATATCCCAACTATGCTGAAAAACCTTGACAGTGAAACCGTCAGGCCTAGGGGCTTTATCATCCCCCATCGAGAACAGGTTTGACCGAATCTCCTCATTCGAAACATCTTTCAGAAGATTTGGCCAAACATCAGGAGAAATAGCCCTATCCACATACATATGCAAAGACTCATGGCTAAAATTAGTCCCTCTAGAGTGGGGTCTGAGAAGATCACATAAATGAGATAGGAGGACTTGAGGAACCTCCAACTTCGAGGTCATATGGGAACCATTAGGTTAGACCAGACTATGAATATGGTGAAGGTTGCGGTTAGAAAGCATTTGTTGGAAAAAAAAACGTGAACATCGGTCCCCTTCCCCACTCCGACGAATACGGGCATGAAGATGAAAGAAATCACTCTCTTGAGATAGAGCTTCCAAATAAGATCGAGTAAGATCACATTCACGGGCACAAAGGGATGTGTCAAAGGGGAGGAAAGAATAAGCCCCTAGGTCTTGTGAAGCTTGTCTCTAAGGCCTAACACCTGTGAAGTCACATGACCTTGCTAGGAGTTGAGGAATTTGATCCCATGCTTGACAGCCTTGAGCTTAGAAACGAGACGAAACATAGGCTAGCCATCCACCTCTAAGGCCCATCCAGATTGAACTGTCTAAGTAAAAGAAGGGTGGTCAACCAAATGATTATTGAAATGGAAAGGCCCACTTCTCTTACCCTGATCGTTTTGCAAGGAGACCGTCATAGACCTATGGTTAGAGATACCAGGCAAGAGAAAGGAGGCTGAACTATAATTGAAATGTGCCAGCCACCCATCATTAACAAGAACACGATCTAGCTTGCGAAAGATACTGTTAGAGCTAGCACGCCTCTTACTCCAAGTCAGAACCAGGCCACTAAATGAAAGATCTTGAAGGGAAGCACGATTTAGAAAGTCAGCAAAATGAGTCATACCCAAGGATCGGGCTAGGTTACCTCCCCGGGACATTAAAATCCCTTATGAGAAGCCACAGGGAGAGATTAATATCAGGTACCAAGGAGAGGAGGCAATGCCATAATCGAGACTGGTCAGGCTCATCATAACTGGCATAGATACAAGAAACAAAAAATTCTTTACGATCCACAAGCCTGATACACAAAAGATGAAGAAACTGATTGGAGCCACCAAGAACGGTCACAGAAACAACACTGGGATCAAACCCAATCCAAATACAACCCTGGGAACTAAACTTATAATTCATAATCCAAGACCAACGAGGCATAATATTACGGGCAATCTCCTGAGAGAGGCTAAGTTGGACGCGGGTCTCAAGCAGAGCACAAAACCCTATATGATGTTGAATATGTTGGGATTACATAGATCTCATCATATGCGTAGCGAAATTAAAATTTAGTTTGTTGGTATCCCGTTTTTTAGAAATTATGATTTACAAATTAAAAGCAAAAATGAAATGTTACCTCTTTGATAAAATTTGATTTCACCGTTAGGTTTCTTGCCATATAATTCTCCAAGTGTAGGATGCCAAGTCGATCTACCTGAAATCACTTCTATCCAAGAATATCAAAGAGAGTGATAAGTAGAAGAAATTTTTCACAAAAATTTCTAACAAAAGTTTCTAACTTACCTTTTGGATTCTCACCACTTCTTCAAAATTCTCTCAATTCACAAGTGATTCAAGAAGATGCAAATGAAGGGTTAATAGAGCTATTTATATAGCTCCAACATAACCCTACTCATTTAATGGGTTGGGCTTCTCAAGCCCATTCCATTTAATGCTATTGGGTCAAACCTAATCCAATTGTGTTTATTTGAATCCAATAATGTTATTGGGCTAAGCCTAATGTGCTAGCAAAAGGCCCAACCCAATTAATGATTAAATAATTATATTCATAATATAATAATTTAATTATTTTTATTTATCCAATAAATAAATGCACTATTATTAGTAATTACAAAATTACTAATTTATCCATCTTCTCTTTAAACATCAATGCTATGTTACCCACTGGCGGGCAACATAGCATAATTGCTCTTTGAAAGTGATTTCTTTTAGGTGGGACTTTCTAGTTTTACAAATAAATTCCTAACGAGAATAATCAATGATTAATTCTCGTAAATCATGAGTTACATCTAACAATATGTCGTGATTACCCAATTTATTGTGAAGCGGGTATTGCGAACCTTTTACTACGTTACCATACAATATGGTCATTCTATCATCCTATATCCCGACAAGATATGAGATCATGGTCAGTATGTCAAATCTCTTAATCTCGTCATATGACCAAACCCAAAATTAATCTTGACTAATTATGACATAACCTTTATGGAACAAATTTCATCGTCATATTACCTCGGCCAAGAATTTATCATCAAGTGATTATTGGATCGCATAGGATATCTATCTCATAAATCTTAAGGTACCCTTTGGCCTTAAGAATGCCCCATCAAAATTCCAAAACATCATGAATGATATCTTCACTCCTTATAGCCTATTCACCATCGTTTACATTGACGATGTCTTAGTCTTTAGTGAAAATATCTATCAGCACTAGAAACATTTGAGAACTTTCATCCATGTCATTAGGGAAAATGGATTAGTTGTATCAGCCCCAAAGATCAAACTTTTCCAAATAGAAATCAGATTCTTATGACACATCATTAGAAATGAGACTATAATTCCCATTCAAAGATCTCTGGAATTTGCTGAAAAATTTCCAGACAAAATATCAGATAAACATAAGTTACAGAGGTTCTTAGGATCCCTCAATTACATATTAGACTTCTATCAGTATCTCATACCCATCTGTAAGCCACTATTTGACCGCTTGAAAATGGATCCACCTCATTGGATAGATGCGCACACACATGTAATACAACAAATAAAACAACATGTTCATCATCTTCCTCTCTTGCATATATGTCACCCATTAGCATTAAAAATTATGGAAACAGATGCATCAGAATTAGGTTATTTAGGCATCCTAAAGCAACATTATGACCAGCATGATCATCTTGTCAGATATCACTTTGGTATTTGGAATCCTACTCAGCCAAAGTATTCCACCATCAAAAAAGAAATTTTATCTATAGTACTATGCATTATGAAATTTTTTAAATCAAAATTTTTTACTTCGTATTGATTATAAATCAGCAAAAGAAGTTTTACAAAAAGATGTCAAAAATCTTTCAGCTAAACAGATCTTTACCCACTGGCAAGCCTTATTAGCCATCTTTGATTTTGACATTGAATTCATGAAAGGAAATTCCAATTCCCTTCCTAATTTCTTGACTAGGGAATTCATTCAAGGAAAACACCAGAATTAGCCCATTAGCCTATGACCTAGTTGTCATTAGGCCCAAAACCTGATCAAGCATAGGGTAATGGTCTGGCTAGTCCACAACAAATGGCTCAAGGTAAAGACAAATCAAATATGTTGGATTGGCTGGAGGCTTTGCCAAAAAGCCCAATAACCTGTAAAATGGTGGCCAAACGATCCCTACGAGACAGGTACTTTATGCATGATCCATCAGTTGGTCCATATCCCCTGTTCGCTCCTCCACCATATCAATTCCTTATAGAATACTCATCTCCCAATCCAGGGTATGTCTACAAAGAAATCAGTTATTAGATTGATCTATTAGTCTATCAGCAGATGGAAGAAAAGAGAATTCAAATCATCTAGGAATTTTATCCAAGCAACATATCACTACCTTTGGATATTATTAATAATATTGCCATAAGGGTTTGCACTAATGAATCACTGGATCAGCTATCTTATGCTCTCCTTCTCAATGATGATGACAGTTTAACTGTATGCATATCTGATAAAGTGTTTCGTTATTCTTCTAAACCAAGAAGGGCAGCCAGGAGATCTAATGTAACACCCTCTCTCCTAGAACTGCCCGAGAAGAGGTGCTACGGGGAAAATAGCTAAAATAAAGTGAAACACTCTAGAATACTTAAATCTGAAACCATAACTTAACATCTCAAACAAATTGAAATAAAAACTATGAGTCAATATAAACTTGAAACCATAAGCTTGGTCTAAGAGACAATCCCTCAACTGAAATATAACATAATCCTAAAATTGACAAGACACTATAAACTAACAAACTCCCAAACATCTTTGATCTTGAGCGGCTCCACGTACACACACTATTGACCACTGCTGCTAGGCCCCACATCTAGTACTTTCCTGTTAGGACTTGGAATGGTGAAGAGTACAAGGTGAGCTACAAATCTTAGCAAGTAATAAGCTGGAAAGAATAACTGAACCTGAATCGAAGAATATCAATACTGATAAATTACTTACTGAACTTGTACTGTGTATAATCACTGTCTGATTGCATTTATTAAAATGTAATGCACATAAACTGTAAACTAAATGCAAGTATGCAACTTTGGCTCATAGGCCAACATAGTCTAATAATACATACCTGACTGATATGAATCCTACATACATAAAAACTGTAAGCACATACTGTGGGCAATATGCCCCTAGCCCCCTGGTTATCACCAGGTGAGCAACTCATAAACTGAGCTGAAACTGAAACTAATACTGATGGGATCCCCGCGGACAAGTTGCCTAGCGTGCATATTGCAATGCTCATATAAATGCTGGCATACGATATGTAGTGTTTCATATAAAGTCATGCTCAATGCTCATACCAATATGTATGCACATAATCTCACGAAATAATGCTAAACATGTCATAATAATTGCTAAACACGTTATATGATCTTCATCACTTATATTGAAATACAAAGATTCAGTAATTTCTGAGTATGGGCATGATACATTTATCATAAATGCTAAGAGACTCCAATATTGAGGGTATTTATTAGTTGATTAAATAATAGCTGGAATTGGGGTTCACTGATCAACAAATTTAAT